>CAUYUJ010017093.1:267500-338539 GCA_963575745.1 Prorocentrum cordatum
CGCTATGCTATGCTATGCTATGATTTGCAATGCTGCGCTAGGCTATGCTATGCAATGCTGTTATGCTGCGCTATGCGATGCTATGCTATGCTATGCTGCGCTATGCTATGTTGTTCTATGCTATGCTATGCTGTTCTATGCTATGCTATGATCTGCTGCGCTGTGCTATGCTAAGCTATGATATGCTATGCTATGCTGCGCTGTGCTATGCTATGTTATGTTATGCTATGCTATGATGCGCTATGCTATGCTGCGCTATGCTATGCTATGCTATGCTGTGCTGTGCTGTGCTGTGCTATGCTATGCTACTGCTGCGCTGCGCTGCGCTAAGCTGAGCTAAGCTAAGCTAGGCTAGGCTAAGCTCAGCTAAGCTAAGCTAAGCTATGCCAGGCTAGGCTAAGCTAAGCTAGGCTAGGCTAAGCTAAGCTAAGCTGAGCTAAGCTAAGCTAGGCTAGCCTAAGCTCAACTAAACTAAGCTAAGCTAAGCTAAGCTAAGATGAGATAACTAACGCTAAGCTAAGGGGACGTAACTGGGGGAACCGCGGGGCGGATCCTGGGGGAACCGCCCGGGGCGGGGAACACTGCCCAGCCCCTTTAAGCCAAGAGAGTAAGAACCCTTCTAGGCAGAGCCTAGGTAGGGAAACATCGCCCCCAGACACACATATATATATATATATATATATGAAAACTATGTTTAAATTTTCCTCCTGTAGAGGGACGGGCCCGACTGAACACCAGCCTCGGCGCGGGGCCAAGGGCCGAGCGCGCGCGCGCGCTGCTGCCAGGGAGGGCCCGGCGGGCGGGCGCTGGCGAGCGAACGAGCGCTGCGGCGGCCATGCGGCAGCGCGCATCCCCGCGCCCCTGGGGTGAGGTCGGGCGTGTCCCCCTACAAAGGGATTTTGGACGAAAAGTCAGTTCAGAACAGATTCAGGAATGGTCAAAAATGGTGACAGAATCGTCCCCAGACTATTTCTGGACTATTTTTGGATCTTCCCCCTGTGGAGGGACAGGCCCGACGTAGCCCTAAAGGGGCGCGCCTCGTGGCCATCGCGAGCCACGTCCTGTGGCGCACAAGCCCGCTGCTGTGGTGCAGCCAGCGCGGGCGCCACCCCTCGAGGCGGCCCGCGCGCCTCCACCGAGACGCGCCCTCGGCAGGCGGCGCGGCCCTCGGCACCTGGCAGACTCTTGCGCGCCGGCCGGGCGCACGAGGCCAAGCGATCGACAAAGAGGATGGGGTCTCACGCGTGACCCTGGACCGACCGTCCCGGCATTCCCACAGGCCTCCAACGAGATGTTCTTGGAACCCAAGCATGTTCGAATACTGATAACAAGAGCAACGTTCTTAGAACATGCGCCCGATGTGTCGAACCAAGACAGTCTCGACCGATGATCCGCGGCACGCTGCATTGGAGACGAGGGTGCTTCCCTTTTCTCCGATGTCGTGATTTGCTCCACACGGGGTCCCCAGACATCTCGACCCACTCCCCCGGACCGGTTTTTCATCCCGAGTCGTTTCTTGGCGGTCCTGGGGCCCGGCGCGAGCCCCTCGAGGCTGCACCTTGCGACAACCCTTATTTTTTTTTTGTGTGTGTGTGTGTGTGTTTTTGGTTTGCTTGCTTTTCCGATGCGTTGGACCTCTGGGCGACGCGCGACCCCGCGCGGGCGCCCTGCGCGCGGGTGCCGGCGCAGCCGGCCTCGTCCCCCTCCCCCGCTCCAGCGGGGTCTCTGCGCGCGTGGGGCCGCCCTGGGGGCACCGCGCGCGGGCCCGCGGCGCGACGGCCGGAGCCGCCGCTGCCGCCCGCGGTGCCGAGCCGCAGGCGCTCGCGCCGAGACGCCTCTGTGGGCGGTGCCCGGCGTCGTTCTGCCTGTGGGTCGGGCGTGTCCCCCTGCAGGGGGATTTCGGACGGAAAAAAAAAAGAGACCCGTCTTTTTCTTTTTATATCAATGATAAAAACATCGCAAATTCTACCTCCTCGTGCCTCCTCCCCTAACCTCTCCTTAATTCTACCTCCTCGTGCCTCGTGGTGGGACAGGCCCGACTTAATTCTACCTCCTCGTGCCTCCTCCTTGGCGAGCTCCTCGTGTCTCCTCCCCTCCGCCTCCTCCCATCTCTTCGTGCCTCCTCCCGCTTGCCCCGCCCTCCTCTGGCGGCGGCGGCGACGACTCCGAAGTTCGTCGTCGTCGTCGTCGTCGTCGTCGCCATCGTCGGTGTCGTTGTTGTGCTCGTCGTTTGCGCCGCCGTCGTCGTCGTCGCCGCCGTCGTCGTCGTCGTCGTCGTCGTCGTCGTCGTCGTCGTCGTCGTCGTCGTCGTCGTCGGCGTCGGCGTCGGCGTCGGCGTCGGCGTCGTCGTCGTCGTCTCGTCGTCTCGTCGTCGTCGTCGACGGAGGCGCTGCGCTCAATCGACGGGCCGCTCTTGGGCCAGCGCGTGGCGGTCGCGTCTTGGCGCGGCCGGGGGGCACGGCACGTCTGGCCGGCCGCGATGCCGCGGCTCCCAGCCGAGGGATGGGCCGAGGACTGGCCGGCCCGCAAGGCTCAAAGATCAAGGCTGCACATGGTCAAGGTTGGCAGCGATCCAGCCTGCACAGGATGAAGGATGGACAGATTCACGGATCCAGGATGGACAGGATCAAGGTTAGACAGGATCAAGGCTCTGAGGAGCTCTCACGCCGTCTCAGGACCCCTCTTGGGGGCCTCCGGTCCCTTCCGAGAAGCATCCCGAGCAGGGAGAAGAAGGGGGAAGGGGAAGTTGTTCGTCCGATCCGATCCTCTCTTGTCCCTGGTCTGCAAGGATTGGGCGTTCAGCAGTGGGGGGTCGAAAGAAGAGGTGGGGGGTGGGGGCAGCAACGTGAACCTTTCGTGCCCCTTTTGGGCCCCAGGGCAGGGGGCCACTTTAGGGCACAGAAGGTGCGCCTTTCTCCTCCCCCCTATTCTATCGCACCCCCAATGCAGTAGGAGCTCGACCACCAGAAACCTTCCACAAGACACCCAACCATGAGACCCCAGGACATCCATTGATTTTTGGTGTGGGAGCGTCACGCTCTCCACAAAAGAGCCATCGAAACCCAAGAAACCCAGGGCACCCCGGAGGCAAGCCGGGTGTTTCTTGGCATGGGCTTCCGCTGGACTCGACGCCCGGGAGGATAGAGGCCTCCTCTAGGTGGGGTCCGAGCAGGTGAGGTCGGAGGATCGCGCCGCATCGGCGATTCCTGGCCGATGCATCGGCCATGCACTGGCGACGTCAGCGATGCATCGGCGACGTCGGCGTGGAGAAGATGGGGCCCCACACGGAGCCGCACCGCCGAGGCCGCGGCGAGATGCGGCGCGCTGTCGCCCGACCCCACCTGTGCTCGTCGGGCCCCATCTGGGAGGCCTGGCGTGCGGGCAAGAGTGATATCCATATCCAGTGCGCCTTCGCTTTTTTTGGAAGGGGCAACACAAGGCCGAGGTGCACTGGACATGGATAAAAATCGAGCCTCATGGGGGGCAAATTAATCCATATCCAGTGCGCCTCGGGTTTCTGGGGAAGGGAGCCTGGAACTCCACACTGCAGTGGATATGGACAGAAGCACTGCTCGCATGGCGAGGAGCTGCCCGAGGAAGCCCGGCGCCAGAGGCCGCGCGCGGGGGACTTGTACCTCCGCGGCGGCGCCCGGCCAAATTCCTTTTCAAATCCACGCCGGGGCCTCGAGCCGCGGGCGCGCGGCGGGCGTCGGGGGCGGCGCGCCCGGTGCGGAGGGCGTTGGCCCGGCAGGCCAGCGCCCTGGAGAAGTCGAGGCGGAGGGCTGGGGCGGACCTCGCCATCCGGAGGCCCTCGCCGGGCCCCGGAGCCGTCGAAGAAGGGCTCCGGAGGATGAAACGGGTCCCGGGGAGGGGGTCGAGATTTCCTGCGCCAGGAGGATGGGGGCGGAGGAGGAGGAGGCGGAGGAGGCGGAGGAGAGGGAGCAGGAGGAGGAGGAGGAGGAGGAGGAAAGAGGGGAAGGGGGGGAGGATGCTTCCTGTCACCCGTCGAGATTCCCTGGGGCCCCCTATGGAGACAAGCAAGGTATCGCACCTCTGGGGAGGAGCCCGGCTCTGCCTCAGAGGGCGGCGTGGCTTCTCAGAGGCCCTCACAGAGAGCCTTCCAGGCCTTCTCTGGGGCCACGGGCGGCTTCTCAAGGAGGAGGCGCGAGCGTGCAGCGGGTGCCGCGAGGTGAGGGGCAACAAAAGGGTGGGGGAGCGCCTCGCGGGGGGGAAACATTGAGAATCTGCGATGTGCCGCCGATGGGTCGGCGGTGGGCGATCGGCCCCCGATGGCACACTCCGACGCTCCTCTGGAGTGGCGGGTTGTCGGGCTCCCATCCGCGATCCACGGGCGATTGGGGATCGATGCGTCCTCCCTTCCTCCTCCTCCTGCTCCTCCTCCTCCTCCTCCTCCTCCTCCTCCTCCTCCTCCTGGGCCCAAACACCCAACGCCTCGAAACCATCAATACGCAACCTTGTTTGGGATTTTGCGGCCCGCGGGAGCAGCTTCCTGGCTCCAGGGGCCCTTACGGGCCAAAGAGAAAGCAGTGGAAGAAGAGCCGACCCTGGGGAAAAGGGTCGGGGCGTCTGGGGACCCGGCCTCGAAACAATCAAGACGTCGCATGTCGGGGAGAGGGGGCGGCCTTGTCAGCGAACCTCGAACCTAGAAAGCTCGACCGTCGCACGTCGCCCCCCGAACCTCGACTGGAGGACGCCTGCAGGGACGCAGAACGAGGGCTCCCCCGTGCGACGGCACAGGGGAAGGCTCCCCGAGGCTCGAGGAGTCTGAGCGACTTGGCCCTTCGGGGGGCCTCTCGTGCAGGCCCCCGCGGCGCCAGAGGGGCCCCGCCGAGATCCAAGGCGGGCGCTCCCGAGAGCGAGGTCGGCGCCTGCGTGCTCTGGGTCGGGCATGTCCTCCGACAAGGCGGACATTGGAAGGCAAATGAGCAGTAGTCAACACATAGTCGAAAATAGCTAGACACGAGCACGAAACATCGTCCCCTCACTATGTTTGTTGACTGTGCTTGAGCATTCCTCCTGTAGAGGGACACGCCCGACGTGAACGACTTGCTTTAAGTCGGGCCTGTCCCCCTACAGGGGGATTTTGGACGAGCCCAAACATACAAAAAAATAGTCCCCTGATTATCTTTTACAAGACACAAATACTCAAAACATACAAACGTACTCAAACATAGACTCACAAACGCCTTAATTATTCAAAATGTCAAAAATATACTTAAAACAAAATCCCATATTATTTTCACTATTTTTGAATATGCCTCCTGTAGAGGGACACGCCCGACGTGAAACACGTGCTCGAGGCTTTTTTTGGGGGGGCCTGCGGAGGCCTCCCAGGGGCCGCCGCGGGGGCCAGCGGCCTCCGAGGGGCACATGCAACGATCCGCGCCTGCAAGAGCCAACCCCACTCCTCCTCCTCCTCCTCCTCCTCCTCCTCCTCCTCTCCTCCTCCTCCTCCTCCTCCTATTCCTCCTCCTCCTCCTCCTCCTCTTCCTCCCCTCCAGCTCCTCCTCCTCCTCATCCTTTCCCCTTCCCCCCCCCTCCTCCTCCCTCATCTGCCTCCTCCACCCTTCCTCTTCCCCCCCCACTCCTCCTCCTCCTCCTCCTCCTCCTCCTCCTCCTCCTCCTCCTCCTCCGCCTCCTACCCCCCCCGCTCGTTTTCATCTTCGTCGTCTTCAGGGTCGGCGCAACCAGCCGTAAGGCCCTCGCAATACTCGCTCGAGGCTTTCGGGGACATCCAACGATCCATACCTGCAAGAGCCAGGATTTTCAGTAGGAGCTCGACCACCAGAAACCTTCCACGAGAAACCCAACCCTGAGGCCCCAGGACGTCCGTTGGTCTTTGGTGTGGAAACGTCACGCTCTCCATAGCAAGACCATCGAAACCCAAGAACCCAGGGCACCGTGGAGGCATCTGGGGGGAATCCAATGACCCACGCGTGCAGAAATCACGACTCGAGTTTCTCGCCGTTGCCGCCAATGTCTGCACACTCTTGCCAGAGCGCCGGCTTCAAACTTGTTTTGGCGTCATCCTTCCTCTCCCCTCCTCTTCTTCCTCTTCCCTCCTGCTCCTTCCCCTCTCCACGCAGCTCGCGCGCGCAGTTCTTTATCTGCCAATGCGCCGCTTGGGCGCCAGGCTTGACTGACTGACGGACTGTCGGCCTCTGGTGGTCCGCCTGGACCTGGGACGAGACAAGACGTCCCAGTACGGCAGGTTCGTGTCGTGACGACCTGGGCGTTGGTTCCCGACGCCGAGGGGATCGTTCAACCTTGATGGACCGGCAGGTTCCGAAATGTCGGATCGTTCAACATCGACCGATTCCGGGTCGCCGGCGGCGTTCAACGTTGAGCCCCGGCGGCGCGGTCGCCGCCGGTCGGCACGACGCGAACCTATCGTATCGGAACACAGGACTGCGCCCGAAGTCGAGGCCCTTCGGCCTGTCGGGGGGAGTCGGCCCCAACTTCAGAGGCTTGTGGGGAGCCCGCTCGAACCGCAGGAGAGCTTCTGAGAGGGGGGGCGTCTTTCGAGAGCTCCGCAGCCAGACGCGTACGCTTTCGGAGGTTCGCAAATACTTCTAGGGTCGGCGAGGAGGAGGAGGAGGAGGAGGAGGAGGAGGAGGAGGAGGATCAGGAGGAGGAGGAGGAGAGGAGAAGCTTGAGGAGGAGGAGGAGGAGGAGGAGGAGGAGGAGGGGGAGGAGGAGGAGGAGGAGGAGGAGGGAGGAGGAGGAGGAAGAGCAAGAGGAGGAGCTGGAGGAGGAAGAAGAGGAGGAGGAGGAGGAGGAGGAGGAGGAGGAGGAGGAGGAGGAGTGAGGGGTGTGGGCAAGGTGGGCCCAACCGAATCACGAAATTCGCGCGGGCCTCCGAAAGATCGCGTCAGTTTCGTCATTTGGCCCACTGCTCTGATCGACTGCAGGCTTACCTGGGCCAGTAAAACATCCCTCAAGAGCACGAGTCCCTCCGTCGGCCAGAACAGACAGAACATCCCAGGGTACCCTCCCCAGGATGCACAAGAGCATCCAGCAACACCAAGGACACCAGGGCAATCTCCCCGAACCGACTTCGATCTCATGCCCCAGTCCGACTGTGCATGCAAGAGTGACCCTAGGCTTAGGTCGGGCATGTCCTCCTACAGGCGGATTTACGAGGACACATAAAGAACAGTCCAACAGTATCCGAAACTCGCCAAAAAGAAAAGGGACATCGTCCCCGATATTATTCTTTGACCATGTTTGGATATTCCTCCTGTGGAGGGACGTGCCCGACTCAACCCTAGGCGCGAGCAACCTCTGCTGCGCGGCCTTAGGGGGCCGCCGCGCGCAAGCCGAACATCCGAGGAACGCGCAGGGCAGCGCTTCGGGGGGACTCCCGTGGCAGCCCGCGCCAGTGAAGGGTCCCTCTGCCGCTTCCCCCCCCGGAGGAGGATGAGGAGGAGGATGAGGAGGAGGAGGAGGAGGAGGAGGAGGAGGAGGAGGACGAGGAGGAGCTGGAGGAGGATGAGGATGAGGAGAAGGAATGAGGATGAGGATGGGAGAGAGGAGGAGGAGGAGGAGGAGGAGGAGGAGGGAGGAGGAGGAGGAGGAGGAGGAGGAGGAGGAGGAGAGGTGGAGGAGGAGAGGAGGAAGGAGGAGGAGGAGGGAGAGAGAGGAGGAGGAGGAGGAGACGAGGAGGATGACGAAGAGGAGGAGCTGGAGAAGGAGGAGGAGGAGGAGGAGAGGAGGAGAGGAGGAGGGGGTGGAGGAGGAGGGAGGAGGAGGGAGGAGGAGGAGGAGGAGGAGGAGGAGGAGGAGGAGCTGGAGAGAGGAGAGGAGGAGGAGGAGGGAGGGGAGGAGGAGAGGAGGAGGAGGAGGAGGGAGGAGGAGGAGGAAGGAGGAGGAGAGGAGGAGAGGAGGAGGAGGAGGAGGAGGAGAAGGAGGAGGAGGAGGAGGAGGAGGATGGAGGAGGAGGGGGGAGGAGAGGAGGAGGAGGAGGAGAGGAGGAGGAGGAGGAGAGAGGGGAGAGGAGGAGGAGGATGAGGATGAGGATGAGGAGGGGGAGAGGAGGAGGAGGAGGATGAGGAGGAGGAGGAGGAGGAGGGGAGGAGGAGGAGGAGGAGAGGAGGAGGAGGAGGAGGAGGAGGAGGAGGAGGAGGAAGAGGAGGAGCTGGAGGAGGAGGAGGAGGAGGAGGAGGATGAGGAGGAGGAGGTGGAGGACGGAGGAGGAGGAGGAGCTGCTGGAGGAGGAGGAGGAGGAGGAGGAGGAGGAGGAGGAGGAGGCCGAACCCCTCCCCCCAGCCCGTCCCCCTTCTCTGATCGACGCCAGGGCGAGCGGGCCCGAGGTCTGCTTTCCAAAACGGCAAGCGCCGCATCTCAGCGAGGAGCGCCGCTGCGCCCGAGGCGCACCCACGCAATCGGGCGGTCGCGGGCGCAGCGAGCTCTACTTGTCCGTCATGCCGACCACGCCGGTCCAGTTCGCCAGCTCCTGCGTGGGAAGGAGGGGGATAAGGATCGAGGCTGGAGTTGGAGTACCATGTGGGACATGCTCTAGAATAGGACTCTGCCCTCTCTCCGACCTCGCACTTCGCCGATCGCAACGGCCGCTTTGTCTTTGTACGCATCCACCTCGAATGCACACGTATACGTAACAGCACCCAATGTGTCCATAGACGCCTGTGGCTAAAACGTGAGAGCGGTATTTGGCCTAGGCCCACAAGGTTGGCTTTTTAGAAGCAGGTCGACTGGGCCCTCCAAGGCTTGAAATTCTAGACTCCCGCAGGTTTGTCGGGCGTTCGTGAACGGGGGTCCCAATAATCAATGGGGGGTGAAGACACGGGCGCCCTTCGTGCACTGCTTAGGTCCGCGGCCATTTAATAATTTTTGTTCAAGGCCACTTTCCTGCAATTCTCGATTCCCCTACGTTTATTATTTTCTGCTATCTTCGATCCATTTGCGCAACTGATCGTGGCCTTTATCAGCTCTTTGGGCCAGCCAGTGCCGGCCTGCCGATAAGTGGCACTGCGGCTTGATGGTTTGTTGGTACCACGGCGCAGGTGTTTGATGTTCAGCTTCGGGCCATCCCGCCCTGGGCATGATACTCGATCCCACTACGTTTTATGACGGGCCTGTTTCCCGCTACCACCACCAGAAGTTGGAGGAGGGAAAGAGGAGGAGGAGGAGGAGGAGGAGGAGGAGGAGGAGGAGGAGGAGGCGAGGAGAAGGAGGAGGGGGAGGAGGAGGGGAGGAGGAGGAGGAGGAGGAGGAGGAGGGGGAGGAGGAGGAGGAGGAGGAGGAGGAGGAGGAGGAGGGGGAGGAGCACCCCCTCCCCCCTCCAACCTCTGGTGGTGGTGGTGGAAGGCAGGCCCCTCGTTCCTGGCCCACCCGTTTGCCGTCCGCCCGCGTGCCTTTGCACCTCAGGTGATGTCGGGCGTGCCCCCCTACAGGGGGATTTTCGGCGAAAAAGAAAAATACCAAAAATACACCAAAAAAGTCAAAGAATACTCCAAAAATAGTCCCCAGACTATTTTTGGACTATTTTTTGACTATTTTGTGGGTATCTTTACTTCTTCGTCGACAATCCCCCTGCAGGGGGACACGCCCGACTTAAACCTAAGGGGGCCCCGCGGGCGGCCCCTCCGGGCCTCCTCGGCCCCCCTCCGGGCCTCTCGGCCGCGCCCGCGCCCCCCCCGCGCGTGGCGAGCCTGGCCTCTCGGCCCCTCTCGGGCCTCTCGGCCCTCTCGGGCCGGGAAGGGCGCGCGGCGGCCTCCTCGGCCCCTCTCCACGCCTCTCGGCCGCGCCCCCCCCCCCCGGCGCGCAGACCTCCGCGCCGGCTCTGCCCGGCCCCCGCCGCCGGACCTCCGCCGAGGGAGCAAAAGCAGCCGCGGCAGGCCCGCGAGGCCCCGCCGCCTTACTGAAGGGGCCCAAGGACACACAAATGAATACACACAAAGGGAAACAAATCCCCCATATTTTCCCATATTTTCTGTGTTCCTGTCTTCCCGCCCACTTCCCATATTTTCCCCATATTTTCTGGGAAATCGAGGATTCATTGTGTCTGGCCATTCCCTGTGTTTTTGTTCGGTTTCGTGCGTGGCTTTTTCGCCAAATGGTCGAGGATGCTCCTCGAGGGTCCTCGCCGAGGGAAAAAAACGCACACGTCCGAGCGATGCCAAGCTCACGGCAGGCTCGCGGCGTGGCGTGGCGTGGCGCTGGCCTCGCCCTCCGCGCGCGTCGTGCGGCCAGCAGCGGGCGGCGGCTCGTCTCGATCGCCCGGTTGCTCCATGCTGCCAGGGACCTCTGGGCCGCTGGCGTCGTTCAGCCCTGGACGCCTGCGGCGGCGTCGCTGCCGCGTCGTGACGACACGAGTCTACCGTACTGACCGCATTGCGTCAAGGATGGGCCAAAAACACTCGGGAAGTCATCGAGGGCACACCCGACCAATCTAAAGCGCAGACCAATCATATTTGAAAGGGTGTGTTTGTGTGTGTACTCCACAGCTTCCTCAATACAAGTGCCTGGATGTGCCTGGGACAAGGGTCCCGCCTGTGTCCCTGCCGTGGTCCTCGCGAGCTCCTCCTCCAATCCGCCACCGTGCCACCCGGCACGTTGAGGTGTACTGGAATGCCAAGCGCTGTCTGGCAGCGTTTCTGTCATCTTCTGAGGGGTTCCCCTCCGCTCGTCGTACCCCCTTGCGCGCACCCCCCTCCCCCCCACTCCGAGGCTCTGTGGGCATTGGGTCGGGCGTGTCCCCCTTCAGGCAGATATTGGACGATAAAATAAGAAGCACCCCCAAAAATGCTCAAACACAGCCAGACCAATATTCGGAAAATCCTCCCCAGACCATTTTTTGGGGGACTATTTTTGAGTATTCCTCGTGTGGAGGGTCAGGCCCGACTCGACCCTGGCGCTCTCCAAAGCGTCAGCGGTACCCAAGACGGCTTCTCAAACGGCCAGGGCAGGCCGCCGAGGCCGCCAGCGTGGGCCGAGAGACCTCCATTGCGGCCCAAGGGGCCTCCAAGACGGCCCGAGACGGCTCCCAGAAGGCCCCCCGGCGAGGACCAAAAGAGGCCACCATCATGGCTTCATTCCCATCGGTTTTGGCAATGTTTTGGATTCGCGCCTTCTCGAGCTTCCGTCGGCTCTAGACGGCCCAAGAGGCCTCCCAGATGGCCCCACGACGACCCAAGAGGGTCTCCAAATAACCCGAGAGGCCTCCCAGACGATCTCAAGACATGCCAAGAAGGTTCCTGGACAGCCCAGAATACACTCGAGAGCGCCTCAATCTGTCCCTCAAGAGCCTCCCGAAGGATACAAGACGGCCAAAGAGGATCCCTGGACGGCCCAAGACGGCCCCACTGTGGCCCCACGAGACTCCCCTAACGGCCACGAGGGCCCCACGAGAGCCCCAAGAGAGCCCCAAGACAACCCAAGAGGGTTCCTGGACTGCCCAGGAGGGCTCCAAGAAACCCAAGAAACCGCAAGACTGCCTTTCAGGAGCCCAGGCTCCTCCTCCTCCTCCTCCTCCTCCTCCTCCTCCTCGTCTCCGATCCTCATCATCAGCATCATCATTCCCATCTTCATCATCGTAATCCTTGTCACCCTCATCACTACCACTATCATATATCACCATCAACATCACTACCACCATCGCGATCATCACGCACAGGCAGCCCACAAGAGGGGCATGAGCCTTCCCAAGGAGCGAAGACAACAGGTGACACATGCGACGGCCATGCCACTCCACATCTGATGCCCCCCAGCACGGCCCAGCGTCAGTGGGCCGTGCACTGATTTCTGCGTACCTTGCCGATCGCCTCCAGCTTCCACTCCTCCACCGTGCACGTTGCAATCGCCGACGAGGCGGAGGAGGAGGAGGAGGAGGAGGAGGAGGAGGAGGAGGAGGAGGAGGAGGAGGAGGAGGTGGAGGAGGAGGAGGAGGAGGAGGAGGAGGAGGGAGGCTGCAGCTGGCGCCTCCAGCGCCCCTGCCAGCCGAGCAGCTCACTCCGAGCGAGCCGCCCCGAGCGTGCTGGCTCGTGGTGTGCGCTGTGGAGCACTGCTCGGCAGGAGGACCTCTCTCCGGGGGTGCCGGCTCGCGCCCGCCCAGCAGATTCCGCGGGACGTCTTCTCCGAGCGTGCCTGCTGGCTTTCGGTGGGCCTCGAGCAGGCAGCAGCGCTCCTGCCGGGAGCATCGCTCCAGGCCAGCTGGCTCGCGCCAGCTGCTCCCAGGCAGGGCTCTTGCGCCCCCGCTCCTGGGCAGTGGTTGATCCCCGCCCTCTCTGAGCGTCTCTCCCCCCAGTACCTCCCGCGTGGAAAAGGCCCTGCTGGGACAACAAGGCCGCCAGTACGTGCGCGTGTGCCCAGTTTGCCGACTGGCTGTTTTTTCACAATGCATGCCACCAGTCCTCTGGGCGTAGGTGGTCTAGAGAGGCTCCTCTTCCAACCCCCTTCTTTCCCTTCGGGGAGGGGTTTACCCCTCTCTCTGCCCCTTCCCCTGGACCTGGACGGGGCGCCCCGCGAGAGGCCATAGCATCTAAGATGGCCCAGGACGGTTCCAAGAGGGCCTCCGAGAGCCCCAAATGACCTCCTCCAAGATGGTACAAGATCCGCCGAGATGCCTGACGATGGCTCCCAAGATGCTCGAAGAGGCCCCCAGACCGTTCCAAGACGGTTCCAAGTGGCCACGGAGCGTCTCCCAAGAGAGGCCTCAGAGACACCACTACGGCCCCAAGAGCGCCCAAGAGGGCCCCAAGAGCGCTCCAAGAGGGGTCCGAGAGATGATTCTAGGCACTCTCGAGGGGCAAGGCTAATTGAATCTCCTCCCTTCTTTAATCGATGTCCACCAAGATGGCTCCAAGAGCGTCTCCAATTCTCCCAAGCGATCCCCAAGAGTGCCCAAAGAGGCGCCTGGGAGGCCCCAAGAGGCGCCCAAGAGGTCTCCAAAAGGTTCCCCCGAGACCCCCCAGAGGCCACAGGAGGCTTCCCGAGGTACGCAAGAGGCCCCTGGAACCGCCAGGAGGCCCCCAAGGCGCCCCAAGAAGCCCCAAAGCTCGCCATTGTCCTCCTCCTCCTCCTTCTCCTCCTCCTCCTCCTCCTCCTCCACTTCATCCGCCTATTTCTACCCCTACCTCCTCCCTCCTCCTCCCTCTCCCTCCTCTCCTCCCTCCTCCTCCTCCTCCCCCTCCTCCTCCTCCTCCTCCTCCTTCTCCTTCTCCTCCCTCCCTCCTCCTCCTCCTCCTCCTCCTCCTCCTCCTCCTCCTCCTCCTCGCCCTCGAGGATCGAGGCGCCTGGAGAGGCTCACGAAGCGCCTCGGGCCCTCGATCCTCGAGGGCAGGCGGTCGCCTGCACCGCGAGGCATCCTCGATCCTCGAGGCATCCTCGATCCTCGAGGCAGCCTCGATCCTCGAGGCAGCCTCGATCCTCGATGCCGCGCCCGCGCGCGGGGGGGGGGCGGGGGCCGGCGGCGGTCCTCCTTCGAGAGCGCGGTGCCCCTCCAGCCTCGCGCCGCGAGGGGCAGCAAGGGAACGTGCCGGGCCCACTTTTTCCACCACCGCTACCACAGGCAGCTCCGCCTCCTCCTCCTCCTCCTCCTCCTCCTCGTCCTCCTCCTCCTCCTCCTCTTCCTCCTCCTCCTCGTCCTCCTCCTCCTCCTCCTCCTCCTACCTTCTACATCTTACCTCCCTCCTCTTGTTGCCTCTGGCCTCCGCCTCCCTCCTCGAAAATCCATCCTACTCCCTTCGGCTCCTCCTCCGTCCTCCTCCGTCCTCCTCCGTCCTCCTCCTCCTCTTCCTCCTCCCTCCTCCCTCCTCCTCCGCCTCCTCCTCCTACTTCCCCTCTTCCTCTTGCCCGAGTGATCAGGACCTGACGGTCTGCCCTCACAGCCACCATTCTAATTCTGATGCGGTGTAAGGCCTGCTGATGCCCGAATCGTCCTCCTTCTCCTTCCTTGCCCATTCTCCTCCTCCCCCTCCTCCTCCTCCTCCTCCTCCTCCTCCTCATCATCATCATCATCATCATCCTCCTCCCACCGCTCCTCCCTCTCCTCCTGCTCCTCCTCCGCCGCCTCCTCCTACTTCTCCTCTGCCCTCTCCCTTGCTCTTCGCCTCTCCTTCCTTTCCTCTTCCCTCCTGCCCTGGCGGCGCGCGCATGGTGGCACAGGGGGAGGGGAGAGGCTTCTTAGGAGGCCGCTTCTCGGAAGGCGCAAGCCGGATCGATCTGTGAGGGTCCCGGGACCCGAACTTGAGCGAAAACGCCCGGCTCGAGAAAATTGAGCCGCCACGATCTCAGGGTGCCCCCCTCTGCGCGCCCCTCCACCCGCTCCTCCCCGCCCCAGGCGACCCCCCCTCGCCGCCCCGCGGGCGCGGGCGCGGGCGCGCGCGCCCAGGTAGCCCCTGGCGCGCTGCAGCAGCCTCTGCCCCGCCTGAAGGGGGAGGGGCACGCCACGAGTATACATACGAGCGCCCGCCGACGAGCCTCCCCTGTGCCCTCCAAGGGAGGGTGGCGGTGCATAAAATGACTCGGCGGCGAGCGAGGGGGAAGTGAGAGGGAGAAGGCCTTCTCAGAGAAGGCGGCTGGACTTCTCAGCAGCCCTCGCGCCTTCTGAGAAGCCTTCGGTGTCTTCGGGGGGAAGGCTTAGAAAACTGAGCCGAAGGCTGGGGGAATCCCGAGCCTTCCGAGAAGGCCCGCCCCTTCTCGCTTCGCCCCCCAGGCTCGCCGCCGACTGACGTCGCTGGCTCTTGACGGGGAGGGGTGCCGCCGCTGGCGAGCTGCAGCAGCCTCTTCGACGAGCCTTCCCCTGTGCCTTCTTGAGGGGGGGTGGCGGCGTATGGAAATCACCCCGCCTTCTCCGGCGCCGCGCCGCGAGAGACACGAGGGAAGCGGCCTCCCGAGATTTTCTTGCTGGGGTGGGGGCAGCCGGGAGGGCAGGCGGCTTCTGACCGAGGGGCCCCCGCCCCCGGCCTGCGAGAGGCGCCCTGGCAGTTGTTGAAGGGCACCCCTTCGTGCGCGCGCCGCCAGGGTCAGGCTCATGTTGCTCCCAGCATGCTGACGGACCACATCCCAGAAATGATTTCGAGCACCCAGAGAAATATCGAAATAGTGTCGAAAGAGTATCGCCTCCCCCTCAAATTTCGGTACTTTCTTGGTGCTCGAAGTTTTTTCTGGTGATCAAAGCTAAAGTAGGCTGGGGACATCACAAGGTTAGGTCGGGCATGTCATCCCACAGGCGACTTCTGGACGAAAAATACAACATACCCCAAGACTGCTCAAACATGATCGACCCACGAACCCGGAAAGGAATATAGAGCTGTAACGCATGGCAACGTTTTCAAATACAGCTGATTGGGTGACGGGCAAATGCAATGCTGAGTGTATCGATCTTGATGTACCCTGCCGAATGCTGTGCTGTGCTGCACCGTGCTGAACTGCGATGTGACATGCCGCGATTGTGCTCTATAGCGTCGTGGATCGAGTCCTCCTTTGCATCCGAGTCCTGACCGAACTGATCTGGATCTTAAGCTCGAACTGCCTGAACACATAGTAGCTGCCCCAGAGCTACATGGGGGACATGCCAGGAGGACGCGCCGCGGAACGTCTCAAGGGACGCGCCAGGCGACGTGCCAGGGGACGTGCCATGGGGTCACACCGCGGGACGTGCCAAGGGGACGCGCTACGGAACGTGCCAATGGATGTGCCACGGGATGTGCCAGGGGACGCGCCACGCGACGTGCCAGGGGGACTCGCCAAGGGACGCCCCACGGAACGTGCCAAGGAACGTGCCAAGTTGCAATGCTGAGTGTATCGATCTTGATGTACCGTGCCGAAATCTGTGCTGTGCTGCGCCGTGCTGAATTGCGATGTGCCATGCCGCGATTGTGCTCTATAGCGTCGTGGATCGAGTCCTCCTTTGCATCCGAGTCCTGACCGACCTGATCTGGATCTTAAGCTCGAGCTGCCTGAACACATAGTAGCTGCCCCAGAGCTAATTGACAGGGGGACATGCCAGGAGGACGCGCCGCGGAACGTCTCAAGGGACGCGCCAAGCGACGTGCCAGGGGACGTGCCATGGGGACGCACCGCGGGACGTGCCAAGGGGACGCGCTACGGAACGTGCTGGGGACAAGCGTTTCGCTCGAGACATCCTGCCCAAATCAAAGGAATTCCTGGACAAATGAACTAATTAGTCGAGACATCCTCTAAATTCCTGCGCGCGGGACGTGGCACGCGCGAGACATCCTCGGAATTCCTGCGCGCGGGACGTGTAAACAAGCATTTCGCTTGAGACATCTTCTGAATTCTGGCCCCCCTCGGGGCTCCCGCTCGAGACATCTCCCAATTTTGCAAAACCAGTGTTTCGCCCGAGACATCCTCAACAAATAACAAAAAAGAGCGTTTCGCTCGAGACATCCTGGCAAAATCCAACGGCATCTTAAACAAATGAACGAAGTAGCCGAGACATCCCCAAAATTCCTGCGCGCGGGACGCGGCACGCGCGAGACATCCTCGGAATTCCTTCGAGCGGGACGTGAAAACAAGCATTTCGCCTGAGACATCCTATGAATTCTAGCCCCCCACGAGGCCCCCGCTCGAGACATCCCCCGACTTTTGCAAAACCAGCGTTTCGCTCGAGACATCCTCAACAAATTATGAAAAACAAGCGTTTCGCTCGAGACATCCTGTCAAATTCAAGAAATCCTGGCAAAACAAACGAATTAGTCGAGACATCCTCGAAATTCCTGCGCGCGGGACGCGGCACGCGCGAGACATCCTCGGAATTCCTGCGTGCGGGGCGCTTTTCCGCGTTGCGGTCGGGGCTCCAGACCTCTGTTTTTTCGTCGAGGATTATGCTAAAAGTGCCCCGCACCTTTTTTTACTAAGGAAAACGGTGGTCCGCGGATCGAGTTATTTATCGAGGATCCGAGATGGGGGGTCGACTTTCCTCGAGCGGGTTCGCGCGAAACGCATTTTTTTCACGCCGAATTGGACTTTACCTTGCTTTTTATCGAGCAGAATTCCGCCAGCCCAGCTCCCGCATGGCACCGGGGACAGATTACCATCCTAAAAGGGAACCCTGGGCCGGCGCCCTTTCCGGGAACCTGGGCCGGCGCCCTTTCCAGGAAAATAATCAAACAATCGCCCCCAGACTATATTTCTAAAACTATTCCTCCTGCAGAGGGACATGCCGACCCGATGATGTCCACCGAGATCTTTCCATACGACGCTGGCCAGGGGTGCAACGAGGGCCGGCACAGGTTGCGCGAGATCGGCGACGCCGAACTGGGTAACAACACTTTTTCCGTCGGCGGCGAGGTCGAGTTGGCTGCACCGGCGAAAAATGAGAAAGCTACACGGGGGCACCGAGAAGCGAAGTGGCCAGCGTGCAACGAGCGGGGGGAGGGCAGAGGGGGCGGCCGAGCTGGGTAAACACACGCTTGGACTGACATGTGTCCCCAGACATGAAACGTCCGGACTTTTCCCAACCATCCTGTGGTGTTGGGTCCTCGCTTTGAAGAGACAAGGCCCCGCGTCACTCCTCCTCGTCCTCCTCCCGCTGCCCCCTCCTCCTTTCTCCCTCCTCCCATCCCTTGCCTCTGCTCTCCGCATGCCTATCCCATTCTGTGGCCCCGTAGGGAGCTCCACCGAGAGCGGTGCCCACAACGCGGCACAACGCGGCACTCACAAGTGCATATGGTTGGGTCCTTCGCCAGGATAATTTGAATACGGGGTCCCTGGAATTCCAGACTCTTCCCCGGGACTGGATTTTCATCCTGAGTTTTGGACGCCCGAAATGGGCACGGAAAAAATGGTTACAATGCCCAACAGCACATGTTGTCCCAAACCAACAGCGGCTGCTGTTGGGCAGGCGGCCTTCTGTCTCGAATGGACACAGGGGCCGCGGCGGCGTGGACAGCGAATCCTGGACAGAAGGAACAGGAACTGCTGTCGGGCATTGTACCCGGTCTTTCCGTACCCACTTCGGGCGTCCAGAGGAGTCGTTTTTGACGGTCCCGAAGCCCGGCGAGGGCCCCCCGAGGCCGAAGTTGGCTGAAGACCTCCCGTCCTGTTTTTTTTGGGGCGACGCGACCATGTCTGGGTCCCGAAGATCGTCGAGCGACGCCGGCAAGAGGGGCGAGGGGCGGCGCCGCCACCGCCGCCGCGCCGCGGGGGCTCGGCGGCGGCGGCGCGAGTGCGGGGAGGGCCCCTGCCGTGCTCCGTGAAAGAGCGGCTCGTGGCTCTTGCCAACGACCTCCCGGGGGGGGGGGGCCCAGGCCCGGGCCCGCCAACAGAAGCGGCTGGGGATCAGAAGCCCGTCCTTGCCATCGCTCGGACGTGCATTCTCTGTGTTTTTTTCGGTTTCGTGCGTGGTTTTTTCGCCAAATGATGGAGGATGCTCCTCGATGGTCCTCGCCGAAGGAAAAAATGCACACGCCCGAGCGATGCTAAGCGTCGGGGGGGGGGGTCTAGGACTCCTGGCGGTCCACGCTGCGAGCCGACGACGGCAGGGGTCTGGGGAGGGGGAGCCTGCGCTTCCACGACGGAGCCATGCGCCCTGCGAGGTGGCGCCGCAAGGAGGGCAGTGCAGATTCAAGCTGGAAGCCCTCTCCGCTCCGCAGGGCCCGATCCCTCAGGGCCCCATGTTCGAAGCCCAGGAGAACGAGGGGGGCCTGGCTGAGGGGCCAGCGCCGCGGCGCGCGTGCGTGCGAGGGCGCGTGGGATTCGGGGCTGGGGTGGTCGCGCGGGCTGCCAGGGTGAGGAGGGGTGCGGGGCTGGCGGCGGGGGGGGGAGCTGGGCCTGGCTGGCCGGCGTGGGAAGGCTGCGGCGCTGCCGGCCCCGCGCGTGACGTGACGCGAGGGAGGCTCCCATGGGGGCCAGGGGGGGGCAGGAGGGCCTGCTTGCTTCGTCGTCGTCGTCGTCGTCGTCGATACCTGCAAAAATTATCCTAGAATGAGGAGGGGAGGGGGCAGCGGGAGGTGAGGTGAGATGACGCGGGGCGCTGTCTCTTCAAAACGAAGACCCAACACCACAGGATGGTTGGGAAAAAGAAACGGGTATGTGTTCCAAGCCTTGCGTTGTGCCAGCGACGCCTGTCCAGACCCTCGTCTAGCCATGGCCTGCGACACGGGTGCAGAACGCCATCATGTGGAAACATGATCGACCCACGAACCCGGAAAGGAATGTATAAATGTAACGCATGGCAGCGTTTTCAAAGACACCTCATTGGGCGACGGGCAAGTGCAATGCTGATTGTATCGATCTTGATGTACCGTGCCTGAAAAAACGTGAATCGGTTCCTGCAACAATCATCCCGACGAAAAAACCAGCCACATGCACTTGTGAGTGCCGCGCTGTGGGCACCGCTCTCGGTGGAGCTCCCTACGGGACCACGATCTTCGTGAGGGGTGTGCCGAACTGGGCAGGGGGGCGCCTGCGGACCCTACCGCTGGGGCCTTCGGTGGAGCTCCCTATGGGGCCACGATCCTCGTGAGGGGTGTGCCGAAATGGGCGGGGGGATGCACGCGGACCCTGCCACTGGGGCCTTCAGTGGAGCTTCCTGTGGGGCCACGAACCTTGTGAGGGGTGTGCCAGGCTGGGATGGGCACGCGGAGAGCAGAGGCAAGGGACGGGAAGAGTGAGGAGGGGAGGGGGCAGCGGGAGGTGAGGTGAGATGACGCGGGGCGCTGTCTCTTCAAAACGAAGACCCAACACCACAGGATGGTTGGGAAAAAGAAACGGGTATGTGTTCCAAGCCTTGCGTTGTGCCAGCGACGCCTGTCCAGACCCTTGTCTAGCCATGGCCTGCGACACGGGTGCAGAACGCCATCATGTGGAAAAAACTTTCGCTTTGCGCAAAGCCCGCGACTATCACCACAGCCCCTACTGTTGACACATCGGTCGGAAGAGG
Source organism: Prorocentrum cordatum (assembly GCA_963575745.1). NCBI lineage: Eukaryota > Dinophyceae > Prorocentrales > Prorocentraceae > Prorocentrum > Prorocentrum cordatum. The sequence continues at coordinate 287,389 of CAUYUJ010017093.1, forward strand.
TGGATAGAAACACGAAGTAGGAAAGCGTTGGAAATACATTGGATCTCCACCCCCTCTGAGGACGACGGAAGAAGCACAACCACTCGATCCTTGAAGTAGGAAGGCGCCTGAAGCACACTCGAATGTGGGGATTCAACGGCCGACTGGTACCTCTGAGATCCGACGTCTCGAAAACATTGAAACATGGTTTAAATTCGCATCGGTAGCCCCAAACCCCATCATCTGTCTGCGTCATTTGAGAGGGCCCCTGGGCCCGAAACCGGGCAACAGCGCCCGCTGTGGAAAAAAAGTGCAACGCCACGATCTCAGGGACCCCTGTGGCCCCCAGCCCACCACGTCCGACTCCGGCAGCTCCCCCGCGATCTTGACCGCCTCCTGGAACCTGGCCTGCTGGTAGGCCTTCCCCGGGCGGGGATCGGCCGCCGCACACCCCGACCGGCCGACGGGACCTGGGCAGAGCCAGGCTCGGCCCGGGCGCGCGCGGGCTTCGGATCAGTTGGGGGTTCGTCGCGTCGCATAAATAGATCACTCGATAAATCAGTCACTAAGAAACACATCATTGAACACATCAACATTCATACATGCATGTGCACATACATATACCTGTGTGAATGCGTATAGAGATGTCTATATGTACACACAGACACACATATCTCTATATATAAATATAGAGAGATAGAAAGATATCACGACAGGAAAGCGGCTGTCGTTTTCGGCCTCGGAGGGCCCTCGCCTGGTCCCGGGGAGGGCGTCAGCAGCACGAGCGAGGACGAGGAGCCAGCCCCTGGGGCGAAGGCGGCGCTTGGAAGAAGCACGACGTCGGGGGTCGGAGGTCTGGCGGTGATCGGAACTTTTGAGCGCGTTTGCAACTTTTCTCCTGCGACGCCCTCGTAGCCACAGCAGGTGGCGCCCTCTGTAACTCCTACAGATTTTCAACCAGTGAAAATGACCAGGACAATCAGGCACCAGGATAATCAGCACATTATCCTGCATGAAAGAGTGTTTGCCAACGTGGGCCCCAACCAGTAAGTGCTTGCACTGTGGATGTGTTCGTGATATGGTGCAAACTATGTGGTGAAGGCTCGGTGGTGCAATCAAATATGCTGTAAAACCACGTGGTGTGAGCTATGTGGTGCAAGCTTTGTGGTGCAAGCTACATGATGCAAGCTGTGTGGTGCGACTTACCAAGTCAATGACGAATTGTCAGCTCCAGCGCTCGCGCAAGCATCCCACTCCCAACCACAACTTGTTCTGCAAAACCAGTTCGGCTAATGACGATTGAAGTTGGCGATTGGAGTTTGCTAGCGCGTCGCTGCGACCGCACTAGCACGTGCCCGCTCACGCTCAAATTGGCCAACTGAGTTAGCACAACTGATGCGGCAACGATGGTGCTTACCGAAGAAAACTTCCCGGGACGTCTCAAGAAGCGCGCTGGCGCGCGTGCACTTTAGTGTGGGTCGGTAGCTCGGGCCGGCGCGATGTCATGATAACGTCGACAACGGCGGCGATGTCGACGATGACAAAGATGAAGATGACGGCCGTGGTTATAATCTAGTCGATGGCGCTGATGTTGGTGGTGATGATGTTCACGATGGTAGTGATGACGCTGATGACAATCATAACGATTGCGCCGGTAAGAATGATGAGAAAGTGCGTGCCAACAGAAATCAATACGTCCTGACATGATCTCGCTGCGCGCACAGAAACGAGCGCGTGTGGCCCGTATTGTATTAGTTGACAGAGTTGGTGGCCGTGCGATGGTGGTTGAACATGTTCAACATTTGCGCGCGCGAGTGCCCTGGACAGTCCTCTTTTGACAGAGACGCTAACCACTAATGAGTTCCTTTACGATTGAGCAAGTGCGCGCAACAAAATGGCAACTATTGTGTTTAAGAGCTGCGGATGTTGGTAGGTCTTGACGAGCCATTATTTTACACTTGTTTGACGTTTAATACACAATGGGTTTTCGAAGGATGCTGAGGTGTGCAATGCGCGCATGGTATTGATCGATATCAGCCCTGTTGGGATGGTGTGATTTCATTCGGAAGTTGAGCGATAAGGCGGAGGCACATGCAAATTGCAACGCATCGAAGGAGGCTGGTTGCGCCGCGGCCCAAGACGTCATGGCCGTTGTCAGCAGGCAACGCATGCTGGCGACCTCTGGCGCTGGAACTCGGGGCTTGCGCAGCCTGGGCCGAGTGGTCGGCCAACGGTTCCGGCACACTGCAGAGCCAGAACGGCTCAGAGGACAGGCGCCCCACCCGTGGTCCACTCATGCTGGCCACTCACACCGCGCTGTCTGTATTGCTCGATCTCTGTCTGGTAATCTCTGCCCCGGACGCAGTGGAAACTCGCATTCCTCTCCTCGACGTCTGCCGGAACTTGGTCTGTCTGCCCATCAGCTTCGCGGAAACTGCTATGCGAACGCGGGATGCCCGTATATAGCTTGTACTGTACGTCAAGGCATCCTTCCTCGCCAACTGCGGCGTGGGTGCCGTGAGCCCCGAATCACAGTGCCACCGCCGAGCAAGCGTGCCTGGAGAACCGCCTTGGCATTCGTTCGCGAGGTGCGAGGATAAAACCAACACGAAAAAGTTGGCACACACGTTCGGATGTCCGAGCGGACCTCCGAACATTCGTTTTCATGTTCGCTAATTGGTTTTTCAGCGGGACGATATCATTTTCAGCCTCCTCCTTTGACTTTCGATGTTTTGTTTTGTTCAAAGCGTGGGCACACGACCTCTCGATTCTTGGGGACCGAATTGTCTTGGAGCCTGAAAGAGGCTCCTGGACACCAGAAGCAGGGAAACATATTCGCCTGTTTGTCTCAGGGCGTTGGAGGTCTTGTTTCTCCCAGTCGTCTTCCTGACGCCTCCGCCTCTGTAAAACACCCGCGCACCCAGAACGGGTTGTGCCCGCGTCCCAAAACCTGCAGCAGAGATTGCCTGGGCGGACGAGAGGGCGGGACAGCACAAGAGGGTCAAGCGACACGGCTCCGGCCGCTGGTTCTCCGGGCGCCTCCCGGCGGCGGCGGCGGCGGAGCCGAAGCCAGCTGCGTGCAGCAGTTTGCGCACCGCGATCTCCGAACCCTACCCCCGCCAACCACTGATTCTCCGGAATCGATGGGAGGCGGGGGTAGGGCTTGGATCTCGCCACGCGTTCGACGAGTTCCGAACCCTGGCCAACCCACGCAGGGACGCGCGAGAAGGCTGCAAGGGCCTGGGGGGCGGCCATGTGGACACTTTGCGGGCGGGGGCGCAGCCGGCGAGGGCGGCCAAGGGTGTGGGCCGAAGGGTGGGAGGACGCAAGGGGTATTACCAGCCTCGAACGTATCCCTATCCCTAAGATTGACACGCCAAAAGGCGATGACAATCTTGGGGATTCGCCCTCAAAAAATCAGGGAATCCCTAAGATTGGCATCGTGATGAGGAGATGCCCAGCATAGGGATAGGGATATTTTCCAGGCTGGTAGGGGTAAGCCTGGAGAGCCGCTCCTCCTCGCTGTGCGGGTCGACCGTGGCCCCCGCCGCCCATCGAGCTGCCTGCACCGTCGATCGGCGAGGGCAGGCCTCGGGTTCCGCCACCCCCTCTCGAAGGGGCCCTGGGACGCAAACACGTTGAGACAAAGGACAGGGTTCCCTAATTACATGCTCCAATCTTTTTCTGGGCGTTTGTCTCCCCTCCCCACTTCCCATATCTCCCTAGATTTTCCTGGGAGTCGACGCTTACTCGTGTCTGTGTGCTTCTTTCCCTCCTGACTTCTCTCCATCACCCCCCCCCCGCTCCCCGGGGCCTGGCCTGCGGCCACAGTCCCCCGCAGGCACAGGGAGGGGCCCAAGGGACACACCAGCCAAAAGCGGCACGCGCGCCAGGACTCCGGACATCTTTTTTCACCCCTTCTGTCGGGCGTTGGCAGAACTGGGTTTAGTGGAACCTGGTTTAGTGATCTGTGCCGGGGGCGCCCCCCCGTCCCATTTCCACTAACCGGAACTGCCGTCACCCGAAGAAACACCAGCTATGGCAAACCTGGTTTAGTGATTCTGGCCAATTCGAAGGCTCCAGGGCCCTACCACTAAGCCGGTCTCCTCACCCCGGGTCCTGGCCATAACCGATTCTGATGGGCCTCGTCTCCCCCCCTGCACCTTCCCTCCCCTGCCCTCCCCCCCCCCCCCTCCCGGGAAAAATCGACGTCCCTCCGCGTCTGTGCCACATCTGTTATTCCCCTCCTGCCTGGCAGGAGGGGCGCGCGCCCCCGCGAGGCTGCAAGAGAGGCCCCCCCCTGCCCGCCCGGAGGGGCAACGATCGGGGGGGGGGGCTGGCAACCATCGAGGGGGGGGAGGCACCGACCTGGAGTCGGCGATGCGTCGCCGATGGATCGGCGATACAGTCGGGGCGTTGACCTAAGGAACCCCAAATAAGGAACGAGGCCCCTTTTTTCCATAAGTTAAACTTCGATTTCCGATCGAAAACATAAGGCAAGCCTGATGCAAGCTGTGAAACACTTAAGGAACGCGGAGCCCCTCCCCAACGAAAAGGGTTCCTTCTTCAGGGCCCCGACTGTAGGCGCCCGATGGCGAGTCCGCACCTTCCCGGGGGGGGGCTGGGGCTCTCGGGCCCCTGTCGGCGATCGGTGGGCGATTGGGGGGTCGATGCGTCCCCTCCTAGAGTCGGGGCGTTGACCTAAGGAACCCTAAATAAGGAACGGGGCCCCTTTCTCCCATAAGTTGAACTTCGATTTCCCTTGGAAAACCTCAGGAAAACAGAAGGCAAACTGTAGAACAATCAAGGAACACCGAGCCCCTCCCCAACGAAAAGGGTTCCTTCTTCAGGGCCCCGACTGTGTGCCTGTCCTGAGGTCGGGCACGTCCCCCCACAGGCGGATTTCGAAGGCAGAATTCAACAGATCCAAAGCATAATCCAGAATGGTGAGTAAACATATCAGAAACATCGTCCCAGGGCTATTTTTGAGACTGTTTTTGAATCTCCCCCCTGTCAATGGGACGCGCCCGACTCGACCCTAAGCCCGTCCCCCCCCCCCCCCCCCCAGTCGCTGCCCCCGATCCCCCCCCCCCCCCGGGGCCGAGGCGGAGGCGGGCCGCGGGCCGAGGAGGGCCGAGGAGGGGCCGAGGAGGGCCGCGGCGGGCCGGCGGCTCGAGGGGGACGCAACGGTGGGGCGCACGACGACGAGCAGGAGGAGGAGGAGGAGGAGGAGGGAGGAGGAGGAGGAGGAGGAGGAGCAGGAGGAGGAGGAGGACGAGGATGCGGAGGAGGAGCAGGAGGAGGAGGAGGAGGAGGACGAGGAGGAGGAGGAGGAGGAGGAGGAGGTGGAGCACAGTCAACCAGTGTAGTAAGGATGCGCGAGAAGGATGCAAGGGGCCTTGGACGCCCATTTCGAAGCTTTTCGAGCGTGGCGCGGCCAGCGAAAGCGGCGAAGGATCGAACGAGGGGGCAAGGATGCAAGGGTAATTACCCTTGGGAAGGTTGCCCATCCTTGCTGTGCGGGTTGACTGTGCTGGTCATGGTGCCAGGCTTAGGTCGGGCGTGTCCCCCTACCGGCGGATTTTGGACGAGAAGTAAAACACACCCCAAAAGATGTTCAACAAAATGACACCGGAGAAAAACCCCAATCAGGGCTATAGGGCTAGGGGGCTATAGGGCTATTGAGCTATAGGGCTATTGAGCCATAGGGCTCTATATAGTTGTAGGGCTATAGGGCTACTGGGCTATTGGGCAATAGGGCTTAGGGCTATAGGGCACCCCCGGGCACCCCCGGGCACGCCCGGGCACCCGGGCACCCGGGCACCCCCTGGGCACCCGGGCCCCGGGCACCCCTGGGCACCCCCGGGCACCCCGGCGTGCAGCGAAAATCGGCGACAAACCTCACCGAACCATATGAATCCGCTAGGACCCCTACAGAGGCAGGCTCTGATCCCAGACCCCCGACGTCATGATTTTTTCATGACGTCGACCCCCAGAGGTTTGGACCCATTCCCCAGGACCGGTGTTTCCTCCTGAGTCGTTTTTTGACGGTCCCGAGGCCTGGTAGGGCCCCCCGGAGGCCGAAAATATGGAAAAACCTCCCGTCGTGATTTTTTCATGACTCGAGGGGGTCTGGGATTAGGGAATCTTCAGACATGGTGAACACATCGTCCCCGGACCACTGTTGGACTACAATTCGGGCTCTGCCCCCTGAAGAGAGACAGGCCCGACGTCGTGCCAGGGGTCCTCCCTGGAGGCGTGCGTCCGACCCGAACATCGAGCAGCATCATCTTTTGGCGGCGAGCCGTCGTCGTCGTCGTCGTCGTCGTCGTCGTCGTCGTCGTCGTGGTAGATGGAGGGGCCCTGGGACGCACAAACAAAGACACACAAATAACACGATTCCCCATATTTTCCCATATTCTCTGGCTTCTTGTCTCCCCCCCACTTCCTATATTTTCCTATTTTTTTGGGGGAGTCGACGATGAATTGTGTCTGGGTGTGTTTTTCCCCTCCTGAGTGGAGACAGCGCGCCCCCTGCGGCTTCTGCTGCGGGCGGTGGTGGGGCTCTCCTATGGGCCTGCCCCGTCCCTGCTGCGCCGGAATGGTGCTGGCAGGGCAGCGTGGGGCGACCCCGGGGAGGCGGCGATTTTCGTTTCGGCGGCGACCGAGGGGGGGGAAGTGAGAAGGAGAAGGCCTTCTCAAAAGGCGGCGGGACTTCTCAGGAGCCCTCGCGCCTTCCGAGGAGTGCTCTGCGCCTTCGGGGAAGGCTTATAGAACACTTCTCAGAAGGCCGGGGCACTTCCGTTCCTTCTGAGAGGGCCCGCCCCTTCTCACTTTCCCCCTGGGCGCGCCGCCGAGTCGTGCTCGCCGTCGTCCCCCGCCGACGACCAGCAGGACGGACGGACAGGATGGCCAGGCTCGCAGCTGGCCCGAAGCAGCGGCGCCGTCGTGGCAAGCACAGCACGCGGGCTGAGGCATCAAGTGCCGGCAGCCACGGCAGTGAGGATGCGGTACAGAAGGCACGCCGTATACCACATTGGCCTGCCAGCCGGTGCCCCACGGAAGCCTCCTCTCCCTCCAGGGACGCGAGGACCCATCGGAACCCCGGGGCACCGCAGGAACTGTCAAGGGCGTCAGAGCATGACGCGTGCCCCGCAACCTCTGGGCGCGGCGGCCCCTGCCACCCCCCGTCCATTCGGCGCGCCCTTGTCAGCCCGGCTCAACCCCCCGACACGGGTGGCGGGGGTGGACAGAACCCCCAACAGTGACACGTCGATTAGTGACTTGTCCGTTTTCGGTTCTCGAGAGGGCGCCGCGGCCGTTATTTTCCAGGCTTGCGCCCGCCAGGTTTGGGCCCGAGGTCGTTTTCACTAAACCACGTTTTACTAAAGGGAGGTCTGTCCATCCCCGAGGGTGGCCCGATCTGTTCCTGAGACGGGGGGGGGCCCGGAGCCCTCGGCACCTTGCCCAAGGCCAGCATCTCACCCTCTTCCTCTCTTCCTGCGTTGCTCATTCGTGCGCTCCCGAGCGGTGACCGACGACGACGACGAGCGACGACGAGCGGCGACGAGCGACGACGACGACGACGACGACGACGACGAGCGACGGCGGCGACGAAGACGAGCAGCGCGGCGTGGCGCCCAAGGGCCTGCAGCGCACGTTCGTAGGTGGCCGCCTGGCAGGAGCGCTGCGTCGCCCCAGCGGTGCAAATCACAGCAGTCTCACGTGCGAGCAGTCGTCATCATCATAATCATCATCATCGTCGTCGTGGCAATCATCATCACCATCATGATCATCGTCAGCATCATCATCATCATCAGCATTATCATCACCACCCTCATCATCACCATCATCATCATCACCATCGTCATCACCATCAACACCATTATCACTATGACCGTCATGACCACTATCAGCACCATCATCATCATCATCATCATCATCATCATCATCATCATCACCATTATCATCACCATCATCATCGGCATCATAATGATCACCATCACAATCATCAACATCATCATCAACATCATAATCGTTATCATCATCACAATCGTCATCACCATCACCATCGTCGCCATCATCATCATCATCATTGTCATCAACACCATGATTATCACCATCACCACCACCACCACCATCAGCACCATCATCACCATGACCATCACCATCACCATCATCATCATCATCATCATCACCACCGTCATCATCATCATCATCATCATCATCATCATCGTCATCGTCATCATCATCATCATCATCATCATCATCTCCCTTATCAGCATTATCGCCATCATCATCCCCATGACCATCGTCCCCATGACTATCATCGTCATCATCATCACCAGCATCAGCATCAGCAACATCACCATCACTATCACCATCACCATCATCATAACCATCATCATTCTTATTACTACTATTGCTGTTATTACTATTTTAAATGATTAGTATGATGTGCATGATTATTCTCATCATCATCACCATGACAATCAACATCAGCATCAACATCATCATCATCGTCATCATCATTACCATCATCATCATGATCAACATCATCATCATCATCATCATCATCGTCATCATCACCGTCATTATCATCGTCCAGAGCTTCTACGCTTCTCTGGAGACTTCGGGGGATGAGAACTCTTACGGTAACTCACGCGGGGCCGCCCACGCGGCACACCAATGCGGAGAGCAGAGTGCGCCGACGCGCGGCCTTACGCGGGCAGCATGCGCGCGTCCTCGAAATCGAACCTGTGATCCACATCACTCTTATGCTTGACCTCGTTTCTGCGCTTGCTGCCTGCACCACAGAGAAGAAGGCGCCAGGCCACGCGCAGACAGTGATCCATACATACATGTATAGTTGTCGATTCCTTGCCCGAGCGCTGTTCTGGTGGCGTGCCCCTCCGACCTTTCACGGTGATGGTCGATCGACCAATCAGTCCGCCTCTCTGCGCCCCCCATGGTTTCCTGCCTCATCCCTCCCGGCTCCCTCCCCTCTCCTCCCACATCCTCGCTTCTCCCTCTTGCCACCCCTGCCCCATCCGCCCTCCTCTGCTCCCCCCCCTTCCCCCTCCCAGCTCCCCGCTCACCCTGCTCCTTCTTCGCTCCTCTCCACACTTCCTCGTCCCCAAGTTCAGCCTCCTCCTCCTCCTCCTCCCTCCTTCCTGTCTCCGCCCTCCTCCCTCTCTCCTCCCTGTTCCCTTCCTGCCCCTCCCACCCATTCACCCACCTCTCCACGTCCATCTCGAGGAGGAGGAGGAGGCGGCGGCGGCGAAACGGTGTCTGGCCGAAGCCGAATGAGCACAAGCTTAAACCACAATTCAGGATATTCGGGATTGTGCGACCTACCGTGCGCACGCGTATCTACGATGGAAAATGGCCCCACGACGGGCCTCGCCCGACCACAACCGCGAGCACGGACACGGATTAGGTTCCCAGGGTACGTTATTTCGATGTTTATCTTCATTTTTGTGATTATTATCAGTATTGTTTTCACTATTATTGTTATGATGATGATGACGATGATGATGATGATGATGATGATGATGATGATGATGATGATGATGATGATGATGATGATGATGATGGTGATGCTGATTATGATGATGATGATTCTTATTATTAATATTAGTATTATTCTTGTTATTATTATTAGTAGTAGTCATATGATTATTACTATTATTATTATCACTATTATTATTATGATTATTATGATTATTATGATTCTTATTGTTAATATTAATACTATTTTGCCTATGATTATACATTATTAATTTTCGTAGCATTCGTATTCTTAGTATTATTATGAGTACTACTATTATTGTTTATAAGCCCACGGTACCCACGGGTAGCCAAGATAACAAGCTGTTTAGAATTGAGATGTGGTTCGGAAAAGGGGTCCGGCTGGGAGTGGGGAGACTGGCAGCACGAACGGGGGCCTTCTCGAACTCGCGTTTCACGACCCCGCTTCCGTCCCGACGCGGGCCACGATCCACAGCACTCGCAGCGGCAGGACGCGGAACCCGATCCACTGCGCTATCTGCAGCAGGCGTGGGTCCCGATCTCCAACGCTCCCAGCGCCATCAGCACGAGCCCGATCCACAGCACCCGCAGCGGCACGAAGTGGGTCCTGATGCCCAACGCTCCCAGCGCCCTCGGCACGAACCCGATCCACAGCACTCGCAGCGATGTGACGTGGGTTCCAATCCACCGCGCTCGCTGCGCCAGGCCGTGGTGCTCGACTTCTCCCCCGAACTCTCGTCTCACCGTCGGCACTCTCCAAGCCGAGACCGCCAAACAAAAATCTGAACGTGCACCTCCTGCCCTGGGAACGATCGCGGACGACATGCGGCCCGCAGCAAGACTGGGAGGCAATGCGGTCGGGGCGTTGACCTAAGGAACCCTAAATAAGGAACGAGGCCCCTTTTTCTCAGAAGTTAAACATCGATGTCCCATGGAAGACCTCAGGAAGACCTGAGGCAAACTGTGAAACAATCAAGGAACACCGAGCCGTTCCCCAACGAAAAAGGTTCCTTCTTCAGCGCCCCGACTGTATCAACTGAACATATGTTGGCCCATCTCTTCCAGGTGCCCCCGGCTGCGACGGCCTGCGCTCCTTCGAACGCGTCGATCGCCAGCTGCAGGATACGCTCGGCGTTGCTCATTGGCGCCAAGCCGACCTTGTGGTCGGCGCCCAGCTGGGCCAGGCAATCCTGCATCGTCTTAATCATCTGCGCGCCCGTCAGCGCCGCCGAGATCTTGGCCGACCGCTCTTTGCACGCCATGCTGACTGCATCGCCATGTAGCTGATGTCCGTGATGGCCGCCGGCTTCTGGTCCTGCTCCTCCCGCGCCGTCTTGTTCCGAATGCCAACTCCATGTCCCGCTTTCTGGATCTCGCCGCACACCGCGAAGAATATCTGTACGCATGCTGGCCCCATCTTGGCCTCGGACGAAGGATTCGCCTGGGGGTCCTGCTGGGCGGCTGCAATCATCGTCACAGCTGTCTTCGCGCGTGCGCGGCCAGCTCCCAGCCCTGCCTGCGCTACTGGGGCATCCTCGCTCATCGTGAACGTCTCGAACGTCGCGACCATGACCGCGCGAAGCTGGAGCGCGTTCCCCATGACTGCGCAGGCCAGGGTCGGCGTGAGGCGCGACGCCGTCTGCGCGCCCACCTTCGGGAGGCGGTCGATGGTGCCGGGCTCCAGTCCGCGCAGCATGCCGAGCTCCGCTGCCGCGGCGGGCTGCCGTGGCCGGGCTGCGTCTCTGGCGGCCCCTGCCGCCTGCTGCCCGGGCCCTCGCGCCGCGCTGACTCGCCGTCGATGCGGCCCGCGCTGGCGGGAAGCGGCCTGCGACCCACTGCGGCCGCGCCCTGCAGGCCTCCCGCTTTAGCCTCGCTGTGCCGAGCGAGGCCTCTCTGCCTCGACCTGCTCCGAGCTCGGCGTGGACATCGCCCAGCTCTCGGGCCAGTGCGCGCCGAGGGAGAGGGCGGCCCGCGCGGGGGGGCAGGTGATTGCTCAGGGCGCCGAGGTCGGGGTGAGGCTCGCTTGCTGGACAGCAAAATGCTGAAATGTGACCGCCAAGCAGCGATGCCACCGTTATCGCGGCAAGCGGGCGCGATGCATCCTCGGGTGCTTGGGCGGGGTGGCGACGCGGAGTAGACATGACTGGGCACCGACCCTTCAACGCGGAATGCAACGCATGCTCCTGCGCAGTTCTTCTTGTTCGGAACGACTGGCGGCAGAAGATGCATTGATCGGCGGCGACAGCGGCGTGCGTGCTGAGTCCCATCGAGAGCCCGCCCTCCGCCGAGAACCTCTGCTGGGCCAGCGGGGCCCTTCTCCCGTGAAGCTCGCGCCTATGGGCCCGACCCGCCGAGTCGCCCAACTCGCGTCGCCGCGTCGCCGTCGGAGGGGGGGGGGGCCTCATCTCCACCTTGGTTCCCGCCAACCACGCTGTCACGGAGGCCCGCTGGGGGGGGAATCGCAACTGTCTTGGCCGCTGCCCTCAGGACGCAAGGGCCGAGTGCTAGGGGCCGATCGCGCGCGCCCGAGTCGAGGAAGAGCGCCCGCGCTTTCTGCCTGGGATGGGAGGGGTGAAATGAGTCGAGCACGCGCAACTCCGAGGGGAGATTGCCCTCCTCTGCTCTCTCAAGTAGCGTGATGACGTCGGTCGCAAATCGCATCGCATGCGGGTTCGCCTTGGACGACAGGGGGCCAGCGCCCAGCATCGCGGGGGAGACGCCACGGGGAGCTGGCCGAGCACTGCTCCGATCTCCTGTGGAGGAGTCTCGGGTTTTTCTTATCCACCCGCGGTAAGTCTGCGCCGTCGCGCGCGCAGCTCGACTCCGCGTCCTGCAACTCCCACTCCTCGGAAAAAAACAACCATTTCGCCCGTGCAGGGCCGATGCATCATGCGAGGCTATCCCCATTCATCGAGGACCGGCTGGCCTACTGTGGCCACTGCGTCGCGGAGCCCGTCGCGGGCCACCTTCGCTCTGCGCTGCGGGCTGCGGAGACCGCGCGCGTCAAGCTCGCGCCCCCCGCGCGAATTCTGCGCGAGGGCGGCGCGGGCCCCCGCAGAAACGGGGTCCACGCCCGCGCGGGCGGCCTCCGATGACCACGCGCGCTGCTCGGCATTGTCAGGGGGGCGAGCGGAGCGAGAGGTAAGGAGAGCCAGTCCTCGTCGGTGAATTTGCTCAGCTCATGTCTTTGATGGGGGAGCTTCTGGGTCGCGGACTCAATCGACTCCTCTGCAATCTGCCGCAAAGCTGAAAAAAAGTCGAGCACCCGAAAGCGTTGGGCGCGTCCTCCTGCGGGGCCACCGCGGAGACGCCTGCTTCCTGAGCCTCCAGAGTAAGGCCTCTTGGCGCGCAAGTGCGCCTTTGTTCCTGGTGCGCTCGCAAGAAATCCACTCGAGACTTGCGTCTGCCAGGCCACCCCCATCCCGCGCTGGCCGTGGATGTGCCTCGAGGCCCTGGGCGGCCCGTCCCGCGCGCCCGATGTGGTGGGGGATCTCTTGGGGGCCCCTGATGGGGAGCTTATTTGTGCACTCCTCGGCCTCCGCCCCCAGCCCTCTGTGACCCCCCGCTCGCCGATGGCGCGGAGCAGCCACTCGAGTCCGACGGCGATCTCGGGGGGTGGGGGGGGGTCGGGCTCCTCCTCGTCGTTCTCTCGGCGGCTGCGCGGGCGACGATGCAATCGGTCAAACCTCCCGCCAAGGTCCACTGCGAGCTGCAGAATCTCAGAGGTCACGCTGTGAAGCGGGGCCCCCCTACGCCTGGCCTGGGCGAGGATGGCGCCCGCCGTCTCGAAGGCGCCCCCCCTGCCCGACAGACAGCTCCGCTGAAACTCGTGAAAGACGACAAGGGCCGCCTGGAAGCCTCCGCTGGGGCCTGCCATGGCGACATGCTCGCGCGCCTCCGACGTGCGTGGTGCAAACGCGCCGGGCACGTTGCATCTCCTTTTTGTGGGCCCCGACACTGGCCAGCCAACGCGCGGGCCATCCTCCGCGCCTCTGCGCGACGATGAGATTTCCACGCCGACCCGATGAGACGCCGCCTCCTCGAACCTCTGCCTCCTGAGCTGCCCGGGCGCTTGGTCGCGCTGGCCAGCGCCCTCGCGGTCTGCAACTCGTCGTCTTGTCCTTCTCGGCGCCGGCAACAGGGGCCGCTCCGCCGCGCGTGCCTTGGCGCGGCCGTCGGCGGCGGCCTGCGTGCTGAAGTGCCTCCCCGCCGTCTCGTGGACCTTGGTGATCCACGCCTGCCGCGCGTCGTCGGGGGCACGAGCCTCTGCCATCTAGTGGAAGTCGAGACCCTCGAACTGCAGCTTGAGATCCTTCATGAAGTCGCATGCTCCATCTCCTTTCTCCAGCGCCGATGCTAACTTGTTGAAGTCCCACCTCGCCTCGTCAGGGCGCGACCAGGGCGCGTCCAGCATGCGCCTCGAGCGGGCCGAGAGTGGCGCGTGGTCCTGGGCCCCCTGCTTCTTCACTAGTTTGAAACAAAGGTAGGACCTCTGGAGCCCAGTGCAACTCACCACATCAACACACAACCATGTGCACACTGCTATATAGTCGATCACGCTGGAGCTCTTGTGGCCATCGTACGTGTCGCCAGCGTTGTAGTCCATCGACATGGCCCTAAGCTCGTACCTGTATAGAATGTCCAATACACGATCAGCTGCGTATCTCTGTTCCCCACGGCAATACATCCCCAGCGCAACCGACTGCATAGGCGCCAACTTCTGACCATACATCTTCGTCATGCCGAAGGAATCGTTGAGATCAAATCCGGAAAATTGTGGATATGGTGCACGTCCAAGTGAAACACTTCTCCAAAACATTGCACGTGCATGCGACAGTAGCTCGGTACTTGGCTCCAGCATAATTGCATTGGAAATCGTAGCATGCAATATATGCGTGCACGCCCATCGGCGAGATGAGATGTCGCGCGCGTCAGTGCTGAGAGCTCGCGCGCGCGCGAGATCGCAAGACGCCCCCATGGCTGCAAAATGGTTCCATGAGGGCGTGTGGCCAAAAGACGATCACGTCCAGCCGACCCTGGGATGGCGCCACCCCAACACGATCCCGCCATAGATTCTGGACCGTCGCAGGCCGACCCGAAAATGACCAAGCAATGGGGCCACGACTGACGCCAACATGGTCCGATGGCAACGAAATGGATCCATGCGCGCCCAGGGTGGCCCCAGAGCGGACAAGCGACGGGTGCGCGACCCAAGCATGACTGAGATATGATCCCAAGATGACCTCAAGACGACCCTGACGCGCCAAGAACGCTACAACTTCGGGGCCCAAGCTGACTTCGAGCCGATCCTGGAATGGCGGGATCCGTGAACGACCCGCGATATTTGTTTACCCCATTTCTGCTGGGTGGGATTTTAGCCGGGCTGAACTAAACTTGTCATACTACATGGGAATAATTTAGGCGGGATCCAGCCCGGCCCACGGCAGAAGACTACATTGCTTGGCTTCTACGGGGGGGAGGGGGGCTCGGACGGGGCGTCGTTCACTCCCGCTGTCTTCCACGAGCCTTCCGACGGCCTTCCGCCGCCTTCCGCCTCGTTTTACCGCCGTCGGCTTCCGCGAGCGAGCGATGTGACGAACATGCAAGGAACTTTCACTGGGCCGATGTAGTGTCGAACGGGAGCGTCGTCTGTGGACTCTCTACCCTCGCGTCGGCCAGACGGCCGTGGCGGGAAGTAGGCCAATGGCATCACCAGATCAAGCCGCCCCGGCCGCACCCGGTGGAACGCCACGCGACCCTGGAGCTGCCGCGGCACGGGCAAGGAGTCTACGATATGCATCTGCCTGAACTCTATTTTCCTCATGACAAGTGTCACTCCGCACGCCGAGCCCACATGCCTGCCAGGGACGAGCCCACTCCGCAACACAATCTGAGACCGCAGGTGCGACATGACAGTCGCCTGCTCCCCCGCTTTTTCCCCCGTCGACGACAATGCCACGATGTCGACGTTCTGGAAATTCTTCGGATATCTCTGCGAGTCGCAGCTCGCCAACGGCAGCCATACAATTCCAATGCACATACGTCAGCATGGTTGCCGCGAGAACTGGCCGTGGGGCCACCCAGCCCAGGTGCGAGTCCGATCTCTGGTCTGCTGAAGCTCTCTGGCCTCGATATCTGGCCTCTGGGCCAGATGGGGCTAGGAGGAGGAGGAAGAGGAGGAGGAGGAGGAGCAGGAGGAAGAGGAGGAGGAGGAGGAGGAGGAGGAAGAGGAGGAGGAGGAAGAGGAGGAGGAGGAGGAGGAGGAGGAGGAGGAGGAGGAGGAAGAGGGGGAGGAGGAGGAGGAGGAGGAGGAGGAGGAGGAGGAGGAGGAGGAGGAGAAGGAGGAGGAAGAGGAGAAGAAGGAGGATTCCTCCCTCCTCTCGTCTCCTCTCCTCCCTCCCTCGTGTACTTCTCACTGCCCCTGCCATGCCCGCTGCCCAAGGCTTCCCGGGGTGGGCGAGCCGAGTCGAACCGGGGTCCTGCTCCGCCCCACCCTCGGGTGTTCTATCCTCGCCTCCATGGGGGTGGCTTCCTCTCTCCCGTCCTGTCCTCCTCCTCCTCCTCCTCCTCCTCCTCCTTTCCTCCGTCCCTCCCTCCCTCCTCCCCTCCCTCCTCCCTCCCTCCCTCCTCCCTCCCTCCTCCCTCCCTCCCTCCTCCCTCCCTCCCTCCCTGTCTCAATCCCTCCCGCTCTGTCTGCTCCTTCCTGGCTACAGCCAGAACGTTGGAGTGGCGAGTCTCGCCCTCATCAACCCATCCCGTGTTTGCTCTCCAGCCGGGGCCCTGCCAGACCACGCCAGGGGGGAGGGCAGTTTCCCCACCCTCATTCCCATGCGGCACCTCCCGCTTATGCGAGGGAGGGGCAGCTACGCCACGCTAGGCCTGGACGACACGCGGTCCGAACTGGTGCGCTCTCGGCACTCTCTCCCGTCCTGTCACTGTCTCGCACCTGCGGGGTGCGTCGACCAGGCCGCGTAGATGAGATCGGTTGAGCTCTTGGCGGGCACTCCCTGCCTGGCCTCCCCTCCCGCGCAGCGGGGATACCGAGTCGTCTCTCCTGCTTCGCAAGTGGCTGGGGAGTGAGACGGAGAGGAGTGCAAGCCTCCTTCCTCCTACCCTCCACTGCTGGCGGCTCGGCCTCCATAACTGTCGCAGTAGGGTCGCTTCCGTACCCTTCCTGGGATTCGCGCCCCCTGCTGGAATGAGGCCAAGTCGGAAGCGTCCGCATGCCGGCTCAACGGGAGCAGGGGGAGTTCCCTGCTCCCTGCCATCGAGAGCAGCAGGAGTCCCCTGCTTCCTACCATCCCCCCTCCTGCCTACGCCCTGCTCCCTCTCTCTCTCTCTTCTTCCTCTGATCCCTCCCCTTCCCCCTCCTCACTCCTCTACCCCTGTATTCGTTTCGATTGTGTTTTGCAGCAAAAGCGAATTGAAGACAAAACGATGGACAACGCAACCACCACGAAAATGAGAAACACGGTTTAGAGGTCGATTCCTGTTTTGCCCTGCTCACTCTTCCTCCCCCCCTCCACCTCTCTCATCTCTGCTCCCTCTTCCTCCCTTTCTCTTGCTGACCTGCTTCATCTTCAGCCCCTTAACAATGATTCAGCATGGGCACTACTCTCCTCTCTCCCCTCCCGCCCCCTCTGCGTAGCTTTTGTCACACGCAGGCTTGTAACACTAGCTCTGGTCTTGTTGCTCTTATGCTCCGAACGCATTCGGTTTTCCAGAACGGTGCTCCCGCTTCAGCGTGGGCCTTTCTTTTCGGATCGGCGCTGTGCTCCCGTCGCTCAAAATGGCGCTACAGTCGAGGCGTTGACCTAAGGAACCCTGGATAAGGAACGAGGCCCCTTCTTCCCATAAGTTCAACCTCGACTTCCCATGGAAAACCTCAGGAAAACCCGAGGCAAACTTTGGAACAATCAAGGAACACCGAGCCCCTCCCCAGCGAAAAGGGTTCCTTCTTCAGCGCCCCGATTGTATCGCCCTAGCGTGGGCCCCTTTTCTGGATCCCACAGGCCTCGCAGGTCCCACGGGTCAAGCAGCTCTGGCGGGCCCCACAGGTCTCACATAACCCACAAGTGCCGCAGGTCGCCCCGCAGGTCCCACAGACACGATGATTGTTCAATCGATCTATCTATCAACATGTAGGCATGTTTGTATATATATATATATATATATGTATACATGTGTATATGTGTATATGTTACATATATATATATATATGTGTATGTATAGATGTATATGTAGACACAATTATGGACTGCTCTGGGCTCCTTCGATCAGGCCGCTCCTTCGATCTTCGTAGGCCCCCTCCTCGCCACGGCGGGGCGCGGCTCAGAAAACGCTGGTGCGCTTGGGCCTCGAGGGGGGCCCAGGCCTGACAAGTTCCACAGGTCTCGCAGGTCCGACAGATGCCGCAGGCTTCGCAGGTCCCACAGGTCCTACGGAGTCCGACAGGTCCCGCAGGTCCCACGCGTCCCACGTGTGTCGCAACTCTCACAGGTCCCACGGAGGCCCCCCAGGTCCCATGGGTCCAGCCGGTCCCAAAGTCCCACAGGCCTCGCAGGTCACGGAGGACCCACAGTTCCTACAGGTCCCGCAGGTCCCACAGGCGTCGCAGGTCTCACGGGCCCCACAGGCCACAGAGGTCCCCCAGTCCCACAGGCCACAGAAGTCCCACAGGTTCCGCAGGTCCCACAGCTCCCACATATCGCACAAGTCCCACCGTTCCCACCTGCCCCACAGGTCCCACAGGCCACTTTCGCTGCTGTTATGGAGCTTTGCTGGGGTGATGGAGTTCCACGTCGGCTATGCCACGCGTCCACGGCGAGAGAAACGTCACTGCAATGGGCAGCGACGGGAAGGGGGGGATCGAATGTCAGGTGTGGTGTGGGCGCGCCTGGCTTGCCTCTCGCTGCCTCTCCCCTTCCCATCCCCCCCTCCCTTCCGCCCTCCTCTGGATCCTGCTCCTCGTGCCTCCTCCCTCCCTCCACGCCCTCCTCGTTGTCCCTCCCTCCACCTCCACGTCCCTCCCTCCCTCCCTCGTGCCTCCTTCCGCCCTCCTCTGGATCCTGCTCCTCGTGCCCCCCTCCCTCCCTCCGCGCTGCTGCTCCGCTTTGGCAGGCGCCCCCAGCGCCACGCGGGGGCGGCCGCAGACCCGACCCGGTGTCCACCAGAGCCGTGCGGGCAGGGCGGGTCCTGGGCGCTTCGACGGAGCCCTCCTGGCGATGTTGAAGGCGCCCCGAGACACAACAGCAGACACACACAAGTAAAAGGATTCCCCATCTTTTCCCATGCTTTCTGGGGTCTTCTCCTCCCCCCCACTTCCCACACCTTTCCATATTTTCTTGAGAATCGACGACTGCTTGTGGCGGTGTATGTTTTTCCCCTCCTGAGATTTGTAGTCTTGAGGCTTGATTTGTTTGAAACGAGTTTGCCGTTTGCGGGCGAGTCGTTTCCAAGATGTTGCCGTCGCCTGGGCGCCGCGCACAGTCGTCCTCAACGCCGAAAGAGGGCGGGTCGTTGTCGAATCTGACGTTAGCTCTGTAACATGGGAGCTAGACTCACGGGTGGAGGGCGACTCCTATTCAAGTGTCTCGCTTAAAACTAACCTCCACGACCAGGAACCAAGTCTGCACAACAGTTGCACAGACAAGGGCCGTGCCTCGTCAAAGCGGGGATGACGCTAGACACTTGGTCGAACTAAATGAATATACCTCCACGCGCTACTTATAACGAAGTAGAGTGGCCTCGCCTAAAGGGCGAGCTCAGGGGGCGATCGTCTTTCAAGAGGCGCTTCCCACTGTGACAAGGACTGCTTGTAGCTACTTATGAAGAGGTGGATTTGAGACAGGAGAGTGTATTGCGACATCGTTGGTGCAGTCTGGGTTCACTCTGGTCCCCTCCTCCTTCTTCTATCCCTGTGTGCTCCTCCTCCTTCTCGTCCTCCTGTTCGTGCTGCTCGTCCTCATGGATTGAGGATCGAAGATGCGATATGGTCGACTTTATCTACTTACCTTTTCTGAGGCTCCGGGTGCCTCCAGTGAGCGGGTCTCGCCGCAGCACCGCGCGAAGTCGTCCTCTGAGGGCCCGACAGGTGCAAAGATGTAGAACTGGTGGTTTTCAAAGTCTGGCTCTCGCTGTAGCGCCGCGCATGTTCGCCATAAACGTTTCCTGCAGATGTAAGGATGGAAATGTGTACGTTTTTGAAATGCGGCTCTCGCTGGAGACTTCCTGAAAGTTGATGGCCAGTATTCCAACTTGCGCAGCAAATACTCGGATTGATGGTGGCTCCTTTTCAGGGTTCGGCTCTCGCGTGCGATTTCATCACATGTTATGTCACACTGTGCAACTCTTCCTTGCACGGATGGAGGCAGATCCGTGCCCAGGCGAGGCTGTCGCTGAACATTTCCATGAACTCAATGACCCTGCGCATTTGCGCTTCTTTCGGGGCTGCTAAAGGTGTCCCTGGCCCAAGTCGCCCCCAGCTTTTCCCTTGATTTTGGAGCCCCTGGGGCCTTCTGGGCCTGGTGAGGGGTGCTCTGGAGGCCGTGGGGGCCTCCCTAGAGATCCTGGGGACACCTTGGGCCAGGGGCACTTCTAGCAGCACCCGACTTCTTGCTCCTCGAGACATAGGGCCTCCACAAAGAATGGGTCTCGCCTGCGTGGCCGGCGCACTGGGTGCTCGTCACTACTGGGGGGTGCGCGCACGTCCTCACGGAGCGTTGGCGGCACTCTCGCGGGGACTGTGACAAGGGCTCCTCGGAGGGAAGGGCGCCTTGCAGCATCACCGACGCATCCTGGGTGTTCAGTTCTCTGCCCCACCTCCTCCTCCGACTTCTCCTCCCGCACTCCTCATCCCTCCTCCTCCTCCTCCTCCTCCTCCTCCTCGTCCTCCTCCTCCTCCTCCTCCTCTTCCTCCTCCTCCTCCTCCTCCTCCTCCTCCCTCTCCCCCTTCCCGCAGTGCATCTTCTAGTTTCGAAGGGATCTAGATCGGAACCCATGGGATCATCATTCATTGATTCCCCATCCTTTTCCCTCACCGCCCTTCACCTCCTCCCTTCACCTCCTCCCTTCACCTCCTCCCTTGACCTCCTCCTCCTGCCTCCCTCTTCCACTTCTTCCTCCTACGCCTCCTCCTTTTCCCCTCCTTTTCTTCTCCTCAAGTATCGGCCCGAGGCATTCCGGAAGCGTATGGGCTTAACCCCGCATGTCCTTGGCGTCGTGCCTTGCACCTCCACGCGGTGCTTCAGGGACATCGTGGCTGGTCGGCGCGTCTTGCATGGGCGACCTTTTCGTGATGACTCAGCAAGGCAAAGAGTCATGCTGTTTTTCGCCTTGCTCAAAGTGGTATACCAATCGTGGGGCCTTTCATTCCGTTCACGATGATGTTCGTCAAGGTCTGCCCCATGCTGCAAGTCGTTGGACATTCCGCGGGCTTTGATTGAGCTCAATCAAACCCTCCTCCCAGCCGCGTGGGCGTACTTAAACGTGACGGCTAGGTGGGATTGTTTAGCATCCGCATATTGTTGCCAGGTAGTGGCTCTTACTGTGAAAGCATCCCCGTCAGAGTATGAGCACATGTGCGTTCTCGATCAGTCGTGCAGACATGGGCGGTACTGTGGTGGCTTCGTTCGTGTGAGCAAATGTGTATTCTCGTTCAGTGGTGCAGACATGGGCGGTACTATGGTGGCCCTGTTTGTAGCGTACGTGGGGTTGACTTCCCCTGCTTGGACGCGGCCGTCATCCGCTGACCGTCGCTGCACCTTCCGAACGCAAGCCGCATGCAGGGGGCTTCCGCTCTTCGCCAACCGCCTCTTCCTCTTGCCCCGCGTCGCCGGAGCAGCTCCCGGGGTGGCTCAGTTCTGTGACTCGGTCACTGGACGCTCTCGGTCTCTCACTCCCCCCTCCTCTTCTCTCCTTCGCCCCGCCCCCACCGCACTCTCCCCCTTCCTCCTCCGCCCGCTCCGCGGCGTCGTCGTCCTCCTCAACTCTGCTCTCTCCCCCCCCCCGTCGACGACGGCGGCGAGGACGGCGCCGTCGTCGCCGTCGTCTTCGCCTCCCTCGCTCGGCCACGAGCGGTTTCAGGATACAAAACTGCAGCAGAAGACCTCCTCCTCCTCCTCCTCCTCCTCGGGGCGGCGGGGGGGGGGGTCACCTGTGCCTTCCTGGACGGCTCGACGCCCAAGGACTGCTCGAGCTGGGGACGGCGCGGGGGCGCGGGGCTGCCAGCGGAGAGGCGCTCGAGAGCACAGCTGCGGCCGCAGTCTGTCGGCGTGCCCCGCCTCCGAGGCTGCCAGTGTTTCTCACCCCGGGGCCGCCAAATCTCGACCCAGGGTGGACGAGCAGACCGTCACGGAGACCCTGGAAGGGACCCTCGGACCGACCCGTTCTGGAGCGGACTTTGGGAAGACCACGGGAGGAGGAGGAGGAGGAGGAGGAGGAGGAGGAGGAGGAGGAGGAGGAGGAGGAGGAGGAGAACCAATAACCGCAAGATGAAACAATGATGCTGCAATTCGCCCTTTCATCCCACGTCCTCTCCTCACATCTTCCTGCAAGCTCTCCTTGTCACCACGGGAGGCACCCCTTGGAAAGACGGGCGCCCGTTTGGGCCTGCCATGCAAACGAACGCCCCCGTTTTGCAGAGATCGTTCGCCCTTTCATCCGTTTACGAAGCTACCAGAGACATAAGAGGGTGCGATTACACACATCAAGAAACTGACAAGAAAAAACCAAGAAGGTGCGATCACACAAATCCAGAGGGTGCGATTACACAAATAAAAAAGGGTGCGATTCACCAAATCAAGGAACTGCACAAATCCCGTTATTTGAAGGAACCACCCTTCATCCATGTGACTGTTGAGCAGGTTCCGACTTCGGGTCATGCTCTGGGAACGCCTGTGAATTCCAGCAGATACCTGGGAACGCAGGCCCAAGAAGGACCCAGTAAAGCCCCAAGGCTGTTCAAGAGGATCCCACGGCCTAGGATAGCCTCAAGACTGCTCAAGACTCCCCAAAAAAGCTTTGAGACGGCCCAACAAGCCCCCACACCGCTCCGAGACGGCTCCAAGAGAACCCCAAAGAGGGCCCAAGAGGCAAACACGTGTGATTTACACTCGCTTGTGATAGGTGCTAGCACTCTTACAAATTAGGGTATCCGTTGCTCCAAGACGGCCCAAGAAACCCCCAAGATCGCCTCAAGACGGTTCAAAAGGCCCCACGAGGCTCCAAGAGCGCCCCGACAGGGGCAACAGAGAGGGAACCCGACATGACATGTCGAGCCCTTCCGCTGAAGTTGGCTCGGCTCCCGAGACCGCCAGTAGGCCCCCAGAGGCTCGAAGAGGCCTCTAAGAGACCTCTGGGAGGCCTTCCCACGAGACCCCAAAGAGCCTCCAAAAAGACCACGACCCAGCCGCGGTGGCGGAATGGGCCGAAGACCAGCAGACCTGCTTGGCACGGGGACGAAATGCGCGTGTACTTTGTGAGGGCGCGAAGTCGCTGGCTTAGCATCTTGGAGCCCTGTGGTGTTAAAGCTTTGGTGCGAAATACACGAATCGGACAACAAGCCTTGCGAAACTCAATGTGTGTTGTATTTCCTGGCCTCCCTGGGGGTCCTTTTGGGGTTCTTTTGGGGCGTCTTGGGGCCCTCTTGGACGGGAACGTGTTGGGGTGATCTGACTGGCAAGTTTGGGGCAATCTGACGTGAAACTGTGGGGTTAATCCGACGGGAGACTGTGGGAATAATCTGACAGGAACATGTGGGGGTAAACAGACGGGAAACTTTGGAGGTAATCTGACAGAACAGTGGAAGATAATATGCCGAAACATGGGGGGGGGGCAATGAGACGGGAAATTTTGAGATAGTTTGACAGGAAAAATTGGGGCCAATCTGACGGGGATATTCGACGGAATAGTCTGTAGTCGACCTCCCGCCGTGGTCGTGTATTTTGTGGGCGCAATCCGTGATTTGATCTTCGTGAGCTGACTGACTGACTGAGCTGACTGAATTGACTGAACAACCGAGCCGTTAGATGGCCATTTTATCTCCGAAGGAGTGAGGTTTCAGTTCGAGGCCAGAGGAGTTGAGGGTAGATCGCTGGCAAGTTTAGGCCAAGGGGGTGAGGATAGATCGCAAGCTGCTTTAGGCCAGGGGGGTGAGGATATTTCGCTGGCAGTTTTATGCGATGGGGGTGAGGATGTTTCGCTGGCAGTTTTATGACAGGGCCTTGAGAATATTTCGCTTGCAGTTGTAATCTAGAGGGGAGGATGTTTTGCTGCCAATTTTAGGCCAGGGGGGTGAGGATATTTCGCTGGCGGGTTTATGCCAGGGGCGTGAGGATATTTCGCTGGCAGGTGAGGGTATATCGCTAGCAGTTTCAGGCGACGGGGTTGAGGATAGATCGCTGGCAATTTCAGGCCAGGGGCGTGAGGATATATCTCTGGCAGTTTTACGCCATGGGGGTGAGGATACTTCGCTGGCAGGCTTATGCCAGGGGCGTGAGGATATTTCGCTGGCCGTTTTATCTCTGGTGGGTGAGGACCTGTAGGCCAGGGGGGTGAGGATACTTCGCCTGCAGTGTTAGGATATGGGGGAGGGAGGTTGAGGGAGGAGGACGAGGACGACGGATGACTGGGAAGGGCGGAGGCGGCAGATGGACGGAGGCGGCGGCGGAGGGAGGACGAGGAGGGGAGTGTCCTTGCGCTCGGCGCCTGCACCCCTGCGCCGCGCTATTCAGCATTGGGCACTCGCCTGATAGGCCCAGGCCTTAGTGGGCCCTGGAAACGACAAGGCCGTTTTTTTACCGGCTCCGTTTTGCCGTTTTTTTGCCGGTTCCGACGCCGTTCTTTTACCGGTTCCGTCGCCGTTTTTTGACCGTTTCCGGCTCCAGTTCCAATCCTGGAGCCGTTTTTTTGCCGTTTCTGGTCGCCGTTTTTTTGCCGTTTCCATTTTCAAGGGATATTTTTTTGGAAACGGTGAAAAAACGGCCCTGCCGTTTCCGGGGCCCACAAAGGCCCAGGCAATGGCCACACATCCAGCGCACTGCTGCGCCCGCATATCTGCTCGCCTCTTGGCGTGGGACTGGTCTGGGCCCGCGGCAGGTTTCGCCGCACCCTGGCGCACACCGCGCGCCCACACCGCGCTTCCGCCTGGGGGTCGCCGTTGCCGTCGTCGCCGTCGCCGTCGTCGTCACCGTCGTCGTCGTCGTCGTCGTCGTCGTCGTCGTCGTCGTCGTCGTCGTCGTCGTCGTCGTCGTCGTCGTCGTCGTCGTCGTCGTCGTCGTCGCTGTCGTCATCGTCGTCGTCGTCGTCGTCGTCGTCGTCGCTGTCGCTGTCGTCGTCGTCGTCGTCGTCGTAGCTGTCGTCGTCGTCGTGGTCGTCGTCGTCGTCGCAGCCGTTGTCGTTGTCGCAGCCGTTGTCGTTGTCGTCGCCGCCGCAGCCGCCGCCGCAGCCGCCGCCGCTTTGGTCGCGGTCGTGGTTGCGGCCGTGGTCGCCGTCGCCGGTGCTCCTCCAGGCGCGCCCCCAATGCCGCCCCGGCGGCCGCCCGCAGGGCGGCGGGGCCAAAAGGCCACACACTTGCGGCGGAAAAAAACATCCAGGATCGAGGACATGAGATCGATAGCGAGATCGATTGAGTCAGATGTTGGCTCCCCCTCCTCTCCCTCCACCCCCCCAACAACCTCCTTATCACCCGAAGGGTGGTCGTATAGGTGAGACTATGCTAATGATGTGGTTTGTCTCGGAACCTCCAGGGCCGTCCAGAAACTTCAGGAGACCTTCGCAGACCTGCTTAAGGACTTCCGGAGGCTAGAAGTCCCGGCGCCAAGGAGAGGCTCGGGTCGTCGGTGCATCTCAGGTTCGTAAACATGCCTGGGAGCCCACGCCAAGACGAAATCGCAACGTCGGAGGAGAAGGGCTGGCCACGCACTGCTGGGAGCGAGTCCCGTCGACTCCGCAAATCGCGGGTAGAAATGAACGAGTTGCGCTCGAATGCCAAACCAGAGGCCCGCCGCAAGTGGAGTTCTTTATTTAACATCGATGTATACACATAATGGTGGCATGTTGCATGTTCTGTTTGGTAGAGCAGTGACTGTCTTGGCAAACCGAGCCCCACGACGCCCTCCACTTCGCCAGGCCCCACCCGCCGCACCCCCCGAGGCCAGGAGGAAAAGAACAATCGTATAGACATAACGACATCTGCTCGCCCCGAAGTGGCCAACCAATGTGCGCCTGGACGAGTGGGCTCGCGTGAACGGAAATTCCCCGCTCCTATGACGGCCGTGCACCCGAAATCCAACTCCCTAGACTGGCGAAACGTGCTCGCGAGGCTGATATATGCCTCGGCACCTCTCCAACGGCGCCCGCCCCCTGCACCGCCCTCTGCCAATCTGCTCCTTTCCCGCCGCCCGATGGGCAACGATAGGGGGGGGAACTGGCACAGAGGCACAGAGGGGGATGCATCGACCCGGAATCGGCGATACGTCGCCGATAGATCGGCGATAGGCCTCCGATCGTGAATCCGCACCCTCCTGGGCAGAGTCGGCCTATCGGGCCCCTAATCGGCGATCAATGGGCGATTGGAGGTCCATGATCCCCCCTATGCCTGACCAGCGTTTCCTCCTGAGTCGTTTTTTGACGGTCCCGAGGCCCGATAGGGACCCCCAGAGGCCGAAAATATGGAAAAACCTCCCGTCGTGATTTTTTCACGACTCGAGGGGGTCTGGGTCCTCCGCCCTCCCTCGCTCCTCCCGGCTGCCTCCCTCCTCCCTGCTGCCGCTGCTCCTCTGCACGGCCTGGCTCGGCTCTGGGGGGCCCGGCACGGGCCTCGAGCGGCCGCGGCGGGCACCGAGCACGGCGCAGAGCGCGGCTGGCCGTCGGGGCGTCCTCCGCGGCCCTTCGCCGGCGGCAGTCCGACGTGCCGTGCAGGCCACCGGAGGCTCGGCGACCGATACAGTCATCGGCCTGACCTAAGGAACGATAAGTAAAGGAGCGCAGCCCCTTGTTGTTCCAAGTGGGTCTAACAAGTCCGAAGGAACACCATGGGGGGCTCGCCGCCAAAAAG
Organism: Prorocentrum cordatum; assembly: GCA_963575745.1. NCBI lineage: Eukaryota > Dinophyceae > Prorocentrales > Prorocentraceae > Prorocentrum > Prorocentrum cordatum. The sequence goes on from CAUYUJ010017093.1 coordinate 313,955, forward strand.
GTGGCAGAACGCACGCAAACCCAAGGAGCGACCGAGCCCCTTTTGAAAAGGAAGTGTTCCTTATTCAAGCCCCTCACTGTATCTTGCAGCAGGGGCCCGACTACGAGAAACCTTCCACAAGAAACCCCATCCCGAGACCCCAGGACGTCCATCCGGTTTTTGGCGTGGGAACGCCACGCTGCCCATAGCCAAACCATCGAAACCCAAGAAAGCCAGGGCACCCTGGAGGCAAGCAGGGTGCTCCTTGGCATGGGCCTCCCCTGTATCTGATAGATGCCCCCGCTCGCGCCCCGACGCCACGAGGGGCCACGGCGGCGGCACGGATGAGATCCTGGCCTCCGGCGCCGCGCCTTGCGTTTCCATCCCTGCCCTGCGGCCTCCCGGGCGCCCCGAGCCTGACCTTCCAGAGTGCTAGAAAATAGCCCTCCAGACCTACGGACCTATCTGGGCCGCCTAAAAAACCTCGACCGGAATGAAGATATCGAGATCCTGGTGCCAATTTTTAGCCCCCCTGGAAGGTCAGGGGAGCAGGGGGCTGCAGCCGGGGCACAGGGATCGAGCGTCCGCGGCCGAGAGGACCCGGTGGCGGGGCGCCCCGCGGGGCCGCCCGGGCACCGCCCGAGCGCGGGCGGGCGGGTCGAGGGGGGCGTGTGCCGGGCCCCCGGAGCCCGACCGGAGAGTTCTCGGGCGCTGCCAGGAGTGCCCCTGGCCCCAGACCCCCTCGAGCCCTGAAAAAATCACGACGGCAGGTTTTGTCCATGCTCTCTGCCTCTGAGGGCCTCTGCCGGGCCTCGGGGCCGTCAAAAAACGACTCAGGACGAAAAACCGGTCCTGGGGAATGGGTCCAAAGCTCTGGGGGTCGACGTCATGAAAAAATCATGACGTCGGGAGTCTGGGGCCCAGGGTGCCCCCAGGATTCTCGGGGTGGCCCAGGCGGCCTCCGGGGCACCCCTCACGAGGCCCAGGGGGCCCCGCGGGCTCCCAGAGTGCATCGAAAAGCTGCGGGTATGCCTTGGGCCAGGGGCACCTTCGGCAGGCCCCGAAGGTCTGCGGCGGGCGCCCGGGCGGCTTCCCCGCGCACCCGCGGGGGAGGCGCTGGACCGCAGATTGGGCCGCGCATCGTGCCTGCATCCTTCTTGAGCAGGGCCCGACCGTCGTCGCTTTCCCATAGGCCTGCCACGCAGTGTTCGCAGAACCCAGGACTGCCCTGAGAACAAACACCGCGCTCTTAGAGCAGAGGCCCGAGGTTTTTTGTGAGCTCAACACTCCACAGCCGACGACACAGTCCAAGCAGCGGCGGCTGGAACCACTGCAAGCTGCGCCCAAAAGGGCGCAGAAGAAACCCGAGGAGTGAAAACAAGACAGTTCCAGCCAGACATGCTCCAAGAACATTTCGTGCAAACCACAAATCAAGGCCTCCTGGATGGGGTTGGAATAGATGGGGTCGACGTGAAGCACATCGGGCTCCACATCGAGCCGTATCGCCGATGCATGGGCGATGCGGGGCGGTCCTTCGACCCCGTCTGCCCGGACCCCATCAAAGAGGCCTAGAACAGAAGGTTCTCAGAACACTCTTTGGTGGGCCTCTAGGCAAGCCAAGGCGCTCCGCCACTGCTCGACCCTTCGGCTTTCCGCCGCCCTGCCGGCCGCCGCCACGGGCGTGTCGCGCGCGGGCGTCGCATGGGGGGGAGGGAGGCGCTGGCCGAGCCTATGGCTCGAGCGAGGGCTTCGGGGCAGGCCTGCTGCTATAGCGAGGCCGGTCCAGTCAGTATATCGTCTGGCGCGCGAGGAAGCATGCACGTACACGTAGGTGTGTGTATACACACATATATATATATAGTATACAGCTATTTGCACACCTGCGAAGCCCTAGTTATGATTATACAGCATGCTTGTACACAGGTGCCAACTGCATGTTGCATGCACCTGTGTGCAGATCATGAGGATGCCCAAGCCAGTGTATATGCACGTGTGTACATGGTGTGTCTACTATGTGGCGGGCTCCCCGAACTCTGGACCCCAAAAAGCTGTCATCTCTTGAATGGCTACTTTTTACTTCCGCCAACTTCCGTCGGCGGAGGTGGCCTCGTTTTAATTCCGCCGCCATCCGCCGGCCTTCCGTCGCCTCCCGCCGAGGAAGAGATGGCGGCTCCTTCGATCCTCGAAGGCGAGGCCCTCTTCTGGAACTCCTCCTGTATATTTAAGCGTGTGTATACATATCTATATCTATATATATATATGTGGTCTATGACATATGCATGCGGCGTGTGGTCTCGCTCTCGACGCCGGCGGCGCTCGGAGAGACGAAAGCGGGGAACGCCAATCTTTCCAGCCCCTCCCGCGCCTCAGGCCTGGTCGAGACCGCCGCGGTCGACACCCAGCGTCCCGACAGTGGACCTCCTCCCTCCTCCCTCCTCCCTCCTGCCTCCTCCTCCTCCCTCCTCCCTCCTCGCTCTTGTTCCTCCTCCTCCTCCTCCTCCTCCTCGGCCGAGGTCCTCGCCAGCGCCCACGCGGATGAAGGGGGCGGAAGGGGCGCATGCACGACATGACTCAAGGTGCCCTTTGTAGCTCGTGTGCGTGCCTGGTCGAACCACGGATCTCGTCTTGGGCAAGGGATTACCTCGGATGTCTCCGAAGCGGAATACCTTTTGGAGGAGGAATGCGAGCCACTGCAGCGCGAGTCGAAGGGTCAGCGGGCATAGCGTTGCCCCCAGAAAAGGGTAGGACGCTCAGCGAAAACGTTTGTAGAATTTCGGGGGCCCCAGCCCCACCCACCTACTTATTGCATAAGTCACACGGAAGAGCAGCTGGAACCAGAAGAACAGGAAGACGCAATCACGAAAGTGAGCGACTAAGAGAAATGTAGAAAGAGAGATAGAGAGAGAGAGAGCACAAGTGTGACGCAGATCGACCTTATATGCTTAGAATGTGGCTGGCGGCCTCCAGCCGCAATCTCTCCTGAGACAGCCCTGCTCACGGGCGAGCCGAAGGTCGCTGAAAACAGCACCTGGTAGATGTCCCCAAACTAGTGAGAGGATAGAGAGAGAGAAAGAGAGAGAGAGAGAGAGAGGGAGGGAGAGACGAACAGACAGCCAGAATTTTTGATGTTGCCTGGGCCCGGCGCGTAGAAATGGCACCGATACAAGTCTTGGCCCAAGGCGGGCACAGTCGACCCGCATCATAAGGATGCACGGTGAGGATGCAAGGGCCTTGGAGGGCCGTTTCGACACGTTGCGAGCGGGGCGCGGCCAACGAAAGTGGCCAAGGATGGACCAAGGAGGCATAAGGAGGCAAGGATGCAAGGGTGCCCTTGCGAAGGCTGCCCATCCTTACTATGCGGGTTGACTGGAGAAGACTCCTCCTTCTCCTCCGCCTCCGCCTCCTCCTCCACCTCCTCCTTCGCCTCCTCCTCCGCCTCCTCCTCCGCCGCCTCCTCTGCCTCCTCCGCCTCCTCTGCCTCCTCCGCCTCCTCTGTCTCCTCCGCCTCCCTCCTCTTCTCCTCCTCAGGGGATCAGGAAAACACAAGAAACGAATGTGAAATCGTACGATTTATCCCAGTTGTAAGATTTACAAGCTGGGCACGGACCACCCACCCACGAGTGCGGCAACGAGTGCAGGCGCACGTACAGCCCCAGCACCCGGCCGCGCGAGGGACGCAAACGCGGCAAGATGCCACACTATCCTTCGGACCCGCTGCGGGGCCAGCAGGCTTCGAACACCAGTGCTTTCGTGGCCTTGTAGATCCATGCCCTACAGTCAACCCGCAGAGTAAGGATGCGCGATAAGGGTGCAAGGGCCCTGGACGCCCATTTCGAAGCGTCTCGAGCGGGGCGCGGCCAACGAGAGGGTCCAAGGATGGACCCAGGAAGCAAGGATGCAAAGGGTACCCTTGGGAGGGATGCCTATCCTTACTCCGCGGGTCGACTGTACCGACCACGCTGCTCCTCGCAACGGAGAAGGGGCCTCTCGCAACCACCGGGCCTCCGAGAAAAAATAGAGGCGCCCCCGTGGGTGTGCGCACCGGGGCTTCGCGCGAGAAGCACACGGCTCCATGTTGGAAGGAGGCCAACCACGAGGCATCGGGACGTTGGAAACACACACACACACATGGCGGACTCCGGAATCCCTGAGCCCCCCCCCAAAATCATCTCTTGGGGGCGCACCTTTTGCTTCCGCCGCCTTCCGCCGGCCTTCCGCTGGCCTCCGCCTTCCGCGGAACAAGAGATGACAACTCCTTCGGTCCTCGAGGGCGAGGCCCTCTCTAGAACGCCCCACATGGCTGGATTCTCGTGCGGGCCGAGCGGGGGTCCTGTGCTGCCTATGATTACATATGCTGGGAGGCAGCGTGCCCAGTCGCACGAGGGCCGAGCGCTGAACGGGCACGCGGCCACATGTGTATTCAGCCCCGGCCTAGGCCGGCCGCGTCACGTGGGCCCAAGTTCCCAGTGCGGCCCCGATTGGGGGGAGACTCTCGAGACGCCCAGTTACAAAACGCCGGGGTTTGGTCCCAAGGCCTCCCGCGCGAACCCCCCCCCCTCCACGGCCCAGCGAGGGAAATGCGCGGAAGCGCAAGGAGGTGTCTTCAGATGCGACCGCACAGAGTGCGAACGCACGCGCGACCCCCTGGCGCCCCGCCACCTGATGGAGACACAGGCGGCGACGCGACAGCCAGGCGGGTCCAGAGCTCCAAGGCTCCATAATTAGATGGTCGCCCGAGACCTCGGGCGGGCCCGCGCGCCACGCTTGCACACACGGCGGTGTCACCGCCAATTCCAAGCCTTGGCTCGCGCGGGTGCCTCAAGCTCCCTGGCCACCATGCCCTCTGCACCCCTCTACCGCCCTCCTCCAGCTGTCCTCCTCCTCCTCCTCCTCCTCCTCCTCCTCCTCCCCCTTCTCTGCTCGCACTCCTCTCTCTCCGCCTGCTCATCTGGCTCCACATTCCCCTCCTCCTCCTTCTGCTGCTGCTGCTGCTGCTGCTTCTGCTGCTGCTGCTGCTGCTGCTGCTGCTCCCCCTCCCCCTCCCCTTCCCCCTCCCCCTCGCCCTCCTCCTCCTCCTCCTCCTCCTCCTCTTCTTCTTCTTCTTCTTCTTCTTCGTCCTCCTCCTCCTCCTCCTCCTCCTCCTCCTCCTCCTCCTCCCCATCCTCGTTTTTCCTCCCTCCCCCATTCCGCCCTTTCCCCGCGCACCCCTCCCCCAACGACTACTAAAAAGGAGTATTGCGGCCGCGACGGCCTCTCCTGGGGCCCCCGCCCCCCCCCCGCTCAGGAGCAAAAATCCCAGCACGCCTGCCACCGAGGCCCATGGTCTCGTGGTCGCCTCCTCCGTATCCTCCCCATGAGGCGGAGTGCAGGGAGCGGTGGGCTCGACGCGAGGGACAAGCGGAGGGGAAGCGCGTCTGACGAGCGCCCAACCCGTCCCGCTGCCCGCTCCCCCTCCCTCTCTCCCTCCCGGGGCGTTTCTGCTCAGACCTGATCTCCGGACCTCACTGCAGTTTCGTGGCCCAGCCCCCTGCGACCCCATCCTGGGGCCCGAAGCGAGCCCCCGCAGGCCCAACCTCGACACTTGACGTGCGAGCGACACGTGAGGCGATTGCCCCCTTCTCTCCTCCTTCCTGGCTGGTTCGGGGTACACGCATACGTACACACGATGCTGCTGCCCGCTCTTCCGGGCGAGCGATCCACGGCCCAGGCCCTGACTTGTGCAGGCCGGCGATGTGCACCGATCCACCTCTCGCCTACAGTACGCTCCCGCGCCTTGCGCCGGAGCCCTCGCGGCCACGACTCCTTTCGTGACGAAGAGGGCCTGCGCTCCAACAGCCCTGCAGCTGCACACCGGCGCGGGCGACCCGCCACCCTCGGGCGGCCTCCGAGCCATCACGGGGGCCCGTGGTTGCCCGAGAGACCCGGGCAGGACGTCCGCCCGAGGGCCGGCGGCCGCACGGCTGCAGGCGGAGGGGACCGCGACGACGCGAGGCCAGGCGCGGGCGCGCGGGCGGACGCCGGCGGCGCCGGCTCAGAGGGGTCGCCTGGGGCGTAGAAGATCATGCTCAGGATGCAGGAGGTGACGGCAGGAAGCCCCCAAGAGCAGCGCAGGCATGCACTCGGGGAGGCCCGCGCGGAGTGCTCGAGTCGGCGGGGGGGCCTCCTCGCTCTCCACACCGCGCACCAGGGGATGGGTTGTGGGCACGACTTGTATCCACGACTTGTATCCACATCCACTGCGTCTTGGACTTTTTCTGGAAAGGGGCGCCAACGTGCCGCGGCGCAGTGGATATGGATAACAATCTGACCTCTGGGGGGCGACATTGTTCTGTCCATATCCACGGTGCCTCTGGTATCAAAGGAAAGGAGCACCAAACTTCAAGACGCAGTGGACGTGGATAAACATCCTGCCCGCACGGGTGTGGGAGGGCGGTCCAGCGCAAGCCCGAGAATCCGCCCGAACCTCCAGCAACAAGCCGATGCCTCCGCTGCTTTTGAGTCTTCCGGCTGAGGAGCGCGTCCGTGTTGGGCTTTACCTGCAGCGTCCAGTCGGCCCCTGTGCTCCTTGGGCGTTCGGTAATGGGGGGCGATGAATGGGGGGGCGTCGAGGGTGGCACGACAGGGGCCCCAAAAGGGGCCCTAAACGAGCCCCCTAGGGCCCCGAAGGGGTACGAAAGGTGCACGAAAGGTGCACCTTTCTTGCCCCCAATCTATCTGGGGATACCAAAAGGTACCAATACCGCTACTCCCCGGACCTCCCCCGGGGTGCGTTCTGACCAGGATTTCGAGGCGAACCCAGCGGTGGCGACGAGGGCCGCCCAGGAGGCCCAAAAAAGGGCCCCCTCATTTTTAAGGATTGCCCGAGCTCCCGCCCGCCGCAACCTGCCGGCCATCCGGCGCGAGGGCCCGGAACTGCAGCTCCGGGCCGGCCTCGCCCAGCAGCCTCATCCCCACCTCTCAGGCTGGGCGAAAGGGGGGGCAAAGGGGGGTTTGAGAATCAGCTCACGTAGCTGATTTTCCTGGCGCCTCCGGGCGCTGGAGGCGACTATGTATCGAGGAATGGGCCCCTCGGTGGGGCCGAAACCAGCTGCAGGCAGCAAATTTTGTAACCCCCCCTTTCCCTATCCCCCCCTTTCGTCCGGCCCGACACCTCCCCGTCCACGAGGCGCAGCGCGCAGTCGCCGGGGCCGCCGGCGGGCTCCAGGGTGCCGAAGCGCCTGCCGCTCCGCCCGTGGATGGCCAGCGGGCCCTCCTCGTTGCGGATGGTCACGCGCGGCGCGGCGTCGCTTCCCAGCGAGCGCAGGCTCAGCTGCCGCGCGTCGACGCACGCCTCGAGCAGCGTCCTGCCCGAGGCGCCGCCCTGGATCTGCACGGTGCCCCAGCGGCGGCCGAGCAGAAGCTCCATGGATATGCTGAAGCACGACTCCAGGTGCGGCACGACCAGGGACCGGCAGAGGATCGGAGCGTCGCCGGGAGCAGGGTGAGACCTGGACACCAGTGCCGGCGCGGTCGCGGGCGCAGGCGCGGGCAATCGAACGGCCGTCGGTGGCGCGGCGGAGGCCGGCAACGGCGACAGCGACTCGGACTGCACGGGCGGCGGGGGGGCCGGAGTGCAGGGCTGGCCTGCCTGGGGCTTCTCGATGGGCGCTGGGGGTCTGGCCGCCTGCTGCTGCTCCAGCAAGCTCCTCGCGGCACCGTTCGGGCGCGGGCCCCGCTGCCGAGCGAGGCCGCAGCCGCAGAGGAGAAGGAGAGACACCACGAGGACGCCGACGGCGAGAACGACGGCCGCAGCCCCGCCCGCCCGCCCGTGCCCCCCGCCCAGCGCCAGGCCGGCCTGGACGCCGAGCGCCGCGAGCGGCGAGCCCGCCCAGGAGAGCCGCCCGTCCGCCCCGCCCGCAGCGGCCCCGCCCGCCCGCGGGCGCTCGCCGCCCGCCGGCGGGCCTGCGCGGACGCCCAGCGCCGCGAGCGGCGAACCCGCCCGGGCCAGCGGCCCGCCCAGGGCCTCCGCCCCGCCGGCCGAGATCGCCCCCACGGCCGCGGGGCGCACCGCGGGCGCGAACCCCGGGGGGCGCAGCAGGGCGCCGACCTGCACCAGGCCCGGCGCCATGAAGGGCGCGTCCTCCGCCTCGCCGCCGCCGGCCGCCGCCGCCGCCGCCGCCGCCGTCGCCGCCGCCGCCGCCGTCGCCGCTGTCGCCGAAGTCGCCGCCGCTGCTGCCGCCGCCGCCGCGCGGCCTCCTCGCACGCCTCGCCGTCGCCGCCCGCCGAGGGGGCCGCGCGCGGGTGGGGCGCCTGCCGCGCGGGCGGGCCCCCAGCGGGCGCCAGGGCACGGCCGCGCTGCTGCGGGTACGCCAGGCACGCGGGGGCCAAGACGCAGGCGACCACCGCCAGCGCGCGCGGCCCGAGCGGGAGCCCGCCGCGGGCATCGGCCCTGACCATTGCTGGCGCGGAGGGATCTCGATGTGCTTCCGGCGTTGAGGTGTTTAGCCTCCGGGCTGGACAGGCTGCGCGGCCCGAGCCATGTCGGCGACTCGGGGGGCAGGGTGGCGGAAACGAAACGGAGAGGTGCGAGGCAGCGCGCGAAGGACGATGGGGGGGGATGACGAGGGGGGGTAGACTGGGGAAGGGGGGGCGAGAAGGGAGGAGGGGAAAGGGAGGACGAGGAGAATGATGAGGATGAGCAGGATGAAGAGCATGATGAGGAGCTGGAGGAGGGGGGAGCGGCAGGAGGAGGAGGAGGCGGAGGAGGAGGCTTCAGCGAGATGACAGCCTGGACTTGTCCCCATCTTCAGGGCTTCAAGACGAAGGACGGGGAGAAGGATCGCTTCGGGTGACAAGGTGTCTGCGCTGGACGGACCCTCCGGATAGTTCCACCCTGCCAAGAGATCCGCGGCAGTGCGAACGTATGTACGAACTACTCTGCTTAGTGCGACTGTTTGGAACTGTGCGTCCTGCTCGAAGCTGGCGCCCAAAACAGCCAAGATCTGCCCCACGGGGGAGGGGGAGAGGGGGGTGCGAGGGCCCGCGCCGATCGGCAAGAGGTTTCGCCCGGTGCCCGCGCGTGGACGCCTCGTGCCCCCCCCCCCATCGCCGCCTCCAGGGAGCGGGCCCTCTGGCACGCGCGCGTGCCCGATGCCGGCCTGCTTCCAGCGCGCCAGGGCCGGCGGCGCGCAGAGGGAGGTAGGGGGCTGCCCTCCTCCTCCTCCTCCTCCTCCTCCTCCTCCTCCTCCTCCTCCTCCTCCTCCTCCTCCTCTTCCTCCCTCCTCCTTCCCTCCTTCCTTCCTTCCTTCCTCCCTCCCTCCCTCCCTCCCTCCCTCCCTCCCTCCCTGCCTGCCTGCCTGCCTGCCTGCCTGCCTGCCCTCCATCCCTGCCTGCCTGCCTGCCTGCATGCCTGCCTGCCTGCCTGCCTGCCTGCCTCCCCTCCTCCTCCTCCTCCTCCTCCTCCTCCTCCTCCTCCTCCTCTTCCTCCTCTTCCTCGTCCTGAGAAGGCAGGCTTACCCTGACCCCAACCCTTTGGGAGGTGGATCTAAGTTAGGAGGGCCAGAAACATAAGGAGTAGGGAATGTTTTCTGCATATGTCTCAGACCAAACCCCTCAGATCTATTATCCCAAATGCGAATACAGGAGCCGCAGCGAGGACACGTCTTCATCGTGCTCTGAAGGTTAGGGGTTCTGTTGTTCCAGATGATGAGGAGGGGGGAAGGTTTCTTAGAATGAGGCTTCTTCTTTAAAAAAGGCGACAGCCCTACATCTACAAACAAGGCCGCGCTTTCGAAGAAACAGGGGTGCTTCTAAGTCGGTTGTGCAGAGATGGGGCCCTGAAGGACGGGGTCCTGAGGACGAGGTGCCCCAGACAACGTGCACATCCACCCCTGAGATCCCTTCCTATGCGTAGGGCCCCATCCCTCAGGACCCTAACTTTGCTGCACCGACTAAGAAGCCTTCCCCCCCTTCCCTCCGTTTTTGATGCATCAGCTGTGCATCGGCGACGTCGGCGATGCATCGGCTACGTCGGCGTGGGGAAACTCAGGCTCCGCATCGAGCCGCATCGCCGATGCATCGGCGATGCGGCGCGATCCTCCGACCCCATCGGCTCCGACCCCATCGAGGAGGCCTAGATTCTAAGAAGCCCCCCCCCCCTCTACCCGGGGGAACGAAAAATTACATAAACATACAAGCTCGGAGGTCCGCGCGGATTTCTTGGATCGGCGCTGGGGCCCCCTGGCGGCGCCTCCGGCGCCGCCCCTGGCGCGCTCCGCGCGCCAGGGAGGGGGTTCCAACGCGGACCCGAGAAATCCGCGCGGACCTTCGAGTTGGTCTGTTCCTGTCACGGTTCGCCCCCCTATGTACCTGCCCCCGCTCTGCGCGCGGCCGACCAAGGCTTAGGTCGGGCGTGTCCCCCTACAGGCGGATTTTGGATGAAAAATAAGAAATACCAGAAACACCATCAAACAAATACTCAACAATGAACCACAAGCCCCAGACCCTTACAACAACCAAACATCTGTTGAAACATTCCCCGACTTCAGGACTTTCTGCTATTTTTGGCTACTCTTGATTCTTCCTTTTATCATTTTCCCCAGACTGTACATGGGGCAGGCCCGACTTAACCCAAGGCTTATGTCGGGCGTGTCCCCCTACAGAGGAATTTTCGACGAAAAATAAATTACCCTGTGACGTACCCAACCCATTTGCATCAATGGAAACGAGGAGTTGGCCGACACTTGTAAGGACAATCAACTTGATGTGTAAGCTACATGAGAGGCGTCACTGTGCTGGGCCCCGCAAGCAGGCCTCGAAAGTGGCGACAGTTTCACAGATCGCAGCCCCCCAGGGCTGGCGAGGTCTAATTTGAATCTGCGTGTGGCGTCACTGTGCTGGGCCCCCCAGCAGGCCTCGAAAGTGGCGACAATTTCACAGATCGCAGCCCCCCAGGGATGGCGAGGTCTAATTTGAATCTGCGTGTGGGTACCCACTGTGCTGGGCCCCATCAGCAGCCCTCGAAAGTGGCGACAGTTTCACAGATCGCAGCCCCCCAGGGATGGCGAGGTCCAAATTGAGTCTGCCGTGAGTACCCACTGTGCTGGGCCCCCCAGCAGGCCTCGAAAGTGGCGACAGTTTCACAGATCGCAGCCCCCCAGGGATTGCGAGGTCTCATTTGAGTCCGCGGTGAGTGCCCACTGTGCTGGGCCCCCCCAGCAGCCCTCGAAAGTGGCGACAGTTTCACAGATTGCAGCCCCCCCAGGGATGGCGAGGTCCAAATTGAATCTGCTGTGAGTACCCACTGTGCTGGGCCCCCCAGCAGGCCTCGAAAGTGGCGACAATTTCACAGATCGCAGCCCCCAAGGATGGCGAGGTCCCATTTGAGTCTGCCGTGAGTACCCACTGTGCTGGGCCCCCCAGCAGCCCTCGAAAGTGGCGACGGTTTCACAGATCGCAGCCCCCCAGGGATGGCGAGGTCTGATTTGAAATCTGCGTGTGGGTACCCACTGTGCTGGGCCCCTCAGCAGCCCTCGAAAGTGGCGACAGTTTCACAGATCGCAGCCCCCCAGGGATGGCGAGGTTCCATTTGAGTCTGCCGTGAGTACCCACTGTGCTGGGCCCCCCAGCAGGCCTCGAAAGTGGCGACGTTTCACAGATCGCAGCCCCCCAGGGATGGCGAGGTCTCATTTGAGTCTGCCGTGAGTACCCACTGTGCTGGGCCCCCCAGCAGGCCTCGAAAGTGGCGACAGTTTCACAGATCGCAGCCCCCCAGGGATGGCGAGGTCCCATTCGAGTCTGCCGTGAGTGCCCACTGTGGTGGGCCCCCCAGCAGGCCTCGAAAGTGGCGACAGTTTCACAGATCGCAGCCCCCCAGGGATGGCGAGGTCCCATTTCAGTCTGCCGTGAATACCCAATGTGCTGGGCCCCAGCAGGCCTCGAAAGTGGCGACAGTTTCACAGATCGCAGCCCCCAAGGGATGGCGAGGTCCCATTTGAGTCTGCCGTGAGCACCCACTGTGCTGGGCCCCCCCAGCAGGCCTCGAAAGTGGCGACACTTTCACAGATCGCAGCCCCCCAGCTGGCACGCATCGACGAGCGAGGCAAAATGCAAGGGGGAAGAGAGGGGCGGGAAGGGGCAGGAAGGAAGGAAGTAAGGAAGGCGACGCGCGAGCAGTGCTCTATTCAAAACGAGAACCCAACGCAGGAGGGTTGGGAATAATACCACCAAACTGCCCCAAAAAGGCAACAAACACGCAAAAAAATCCGCCGGCCCCCTTGTGGGGCCACCAGGCTGTAGGCGCGGGTTCGCAGTTTCCAGTACCAGTTGTAGCTTGTAGTTTCCAGTGTTACAGTTCTGCTTCTTGCTGGTTACTGTAACTAGTTGATTGACCGCGCGAGGGGGGGGGAGGCCCAAACAGGATTTTTTAGCACCCCCTGGGCGCGTTGTCTGAATTGCTGGGGGGGCTCGAAATCGACACCCCTCACGTAGATCCGCGGGGTCAGGGTTCAAAAACACAGGGGATTTGCCACATCTCTGAAATTCGGTGCCACCCCTCACGCAGATCCGCGGGGTCAGGGTCCAAAAACACATGGGATTTGTAACATTTCTGAAATTCGGTGCCACCACTCACGCAGATCCGCGGGGTCAGGGTCCAAAAAAACATGGGATTTGCCACATTTCTGAAATTCAGTGCCACCCCTCACGCAGATCCGCGAGGTCAGGGTCCAAAAACAAATGGGATTTGCTACATTTCTGAAATTCGGTGCCACCCCTCACGCAGATCCACGGGGTCAGGGTCCAAATACACAGGGGATTTGCCACATTTCTGAAATTCGGTGCCACCCCTCACGCAGGTCCGCGGGGTCAGGGTCCAAAAACACAGTGGATTTGCTACATTTCTGAAATTCGGTGCCACCCCTCACGCAGATCCGCGGGGTCAAGGTCCAAAAACACAGGGGATTTGCTACATTTTTGAAATTCGGTGTCACCCCTCACGCAGATCCGCGGGGTCAGGGTCCAAAAACACAGGGGATTTGCCACATTTCTGAAATTCGGTGCCACCCTTCACGCAGATCCGCAGGCGTCAGGGTCCAAAAACATAGGGATTTGCCACATTTCTGAAATTCGGTGCCACCCCTCACGCAGAAATTCGTGCCACCCCTCACGCAGGCGGGGTCAGGGTCCAAAAACACAGTGGATTTGCCACATTTCTGAAATTCGGTGCCACCCCTCACGGACATCCATCGCAAGGCGTGGTAACCCAAACTGCGAGTACTCCCTCGGCCCTTTAACCCCAAGGTGTGGTAACCAAGCTCGTAAACCATACACGTCTTACCAATCGCCCTGTGTGGTAACCCCTCTTGTGATCAGTTGGTTTTGCCGATTGCGAATCGGCCTCGCATGAAGTTCCGATACTGCTGCGCGACAGCGCCAAAGCCTCATGACTTAGCTCTTCCATGGCCCATTCTCCGAGAGAGGGGGCCGGCGGCAGGGGGCGAAGCCCTTACGGATAAAGCCCTTATTATTTTTGGATTATGTAGAAAATCCCCCTGTAGAGGGGCAGGCACGACTTCACCCGAGGCCTGCGCGGCGAGGCGAGGCGGCGCCGCTCAGGCCGCCAGCGGCGCCGCCAGCGGCGCCGCCAGCGGGCCCGCGGGCAGCGCGGGCCCGCGCCGCGAGGCCCGCCCGCACAGGAAGGCGAGCAGCACCGCCAGGGCCGTGCCCGCCGCGGGCGGGAGGCCCGTCGCTCCGGCCGGCGGGAGGGCCGCGGGCAGCGCGGCCGGAGGATGCCCGGGCGGACGGCGACGTCGGGTGCTCGCCAGTCCCTGATACCCAGACAGGATCGCGTGGTGAAGACGTCGGGGCGGGCGGCTTTTGGCCAATCTCGGCCTCGGGGGGCCCTCGCTGGGCCTCGGGGCCGTCAAGAAACGACTCGGGATGACAAGCCGGTCCCGGGGAAAGGGTCCGGACTTCTAGGGACCCCGTACTGACAAAATCAGGGCGTCGCATGTCTGGGGGCGGCTCAAATTCTTCGAGCCGGACGTTGTCGCTCCATGTCTGGCCCCATGGGGCCCTCACAGAGCGATCCGGCTCGCAAGACGATGCAGAGAGATACGGTCTGGGGGTCCGGTCGTGATTTTCTGCGATGCTGCAATTTTTCTGCAACGTCGGATCTCAGGGGTCCCCGAGAGGCACTGCGGCAGTGCCGGGGACGCACGGAGGGGGGGGGGAGCGTTACGTCATGGGGGGGGGGGGGGGGACAGGGGGGGGAGGGTAGGGGGCAGAACGTGCGTCATGGCCCAGAGGGCAAGAAACACATTCGAAGAGAGCGGGGGCGGGCCTGCTCCAACTCTTCGAGCCGGGCGCTGTCGCTGCATTTCTGGCCCCGGGGCCCTCGCAGAGCGATCCGGCTCGGAGAACGAGGCAGAAAGGCGGGGTCTGTGGGTCCCGTCGTGATCGTCTGCGATGCTGCGGTTTTTCTGCAACGTCGGATCTCAGGGGTCGGCGGAGCGCCGAGGAGGGCATGTGCGCAGGGACCGACCGTCCTGGCAGTTTTATTAGAGCCCGGCGCTGCTCCAATAACAAAAACACTGTTCTCCGAACCTTAGCTTAGGTCAGGCGTGTCCCCCTACAGGCGGATTTTTGACGAAACACACAACATACCGAAAAACTATTCAAACATTCAAACATGATCAACCAATCGTCCCCAGACTATTTTTTCATTAATTTTGAATATATCCCGCCTGTAGAGGGACAGGCCCGACTTTAAACCCTATGTCTGAAATCAAGGCAGCCTCGGCCAAACATGCAGACCACAAGAGGCTCGTAGAACATTCCCTGGTGGGCCTCTGGGCAGGCCAGGACGCTTCGCCGCTGCATGAGGAAGCGTTACGTTATGGGGGGGAGCGTCGCGTTATGGGGGGAGCGTTACGTTATGGGGACGCACTGTGCGGGGGGGAGCGTTACGAGATGTACGTTGCGGGGGGAGGAGGAGGGTAAGAGAAGAGGGGCATAACGCGAGCTGTGGCCCAGAGGGTAAAGACACTCTCGAAGAGAGAAGGGGGCGGGGCCTGCTCAGAGGCTTCTCGGGAGGCCTCCAGCCGCGCCCCGGGCGAGAAGGGGGCGGCCCTGCGCAAGCGGCTCGGAAAGGCCTCCGGGCCCTGTTCTGAGACGTCTGCCGACCAAGGCCCGGCGGTATGGCTCGACGGTGATGTCGGGAACCAAAGTGCAGGAACGCACGAGCCACACCTTCCTGCAATTCCAATCTGCGAGTGGACCGAACGAAAACGGCACAGCGAAGTGTAGGGCAGCACGAGCCACGACGTCCTGCAATTCAGATATGCGAATGGATCGAACGAAAACGGCACACCGCGAAGTGTAGGGAAGCACGAGCCACGACTTCCTGCAATTCCAATCTGCGAATGGAAATAAAGAAAACGGCACAGCGAAGTGTAGGGAAGCACGAGCCACGACTTCCTGCAATTCCACTATGCGAATGGATCGAACGAAAACGGCACAGCGATGTGTAGGGAAGCACGAGCCACGACTTCCTGCAATTCCACTATGCGAATGGATTGAACGAACACGGCGCAGCGAATTGCAGGAAAGCGCGAGCCACGCGTTCTCACAATACCGAAACCTACATCGCCGTTGCCTGCATCGCCGTTAGCCCGACTACGGTCTGAGCCCTCTCGAACTCTTGCGCCGTTTTGAGCAAACTTGAACTACATCCACTGGCCCCCGTTGTGGGGGCGAAGTTTGGGTTTCAGCAGATGCGCAGCTTAGTTTTCGCCAGCGCAGCAACGCAACTTGCAACACTGCAGTGCCAATGCTCTGATTCACCGCTGTGGTTTCACATCACCTGTTCTCACACGACGACACCGCTCGGTTGTTTCAGGATGAGACCCCAAATTTCTGACAACGCGCTTGGCCTGGCTCACAAGGGGCGCAACATATCCACACTGCCACAACCGTGATCCTGACTAAAATGCCATGGGTCCGCGCTTACGAGGCCACGATACCCAAACCTATGGGTCCACGCTCCCGAGGCCACGATCCCTCGTAATGAATATTGATCTGCGCTCCTAGTCCACGATGCCTGATAAAAACCGTTGGATGTGCGCTCCCGAAGCCACGATCAATACAAAATACTAGGCTTCCGCGCTCTGGAGGCAGAGGATCCTAAGTAGTGACAATAAAAGTGGCTCCGTGCTCCCCGTCTTCCAGCCGGCCAGCAAGCCTGCGAACCAGCCTGCCAGCAACCCAGGCATCTGGCCGCTCCAATTTTTTGGGTGCGCGTGCCCCAACGGTCTGGACCACTTCCCTAGCGCCAATTTGTCATCCCGAATTGATTGTTTTTTGACGGTCCCGAGGCCCGGCGAGGGCTCCCGGAGCCCGAAAACAGCCCCAAACCCGCCGCTCCAGTTTTTGTCGGGGCGTAGGATCTCTGGGGTCAACCAGCCAAGTGGCCAGCCAGCCTGCCATGCCAGCCGTCCATGCAGACAGCTGGCCAACCAGCCGAGCTGCCAGCCTGCCAACCCATCCGCGAAGCAACCAGCCTCTCCAAGCGACCGTGCCGTGCAGGCCATCAGGGGGGTGCGACAGCAGAGGACGAGGGCCTTGAAACTGAACCGGATGCCCTCCTCCTGCCCCTCCTCGTCCCCCTCCCCATCGTCCTCCTCCTCCTCTTCCTCCTTCTCCTCCTCCACAATTGCACAGCCATTTCCAGGTCACCGACCTTTGTGGCAGCGCGATTGGAAGTGGCACAGCTGTCACGGGCCAGTTGCATGGCACCCAGCAGCCGCCGCAATGCGCCTCCGCCGCTTCGCCAGTGGAAGTGCAATGGCAGTTGTGGCGGGCACAAGAATCGTGGCTGGCGCACGCAGTGCCAGCAGTGTGGGAAGAAGGCGCCGCCCTAGACCCTCGAGGCAATCGAAGCTCACGAGGCTCAGGAGCCGCCCACGGCAGTGCCGCCGAAGGCAGGAGGCAGCTGGGGCAAGGGCCCCCCCTCGTCCACCCGCACGGCGGCACAGATCAAGGAGGAGGAGATGTTGCAGGTGAGGCGGGAGCTCCAGCAAGCGCTGCTCGCTAACCCTGCAAAGCACGGCATGTCGGAAGGGCAAGCACAGGCGGCGTCAGCGACGCGTGTGCCAGTTGAAGTGGATGAAGACATGGGCGTGGTTGCGAAGGCGGACTTGTCTGCTAAGTCCCTGCAAGACCTACACCTACGTAGGACCAAGAAGGAGAAGCAGCTCGAGAAAGCATCCGAGCGGGTGCAGCTTGCGCGGGAGGCGCTAGCGGCCAAGCAGGCGGAGCTGGATCAGGAGCTGGAGTACCAGAAGCAGCATCGTGAAGCGCTGGCGGAGATCAGCGCGGTCATCGAGAAGAAGGAGCTCGCCAACGCTGTTCCTGTCCTCGGGAAGGTCGCGGAGGGCAAGAACGACGTCGGCACGGCCAGCGAGCTTCTCAGCCTCGTGCAGGAGGTGCTGGGCAAGCTCAAGACCTCGGAGCACCTGGTGGGGCTGGCGGCCCCGCTCATGGTCTTTGGCTCGGCTCTCGAAGAGGAGGCCACTGCCATCAAGACCAAGCTCGCGGAGCAGGCCAAGCAGCAGGAGCAGGCGTCCGCTGAGGCTGCGGGTCAAGCAGCTGGCGGTGGTGCTCCTGACGGTGGTGCTGGTGGTGCTGCAGGCGACGAGGACGGCGACGTGCAGTTCGACTGGGGCGACCCCAGCTTGCCAGAGCGCCTCGAAGCCGCAGGTTTCCCCGAGTGCGACCCTGCCAAGCCTGAGGATCGTGAGAAGCTCAAGCGGTTCCGGGAGTGCCTCATGCCCGCCAAGAAGGCTCGGACTACCACCAGGCCAGGGCTTTAGCGGAGCTGGCGCTGCAGGGGAGCTCCCTGGAGGCACGCGCTGCTCAGCCGCCCGCGAGAGCATTGGTGGTGCTAGAGGGTACCAGCCCTTGGGTATGCACTGCTCGGCACCACCCAGCTCTCCCTTGGCGGCCAGGGGGTGCCGACCTCCAGGGGCCAGCGGTCTATCGAAGATTGGATATCTCAAGCAGGTGGGCATCTCATCCCCCCCTGGCGCTTGAAGCGGACTTCGAGAAGAGGCAGCTGGGCAGCCAGAGGACCGCCGAGCTTGGAGACTTGGCGACCTTGTTGTCCAATGTCACGTACTGGTCGAAGGCTCGGGACCTGTGTGCATGGTATGCGGACGCCGATGCAGACAGAGAGGCACCCAACGTTTTTTCTGTTTCAGGAGCATCGGCTCAAGTTTGACAAGCAGCTCAGCTCGGCAACGAGATGGGCTGGGAGCAATATGGCTGGAGGGCAGTTGGTGATAAGCAAAGCTGACGGCACTGGTGAAGGGGTGATGGAGTCCTCTGCAGGTGTTGCCATCTCCTCGTTTGTGCCCGTGCTTGCACGGGAAGTGCCAGCATCCCTTCGGCGCGATCTTCCTGGCAGCCGATGCCAGGTTGCGGCCGTCAACACAGGGCTCGCTGTGCCAATCTATGCCATCTCGGTGTACTTGGCGACGAAGATAGGCATGGCTGGGCCGAACGTATCGTATCTTGGAGGTTTGCTGCAGCTGGTGTCCCTGCTTCCAGGGCCATGGATAGCTGGCGGCGGCTGGAACATGGAGCCACAGGACCTCCAGGAGTGGACACGGCGTGCTCGTGGAGTTGTCGCGGCCACGGATGAGGCCACTTGTGGTAGCAGGAAGATGGGTTTCTTCGTATGCTCTCAAGTTCTTGCGAGCACTGGCATGGGGGTAGTCTCGGTGTTGGGCACGCCGATCTGCACGCACGTTCCCGTCTTGCCCAAGCTGCGGGGACTACGTGCGAGAGCTACTGTCACGGCAGCAGATGGACCTGATGGTTGTCCTCTTCAGCTTCCTCCCCCAGCTCGGCCTGCGCCTCGAGAAGTTGATGATTATGACTGGCTCTGGGCGTCAGGTACGGATCCGTGGGACATCCAACAGGCCGCAGAGTGTTGGTTCATGCACGCGGAGGACTACCTCTGCCAGCTGCACGATGTCTACGAGAGGCGTGGTGGGCGCGCTGCTGGGCTGAAGATCAAGAGGGTACCTCTGGCACAGGAGTGGAGCAGGCAGTTCAAAGCTCGGTCATCGCTTGCGTTCAGGAGAATGGCATCTCTCACATCAGCAGCTCGGCGAGCAGCGCAACAGAAGGCCTACATGCTGGAGCGAGATCGGGGACGGTTCTCTTGTCCCAACAGGCAGCTGCAGGTCATCGGGGGCTTCGTGATCGAGGACGACTGGTGGCCGTCCACTGGGGCCTTGGCGAATATGTCCATCGCCAAGGTGGTCACGGTGCTGCGGTCGGGCAGTGCGGCAGCTGCTGGCTGCATGCTGGAGGCGCTCGACGACCACCTGCTGCAGCTGCGGCAGCGCGACGCGCAGGCCTACCAGAGCGAGTGGAAGGCGTGGGCATGTGCAGCTGCCCAGGAGAAGGGCGGCAGAGCGGCCTTCGGCTTCATTCGCGCTGGTCATCAGGTCCAACCGTCAGTGTTCGAGGTGCTGGACGAGGAGCAGGAGCAGCTCATGCCCCTGGGCGGCGACGCGGCCACGGAGAAGGTCATGCAGCAGTGGGGCCCGCTGTGGCAGCACGAGCTTCGAGAGGATGAAGCTCATCCATGCACTTGGCGAGGTGCCGAGTTCGACCGAGTTCGACGTCGCGGAGTTGCCGAGGCTGACGCTGCAGAACCTGAGGGAGGCGGTCGATACATACAGCGACAGGGCAGGATTGGCTGGGACAAGTTCCATCCCAGGCAGCTGCGGTGGCTGCCACAGAGCTACCAGTCGAGGTTCCTGGATGTGCTGCACGCGTGGGAGTGGAACCCGATCGACATGCGCCTCTTCCTCATGCTGATCTCCTTCCTGCCCAAGCCGCCACCTGGGGGAGGAGTGCGACCGATCGTGCTCAATTGCCTGTGGCTGCGGCTATGGAGTCGCCTGAGGCAGCCGCTGGTGACCAAGTGGGAGAGGCAGCTGGAGGGCGACTTCTACTGGGGAGGCCTGGGCAGGACGTGCGATCGAGCAGGGTACGTTCACAACCTGCTGGCCGCGTACTGCGTGCAGGTGGACGGCATGACTTCGGGCACCGCTGCGCTGGACCTCAGCAAGTACTACGAGCACGTGTCGCACGATATTCTTCTTCGCGAGGCGAACGCGACGCAGTTCCCCCTGGCGCTCTTGAGGGCGCTCTGCTGTGCGTGCAGGCTTGGGCGAAGAGCACAGTGCCGGGGGGCCCTCTCGGTGGTGGTGTAAGCCAATGGTACGATCGCCGCGGGCTGCAGCTGTGCGCTCGGGCTCGCGAAACTGATGGTTCACACTCTGCTGATGGAGCAGGCGAGGAGGTATCCTCTGGTGAGAGCGCAATCGCTCGTGGATGACCAGATGCTGCAAGCACTCGGCACTGCGCGCCTCGTTGGAGAACAACTACCTGCTGCTCTTCGGTTCGTGGTCGAGGGCCTCTCGGAGAAGAAGCTGCAGGTCAACTGGGACAAGACTGGCTGGCTCACAGGCGACGCCGAGCTCGCCAGCATCCTCGCCTCGTCCTGGGAGGGCGAGCTCGAGCGCGCCAGGGGCCTCCGCTGCCTCGGCGGAGATGGCTCGTCAGGCGTGCTGCGCAGCGTTGTGGAGCAAAATAAGCGTCTTGCTAGAGCTCAGAAGTCTGCGGACCGAGTCCATATGTTGAGAGCGGCGGGCGCCAAGGTTGAGAAGGTGTTTCGTTGCTCTCCCACGGCCACGGCCATCTGGGGCTCAGCGGTGACAGGAATTGCTGACGGGAAACTCAGTGGTCTGAGGGCGTCTGAAGATTAGCTCCCCATGGGGGCCAGTGTAGGGCTCCGAATTAAGACGATGTATCGGGGGTTCTGGAGGGGCCCTCTGCTGATTCACACGGGCGAAGTAGTTAAAGCGTGGCCTGCCTGCTTGGAGACCTCTCTGCCGTCTGGAGGGGTCTTGGAGGTGGTTCTGGAAAGGGGTCGCTCGATTCTCAAGCAGAAATCTCCGTAGGGCATGTGCACCAACCCTGCCCAAGCCCTCCTCCTCGCCCTCGCTCGTGTTGGAGGGGACATGGCCTCTGCCACCAAGCTGGCTGGGCCTGAGGGGGAGGTGGATTTGAAGTTCTTTTCGCCTGGGCATGCGGCTGAGGTAGCTCGGCGCATGGCCTCGGCAGCATCAGACATCCAGGCGCGTAAGAGGCTGGGCTCCTGGGTTTCAGGGCTCCACTGGAGGCCCCTTGACAATAGATTGCACGGCACGGGCTGATAAAAGCCTTTCTCGGCATGAGCGGAACCTGGTCCGGAGTCTGGTTTCGGGCGCCCACTAGCCTCAGGCGAGGCTGGCGAAGTATAAAAAATCGGTGTCGGACAAATGTCTTTTGCGCGGCTGCAGGGGCGCGCTTTTCCACCGTGGGTTCGATTGTCCCTGCTCGGCCGGGTTTCGCAGGACTGATCTGCCCGCTAGCCTTCGGCAGGCTGCCTGGAACGTGGCGCGTCTAGGGGAGGGTGAGGCCCAACTGTTTTCCAAGTGTTTGTTTCCCTCCCCTGAGCGCTGCTTTGGGGAGCCCGAGGCGCCTGAGGAAAATTGGGTTCGCTTTGTCGGGGCCATGCCTGGATGGCGCGGGGGGGGGGGCATGTTTGTTGATGGTTCAGCGTTTCACACGAAGTTTGGCGCCTGCAGAAGGGCAGGATGGTCAGCCGTCCAAGTAGACAATGGAGGCAATTTCGTTGCCTGCATGTATGGGGTGGTTCCTCGGGGGTGGGGTCCTGACCAGTGGGTGCGGGACGGGGAAGACTACGCGTTTCACATGTTGGCCAGATTTAGTGAGGCCCCGTGCGTCAGCGATGCTGGGGCGCCGCTTGGAGTTTTCAGCCATTGTGCTGGGTCTGTTGCGTGTGCCACCTCCTCGTCTACCGCCCTGTGTCCCGACAACTGTCGCCGCCACATGTGGAAGCTGTGGTGGTCCAAAGTTGGAGACTCAGCGAAAGTGGTCAAGGCCAAGGCCCACCGAGCTCTGCAGGGGGCCACGTCTCTTGAGGAATTGTGGATGCTCAAAGGCAACATGCTGGCCGGTAAGTGGGCCCGTGCTGGAGCCCAGTTGTGGAGCATAGAAGAGGAGCAGGAGCTTTTTGTTGAAGGCTGTGAGCGCCGTGTGACACAGGCCGCGGAGTGGCTTGGTCGGCTGCGCAGCTGGCGGCATGATAAAGGGCTTTGGGACTCGGAGGGTGCGGGTGGGACCGCGGAGGTGGTGCTCGACCTGCCGGGCAGGTCCCATCTGATCTCGTCGATGAGTACGACGCGCAGCTGGAGCTGCGCGAGCGGGAGCGGATCCTCGAGGCCGTGCCTGCGCGCCTTTATCCTGTGGGGAGTCAGGGCTCGGCTAGCTCTGGTTCCGCTGCTCTCGGTTTCTCCGTTGGCTCCTCGGCTGCTTCTCCCGACCTGGTGCCCCGCATCTCGGGGCTTAAGCGGGTGAGTTGTCAGACTTGGAAGTTCTCTGGGCACAATGTTGTGCAGGCCCCCGTCGTCGGTGATGTGTCGGGGGCCCCAGTTTTGTTTTGCATCTCGTGTGGTGCGAGTGTGCAGCTTAGTCACAGGCCTGGGGAAGGCCTCGCGGGACCCTGTTTCGGCCCCAGGCACCCAGGTCTGGCGACCCAGAGGTCGGGGCTTCGGAGAGGCCTGCGTCCCAATTTGGCGGTGTCCCCTCCCCCGATGCTCGGAGATTGTGCTGAGCCGTCTGAGGAGGTCCGAGCGTTGTGGGAAGGGAGACTGGGTGTTGCTCAAAAGGCCTCGGGGCGGAATTGTGACCCTGCCACAGAGTACGGGTTGGTTTTCCCCGAGGCTCTTGATATGTATCGAGTTGCTCAGTTGCATGGATTTAGTGACCCCCGTGAGGCGGTTATGTTTTGCCGTGATGAGAGGCGTCTCGAAGAAGAGGCTCGGCTCCTGGTGCCCAGGAGTGATGAGCCTGAAGATCCCGACTACTAAGTAATCGGGTCGCTGGATGCGAGAGACGTTAGTCTAAGGCCCTAACGCCCTAACGCCCTCCACAATTGCACAATAGGGATACAACTCTCCTCTCCCCCGGTGACGTCTGGGAAATAATCGCCCCCCCTCCGCGTACTGGTCTTTTGCGCACAGGATTCCCGGGAAATGGTTTATCGCTCTCTAATATAAAAAGCTGCTCTCGCTGAAGCGCTGGCCTGATTCTCGGGCTACCGCTCGTTCCGAATCGTGTTCCCGCTGCAGCGCTGGCCTCATTTCCGCGCTTCCGCTCGTTCCGAATCGTGCTCCCGCTGCAGCGCTGGCGTCATCATTTCCAGCGCCATGCCGCGGCATGGTTTTCGGTTCTTCCAAATCGGCCCCAACATCTAGAACCTGCCCCCTGGAAAAACCATCGGAAATGATCCCACATTCGGTGTCGATTCGTTGATTCTTTGGGCCGCAGAAGCCCCCCCCTCCCCCACTTGGGACGTCGCCACGCCATGCTATGTCAGGCTACGAGTTCTCTGAATCGCGCTCCCACTGCAACGCTGGCCTCATTTCCGCGCTTCCGCTCGTTCCGAATCGTGCTCCCACTGTGCAGCGCTGGCGTCATTATTTCCAGTGCCATGCCACGGCATGGTTTTCGGTCCTTCGGAATATGTTCCAAAATCTAGAAAATGGACCTCCGAAAGAACGATCGGAAATGATTCTTGGGGCCGCAGAAATCCCCCCCACCCTGGGGCGTCGCCACGCCATGCTATGTCATGTTACGCGTTGACCTCCAACACCATGCTATGCCATGTAATGCTATGCCCTGCTGCGACATCCGACTGTGCGAGTAGAGAGGAGATCTACGCCATGGTAAGGGATGGGAGGGGGGGTAGGACGTCAGATATGACGCGAGCACACCTAGCTTATCCTCCTCCACCTCGCCCTCCTTCTCCTCCTCCCTCATCCCTCATCCTCCCTCCTGCCATCCTCCTCCTCCCCTCCTCCTACTCCCTGCCCTGCCCTCCTCCTCCTCCTCCTTCCTCCTCCTCCTCCTCCTCCTCCTCCCTCCTCCTCCTCCTCCTCCTCCTCCTCCTCCTCCTCCTCCTCCTCCTCCTCCCGCCGACGCCTGACTCATTCGCCCGGGAGCTGGAGCCTGACTGGGGAGCGGAGTCCACCGGTGTGGTCGTGCTACCCGCGAACAAAAGCAAGCAACGACAAGCAAAGTGCGCGCCCTCCGTGTGGCCTGAGGTGCGGCCCTGCGCTGTGCCACCGCGGGCCCCTGAGACGAGGGCGCGGCTGGCCTTTCGGCGCGAGAATTACAGTCGGACTCGGACTTGATTGGGCAGGACGCGCGAGAGGACACAAGACCCTTCCGAGGGCCACATCGCCACAGGAATGCAGGAGGCACGGGTCGCGAGACACGGGACACAAAAGTACCGCTGAGGCAGGGTCGACCTACTAATCCGGGCCGACTGTAGGTCGGGCATGTCCCCCTACTGGCGGATGTTGGACGACAGTTTAAAAATAGTCCAACAATATCCACACATAGCCAAACATTGGTCAACGAATCGTCCCCGGACGTTATTTTTGGACTGTTTTTTTGAATACTCCTTCTGCAGAAGAACAG
>CAUYUJ010017093.1:338639-346139 GCA_963575745.1 Prorocentrum cordatum
CACCAACACACCAACACACCACCACACCAACACACCACCACACCACCACACCACCACACCACCACACCACCACACCACCACACCACCACACCACCACACCACCACACCACCACACCACCACACCACACCACACCACACCACACCACACCACAACACAACACAACACAACACACACCACACACCACACACCACACACCACACACCACACACCACACACCACACACCACACACCACACACCACACACCACACACCACACACACACAACACACACACACACACACATAAATGGACACAAAGAATACGATTCCCCATTTTTTGATATTTTGGGGTTTTTTGTTTTTTCCCCCACTTCCCATATTTTCTCAAATTTTCCTGGGGATCGGCGGGGGCGTCACCCCCGCCGACAGCCCCCCATCGACCCGCGTCGCGGGCAGCCACCGCGCGCCGAAGGCGCTCCGACCCCCGTCGCGGCGCGACGACGAGGCGAGGTTGACCCCCGTCGGGGGGGTAATTACACGTCGGTCGGAAGAAGTAGATAAAAACATTATTAGGTAGGAAGGCGGATTAAGTTGATTGGGTCCAGGCCCCCCCAGAGAATAATGAAACACATCAAAAGCGTGTCGATTCTTGAAGTAGGACGGCGCTTGAAGTAGATTGGGATCTGGGAATCCAAAAATACCTACTTTCAACGACCGGCGTGTAGCCCCCCACGATTATCAAGAAGCCCAGAGTAGCCTTTTCCTGACGGCCGGGGGGCCCGGTGAGGGCCCCAGGGAGGGCAACAGCGGCCAGCACGTCCTCCGGCACCCCTCGTCCGTCAGGACCCCTCCTCCTCCTCCTCCTCCTCCTCTTCCTCCTCCTCCTCCTTGTCACGGGTCGCCTAACTTCGGGCATCGCGTCCCGCGCTGCGCGGCCATCGTCGCGCCTTCTCGGAGCCACCCCGGAGAACAGCAGCTGCACGCCCCAGGCTGCGATGCGCGAGGCGCAGTCGCCTTCGCGCCCCCGCAGGGGGACCCGAGGGCCAAGAGGGCCTGAGGACCCCTGTCCTTCACGGCTCGCTCGCTCACGGCGCGAAGACAAGTGGAACATCGCCGCTTATGACGACCAGAGGCCCAGACCCTATAGACCCCAGCTTTCTGCGGCACCTGCCGCGCCGCATCGATCTGTGAGGGTCGTGGGGCCCGCGGCAGTCGGACCCAGGCCAGAAGCACATCCTGCAACGACATGAGACCCTCCGTCCCAAATAACATCCTGTAGTAACATCCTGCAATAACATCCAGGCCAAAACGAGCAGAACATCCAGGGCCCCCCCCCCTGATGCACAAGAGCATCCAGCAAGCACGAAGAACACCACGGGACCCTCCCCGAGCCGACCTCGATCTCATGCCTCGGCCTGCCTGTGCCCCGCGGGCACGCCGGGCTCCAACGAAAACTGCGACGCCGGGAGCGCAGGCTTCCCTGCGAGGTCCTGCTGCGCGCCGGGCGCCGCGCGGAACCTGCGGCGAGCGGACAGGTCGGCGTTGACGTTCGGGAAGAAGACCCCCAGGGGCCGCAGCCGGGCAGCCCTCAGCGGCCCGGCCTCCAGCTCGGCCAGCGTGTAGGCGGTCTCCAGGGGGTGGAAGAGCAGGTCCTCGGCGAGGGGAGCGCTCCCCAGACATGCTCGCGTCGAGAGCAAGCCATGGCGGGCGGTTTTTGTGCCGGTTTTCGGCCTCTGTGGGCCCTGACTGGCCCTGGGGCCAGCGTCGAACAAATCGAAGCGCAGGATGTCTCGGGATGCCGACGCCGATGAGGCTGGTTGCTTCCCGCGCTCCTCCCGGGGTGCCTTCTGGCAAGGATTTCCCGAGGCGAGCCCAGCCGCGGCGACGCCCCAGCCGTGGCGACGCCCCAGAAGGGTGGCGGTATCGGCAGACCTTCCCCCTCGGCAGCCCCCTCGGAAGTGCAGACGAAGCCAGGGCGAGGATCACGTCGGGCGATGATACACCGAGAACCTCTGAGATCCGGCGGCTCTGGAGGATGTCGCGGGCGCTCCGGAGCGCTCTGAGAGCGGCCCAGAAAGCTCTGGAGCGGATTCATCCTTGTCCTGGCCCCGTTTGAGCCCGGACATGCGACGTCCTGATTTTTTCAGAACGGGGTCCCTGACAGTCCCGACCCTTGCCCCGGGACTGGCTTTTCATCCCGAGTCGTTTCTTGACGGTCCCGAGGCGCGGCGAGGGCCCCCCGAGGCCGAAATGGGCCAAAAACCGCCCGTCCTGATTTTAGTTTATCGACGCGATCATGCCTGGGGTCCAGGACGCCCCGGTAGGTGAAGAACTCCGAGAAGTGGAGGAGGAGGATGAGGAGGTGGAGGAGGTGGAGGAGTAGAAGCGGAGGAGGAGGAGAGGAGAGGAAGGAGAAGAGGACGAGGAGGAGGGGCGGGAGAGGATGAGAATGAGAGGGAGGGGAAGAGGAGGAGGAGGAGGAGTAGGGAGGAGGAGGAGGGGGCTTGGCGGGGGCGGAGGGAGGAATTATGAGGAGGAGGAGGAAGGGTCCAGGACGCCCCCGTAGGTGAAGAACTCCGAGAAGTGCACCAGGAGGTCCCGGACCTCGGCCCCGGCGGGGAGGCTCACCACGCCTCGGCGGATCGCGCGCACCTCCTGCGGCGTCGGGGCCCGCGTCAGCTGCCCGGCCCCGTCGTACAGGGCCCGGGCCGCGGGGGCCGCGCGGAGGTAGGCCCGCACGGGGGCCTGCCAGCTCTCGACGCTGATGCTCGGCGGCGAGCGATGGGGGGGGAAGCGAGGAGGAGAAGGCCTTCGCAGAGGGCGGGGGGCCTTCTCAGCAGCCCTCGGTGTCACGCATCTTCGGGGGAGGCTTAAAAAAAGCTTCGCAGGAGGCCGGGGGGGCTTCCGAACCTTCGGAGGAGGCCTTCTCCTTCTCTGACTTCCCACCCCCTCGCTCGCCGCCGAGATGCGCGAATAGGTGCTGAGCTGCAGGACGCCCCCAGGCGCCAGCACCCCAGCGAGCCGCTGGAGCCCCTCGGCGGGGCGGCGCAGGTGGTGCAGCACCCCGCAGCAGACGACCAGGTCGAAGCCGGGCCCCGCCAGCGCCGAGCCGGGCTTCAGCTCCAGGATGTCGCCCACGACGAAGCTGACGCGAGCGAACTCCTCGCTGCTCAGCGCGCGCCGCAGCTTCCGCTGCGCGTACGCCACCGAGCGGGGTGCGCAGTCCAGGGCGACCACCTGGCAGCCCAAGTACGTCCGAAGCTCCACGGCGACTTGATGGCCAGAGCCGCAGCCTGCGACGAGCACACGGCGCGCGCCCCCGCTGGCGGGGCGAGTCTCCCGCCACGGGAACAGTCTGGCCAGCCGCTCGTCGATGGTGGCGGGCAGCACGCCAGCAGACTCCACGGCCTCGTGCCACGCGGGATAGACCGTCTCATCGTAGAAGGTGCGGCACGGGGTGTCAGGCAGCTCGTGCTGCACATCGCCGGGCGCAGCAGCTGCGCCCGTCGACAAGGACCCGTCGGGCCGCAGCACCTGCAAGCTCTGCAGCAGCGCCGCCTCCTCGCGCGGCTCCGCGAAGCAACGGGCGGCGAGCGCCGCCACCGCTGCCACTCCGTAATTGGGCAGGGCCTCCGGCGGGTCCGCCCGGGGGTTCTCGTACATGGACACTAAAAGCCACGCAGCAGCTGACTGCACTTCCGCACCGTCACCGCCGCAAGCGCGCCCGGGCTTGTCGAGACGCTTGGCAGCTTCCAGCTTGCTCGCCTCGACGGTCGCCTCGTCGTCTGCGAGGGGCACGCAGTAGCCAACAAAGTGCAGATGGCATGCGATGGCGGCTGCATCTTGAACATGCCTGGGCAGCAGCTCGGGGAGAGGGCGCGGCGCACCGCCGCATTCCTCCTGACCGCCGCCAAGGAGAACCGCGTGCAGCAGGCCGCAGAGCGCCGCACGCCAGCGCACCACGTGCCGCTCCAACGTCACGTGGCAGAAGGCTTCGGAGTGCAACAGCAGCGCCACGACCAGGTCCGGCAGCGGTGCCTCCACTGCGTCCACGGCGTCCAAGGGCTGCTCCAGCCAGGGCGCCGGCGCCAGGCACCTCCGCGACAGGGACTCGATGGCGCTGGCCGCGGGCGTGGCCAGGAGCGGAACCGAGCGAGCGAGCAGCTCGGGGAGGCCCTGGAGCGCCCTCGGCGTGGCGTCGAGCTCGACCGCGCCGTCGAGCAGGTGGAAGCACTCGCTCGCCTGGCGCTCGAACTGCGGCGCGCCCTCGCGGAGCTCGCCGCCTCGCGAGGCCGCGAGCTCCGCGGCACGCCAGCAGCAGCGGAGGGCGGACTCCACACGGCTGCTGGAGTTCAGCTCCGCCTCAGCGCGGGCTGCGCCGAGGAGCGCGGCCAGGCACCCCTCGTCCTCCTTCAGCGCGGCCTCGTGCTGTGCCTTCGCGAGCTCCGGGCGGCGGAAGAGCGCGAAGTAGTCGCCGGCGCACGCGAGCACCTCGGCGCGCAGGGCCGCCGACTCCGCATCGCCTCCCGCGTCGAGCCCGAGCTCGCAGGCCACGCCCTCGCAGTCCTCGCTCGCGAGCAGTGCTGAGTCCAGCGCCTCGAGCACCTCGGCCCCCACGCCGAGGCCGCGGCAGCGGCCGCCCAGCTCCGAGAGCTCGCTGAGGGCGAGGTCCAGCTCGCCGAAGGCGTGGAGTTGCTCCCGCAGGTGGCGCGCGACGCAGCGAAGGTGCTCCTCCAGGCCGTGCTCCTGCGCGCGCTCCGCGGACGCCTCGTCGGCAGGCGCGGCCGGCAGAGCCGCGTCGGGCGCCGCAGGTGCGCCCGCCATCGCGCACTCGGTCGTGCGCCATCCGGCCTCGCCGCGATCCCTGGCCCCGAGCGCCTGGGCCCAAACAGCTGACGCCAGGCGGGCGGCCATGAAGCAAGGATGGGCCACCTGTTCCGCGCTGGCAGAGGATGGAACACGAGGCTGCGCCAGGGTCTGGCCTTCAGGGGATGATGCCCAAGCGCCCTCGCAGTATGGACTGTTAGTACCCCTGCTCTCGTTCCACCTGTGCGCTTCATCCCGAGGTGGCGACAGAAGGCCGCGAGCAGACGGCAGAGGGCGGGGCTGGTTCGAACCCCCCTCCCATAAACAGGTGGGGGGGCCGGTTCGAACACCCCCTCTTTGCAACTCAGGGCCCCCCCCCCGCGGTTCCCCCCCCCCTCCATGGACAGAGGGGGGCGGGGCGGGGCCCAGTTCGAACCACCGCCCCTTTGGAGTCCCCCCCCCGGGTTGGAGGCCGGTGTCCGGGGGGAAGGCCCTCCCTGTTCTCCAGGGGCGCTCAATGTTGTTTGTTTTGGTCACACACCCGCGGCTCCAACGTGTCAAGTTATTGATGTCCAGGCAAGCGTCCCCGAAACGCGTTCTCTCATACGTTCGGATGTCATTGCATGTTCGTGCCACTGCATGTCAAGCGTGCTACAAGACGTATCACATGGAGCATAGCGCGTGCCAACACGTGGGCCCCGATCAAGTCTATGAATGATCCTGACACCTCTTGCGTTGAGCCAGCTGGAGGCAGCACCATCGATACTGGAGTAACTGCCTGTCTAAATGCTGTGCTGTCGAAGGTACGTGCACGATCTATGCGTTCAACGTGTGCATTGCCCAATCGATATCCTAGCGCCGCCTGCTGTTGCGACCACCGCGGCAAGCGCCTAATCACATGGTCCAGCGATCGAAAGACAAGGTAACTGACTCACCGCCATGCGCCCAACGTGTCACATGGGCGATGTCGGAAACCCTGAGCCCCAAATGGTTTCATCTCTTGGGGGCACGTCTTTCGCATCCGCCGCCTTCCACCGAGCTTCGGCCGGCGGAGGCGGCCTCGTTCGACTCCCGCCGGCCTTCCGCCGCCTTCGCCGAGGAAGAGATGACAACTCCTTCGACCCTCAAAGGCAAGGCCCTTTTTAGAACGCCCCGCATGGTTCACGATGGATGAGATCGCGGTCGACGACCGAACGATTGACCGACCTCAAACCTCCTGGAACCGCCCCCTCGCTGCGAGCGTGCGTGCGGCGGGCCTCGTCCGAGCTGCTGCGCCCCGTCTGGACGTCGCGCCCCATTAGCTCGTAGATCATCGTGGGCTCCTTCTTGCCCTTCACCTCCACGCGCGATGATCATGCTTGCTGCTCGCTCAAGCACGCAGCCGAAAAACACAAAACTACATGCTCCTCCGTGCGTGCCCGCACGACAGAATCGCAGCTTCAGATCGCCACGAACCCCTAAGCCACAACTACCATATCAGTGAGATGTGACTGACACAGAGCACCACGGCACAACACGACACGCCACCTCCAGACCACGTTTGGGCTACCACGGCACGGCATCATTGGCGGCGCCGCGCGGCAGCATGGCCTGGCACATCACGGCAACTCTGGCATAACAAATCGCCGGACATAATCCGAAAGTCTGCACGGCACGGTACGACACCCCCAACCCGGTGACCACGTTTTGGCCCCTCAAACCAGCCATATTGGTGCGGTGGTGCACCAACGGCACGGCGCCAACTGCACGGCACAGGACCTCCGGCTAGCCCTTGCAAACATCACGCTGTAGTCATTCTGTTTGTTTTGGTCTTGGATGGCACGAGCGGCGCATCATGACATTGAAGTATGGCGCGTCACCACGGAACAGCCCTTTCGCCCGCCTCAAGTTACGTGTTGGGCCCATTCATGTTTTTTGCAGGATACCAAACAAAAACTGCGCCAGCCCCTCCACGGGGCCGCTGGGCGTCCATGCTCCCAATCAGCCACCTCGTTGGGCGGGGCGCCCTGATCGCTCTGTTAGAGGAGGCGGTGGCTCTGGACGGGGAAATCATGGAGGGTATCGGACCCATCAGATACAGCGGCGATGCACAGAACCATGCCAAGAAAGGTACGGCATGGCACCTCCATCCACCTAGATTACGTTTTGCTCTCCTGAAGACCCCGCTCTGAACTGCAACAACAAATCTCCGGAACTCTCCCATGGGACCATGCTGACAAGTCTTCGAACCACGCCCCGCCGTGGCGGCGAGACCCCCCCCCCGCCCGAGAGCGAACTAGACTCGACCGCTCCCTTGCGGGGCTCATGGGCGTGTGAGGCAGGGCTGCGGGATTGGAGCAGGGAAGGCCCCCTCCTCCCTCGCCCCCCAAAGCCCCCGGCGTTCTTGAAGGGGCCCTGTGACACACACATAAATACACACAAATAGAACTATTCACCATATTTTCAAATATTTTCTGGGTTTTTGTCTTCCCCCCCACGTCCCATATTTTCCCATATTTTCTGGGGAATCGCCGATGAATTGTGCCTGTGTGTTTCTTTCCCTCCTGAGCCGTGACTCTTCACGA
Organism: Prorocentrum cordatum; assembly: GCA_963575745.1. Classification (NCBI taxonomy): domain Eukaryota; class Dinophyceae; order Prorocentrales; family Prorocentraceae; genus Prorocentrum; species Prorocentrum cordatum. The sequence continues at coordinate 345,989 of CAUYUJ010017093.1, forward strand.
CCTCTCTAAGGACCACCGTTTCCAGGAGAGCTCCAAGCAATACACCACTGGCAGCCCTGGCCAGGCCTATCGTGGGCCCTGGACTGGCGTACAGGCCTTCCAGGCCCAGGCCAGCAAGGTCTGCACGCCGATCCAGGGCCCAGGAAACGCC
>CAUYUJ010017093.1:351139-358639 GCA_963575745.1 Prorocentrum cordatum
GTGGATAGCGGCCGAGCTGAGAGACCACCCCCTGCGCACCCCCTGTGGTGTCGAGACAGTGCCACGCCTGCTAGGCTTTGCGACAGTGTCGTGGATAGCGACCGAGCTGAGAGACCACCCCCTGCGCACCCCCTGTGGTGTCGAGAAAGTGCCACGCCTGCTGGGCTTTGCGCCAGTGTCGTGGATAGCGGCCGAGCTGAGAGACCACCCCCTGCGCACCCCCTGTGGTGTCGAGAAAGTGCTACGCCTGCTAGGCTTTGCGGCAGTGTCGTGGATAGCGGCCGAGCTGAGAGACCACCCCCTGCCCACCCCCTGTGGTGTCGAGAAAGTGCCACGCCTGCTAGGCTTTGCGCCAGTGTCGTGGATGGCGGCCGAGCTGAGAGACCACCCCCTGCGCACCCTCTGTGGTGTCGAGAAAGTGCTACGCCTACTAGGCTTTGCGACAGTGTCGTGGATAGCGGCCGAGCAGAGAGAACACCCCCTGACGCACCCACATTTGTGGTTGTCGAGTAAGTGCCTCGCCTGCCAGCTTTGCGCCAGTGTCGTGGATAGAGGACGAGCGAGAGACCACCCCCTTGCGCAGCCCCCTGTGGTGTCGAGAAAGTTGCCAACGCCTGCTAGGCTTTGCGCCAGTGTCGTGGATAGCGGCCGAGCTGAGAGACCACCCCTGCGCACCTCGTGTGGTGTCGAGAAAGTGTCACGCCTGCTAGGCTTTGCGCCAGTGTCGTGGATAGCGGCCGAGCTGAGAGACCACCCCCTGCGCACCCCCTGTGGTGTCGAGAAAGTGCCAGGCCTGCTAGGCTTTGCGCCAGTGTCGTGGATAGCGGCCGAGCTGAGAGACCACCCCCTGCGCACCCCGTGCGGTGTCGAGAAAGTGCCACGCCTGCTAGGCTTTGCGCCAGTGTCGCGGATAGCGGCCGAGCTGAGAGACCACCCCCTGCGCACCCCCTGTGGTGTCGAGAAAGTGCCACGCCTGCTAGCCTTTGCGCCAGTGTCGTGGATAGCGGCCGAGCTGAGAGACCACCCCCTGCGCACCCCCTGTGGTGTCGAGAAAGTGCCACGCCTGCTAGGCTTTGCGCCAGTGTCGTGGATAGCGGCCGAGCTGAGAGACCACCCCCTGCGCACCCCCTGTGGTGTCGAGAAAGTGCCACGCCAGCTAGGCTTTGCGACAGTGTCGTGGATAGCAACCGGGCTGAGAGACCACCCCCTGCGCACCCCCTGTGGTGTCGAGAAAGTGCCACGCTTGCTAGGCTTTGCGCCAGTGTCGTGGATAGCGGCCGAGCTGAGAGACCACCCCCTGCGCACCCCCTGTGGTGTCGAGAAAGTGCCACGCCTGCTAGGCTTTGCGCCAGTGTCGTGGATAGCGGCCGAGCTGAGAGACCACCCCCTGCGCACCCCCTGTGGTGTCGAGAAAGTGCCACGCCTGCTAGGCTTTGCGCCAGTGTCGTGGATAGCGGCCGAGCTGAGAGACCACCCCCTGCCCACCCCCAGTGGTGTCGAGAAAGTGCCACGCATGCTAGGCTTTGCGCCAGTGTCGTGGATAGCGGTCGAGCTGAGAGACCATCCCCTGCGCACCCCCTGTGGTGTCGAGAAAGTGCCACGCCTGCTAGGCTTTGCGCCAGTGTCGTGGATAGCGGCCGAGCTGAGAGACCACCCCCTGCGCACCCCCTGTGGTGTCGAGAAAGTGCCACGCCTGCTAGGCCTTTGCGCCAGTGTCGTGGATAGCGGCCGAGCTGAGAGACCACCCCCTGCGCACCCCCTGTGGTGTCGAGAAAGTGCCACGCCTGCTAGGCTTTGCGCCAGTGTCGTGGATAGCGGCCGAGCTGAGAGACCACCCCCTGCGCACCCCCTGTGGTGTCGAGAAAGTGCCACGCCTGCTAGGCTTTGCGCCAGTGTCGTGGATAGCGGCCGAGCTGAGAGACCACCCCCTGCGCACCCCGTGTGGTGTCGAGAAAGTGCCACGCCTGCTAGGCTTTGCGCCAGTGTCGTGGATAGCGGCCGAGCTGAGAGACCACCCCCTGCGCACCCCCTGTGGTGTCGCGAAAGTGCCACGCCTGCTAGCCTTTGCGCCAGTGTCGTGGATAGCGGCCGAGCTGAGAGACCACCCCCTGCGCACCCCCTGTGGTGTCGAGAAAGTGCCACGCCTGCTAGGCTTTGCGCCAGTGTCGTGGATAGCGGCCGAGCTGAGAGACCACCCCCTGCGCACCCCCTGTGGTGTCGAGAAAGTGCCACGCCTGCTAGCCTTTGCGCCAGTGTCGTGGATAGCGGCCGAGCTGAGAGACCACCCCCTGCGCACCCCCTGTGGTGTCGAGAAAGTGCCACGCCTGCTAGCTTTGCGCCAGTGTCGTGGATAGCGGCCGAGCTGAGAGACCACCCCCTGCCCACCCCCTTTGGTGTCGAGAAAGTGCCACGCCTGCTAGGCTTTGCGCCAGTGTCGTGGATAGGGACCGCGGTGAGAGACCACCCCCTGCGCACCCCCTGTGGTGTCGAGAAAGTGCCACGCCTGCTAGGCTTTGCGCCAGTGTCGTGGATAGCGGCCGAGCTGAGAGACCACCCCCTGCGCACCCCCTGTGGTGTCGAGAGAGTGCCACGCCTGCTAGGCTTTGCGCCAGTGTCGTGGATAGCGGCCGAGCTGAGAGACCCCCCCTGCGCACCCCGTTGGTGTGGAGAAAGTGCCACGCCTGCTAGGCTTTGCGCAGTGTCGTGGATAGGGACCGCGGTGAGAGACCACCCCTGCGCACCCCCTGTGGTGTCGAGAAAGTGCCACGAACTGTGCTGTGCTGTGCTGAGCTGAGCCGTGCTGAGCTGTGCTGAGCTGTGCTGAGCTGTGCTGTGTGCTGAGCTGAGCTGAGCTGTGTGCTGTGCTGAGCTGAGCTGTGCTGTGCTGTGCTGTGATGCTGCTGTGCTGTGCTGTGCTGTGCTGAGCTGTGCTGTACGAAGAGTGAGGTGTGTGTCGCGGGTGCGGCGCGGCAGGGAAGAAAACCAGAACCCCACGAAGCATGTGGGGAACAAAAAGTGGCATAACCATAAAAACTCGGAGGTCCGCGCGGATTTCTCGGATCGGCGCTGGACCCCCCTCCCTGGCGCGCGGAGCGCGCCAGGGCCGGCGCCGGAGGCGCCGCCGGGGGGCCCCAGCGCCGATCCGAGAAATCCGCGCGGACCTCCGAGTTTTATGTTTATGTCACTTTTTGATCCCCTAATTCTAACACGTGCGGCCGCGGCTCAGTGGCCCTTCGTGGCCTCTGCCGGCCTTTGAAAGGATTATATGGGCGGTCTCTCTAGTGGCCTCTCGTGGCCTTCCAGAAGCCTTTGGTGGCCTTTGGCGGCCTTTCGCGGCCTCTACTAGCCACTACAGGAGGAGGAGGAGGAGGAGGAGGAGGAGGTGGAGGAGGAGGAGGAGGAGGAGGATGAGGGGAGGAGGAGGAGGAGGGAGGAGGAGGAGGAGGAGGAGGAGGAGGAGTAGGAGGAGAGGAGGAGGAGGAGGAGGAGGAGGTAGGAGGAGGAGGGAGGAGGAGGAGGAGGAGGAGGAGGAGGAGGAGGAAGAGGAGGAGGAGGAGGAGGAGGAGGAGGAGGAGGAGGAGGAGGAGGGAGGAGGAGGAGGAGGAGGAGGAGGATGAACTTCCAAAATGACCCACTTATGGTGAGGCTCGCGCGTGGACGCGCACAAGAGCGGTGCCCTGGAGTCCCCCCTACACCCCCCCTCCCGGGCACAAGCACCCTGGTGTTGAGTCGGGCGTGTCCCCCTACAGGGGGATTTTCGACGAGAAATTAAAAATACAAAAAAAAAGACTCCCAAATGGTCAACATATACTCCCAAAATGGTCCCCAGATTTTTTTCAACTATTTTTGAATATACCCCCTGCAGAGGGACAGGCCCGACTTAACCCTGGTGCCCAGCGCGGCCTTTGCAGGCTCGCGTGGGCGCTCGGGAGAGGAGGCAAGGCAAGGAGGGCAGAAGACGCAGCCACGGGGCGCGGAATGAGGCTTGAATGGGGCAAAAATGTCCCGGCGCAACATTCATCGGCATACGGTGGGCTCGTGCGGCGTCGGCGCGCGCAAAGGTTTGTGACACCGCGTCTATCGTTAAACCTTGAACCGATCGCGGGCCCGATCGTTCAAGGTTGGATTCTGTCGGGTCCAGTGGCGTTACCGTCCATCGGTGCTTCCGCGTCGCCAAATTCAACTTTGAACGCCTTCGCCAGCGTCTCAGAGCGCACCAATGCCGCATGAACCTACAGTACCATCGCAACGGCAGGGTACGTATGCGGGCTTCCTCTTGGAGGCGGCAACGACTGATTCGTGGTGCATGACCTGGCGTCGAAGGTAGCTGGTAAATATATGCCCGACGTGATCCAGGCCTGCCTCACTGCAAGAGTGGTGAAGATCCTGAGGCAGAGGGGGGGGGGCGATTGGGAACGTCCCTTGTTTGCCCAGTCTCGGCCGGGACTCTGGGCGCGAAGTTGGCCAGGTGGTGGGCAACACATGCCACAGATACGCCCGTACTCCATATGGCGATGATTCGTATGTCGTTTTGGAGGGGTGCAGAGCGCGACCATCCCTGTTCGACTCGACGATGCGGCAACTGCAATGCGAATCCCATCCGGCGATGCTCCGCGCAATGATACTCGGACTCTTGAGGGTCTGCGTCAGGGCTGGCGGGACGAAGAAATCCTCTTCGATTTCTTCCCAGACTTCGGGGGTCCAGACTTGTCTCGCGCCGTGGACCCCCAGAGGTCATCTCGACCCCTTCCCTAGGACCCCTTCCTTCTTTGGGACCGCTGCTCGTTCCTGGGACGGCCCTGGGGCCCGGAAGCGGCCCCCAGAGGCCGACAGTGGTGGCACACCTCCTGCGCGATCTCTGTGGGCCGCCGAAGGTATGGGTCCTCCTCCTCCTCCTCCACCTCCTCCCTTCTCCTCCTCCTCCCTTCTCCTTCCTTCTTCTCCTCCTCCTCCCCAGAAGCGCCCCGAGGGACCCTCGCTGTGAGGGGGCCCCCACGCCCCGGGCCTGGTACGTCGTGCTGGAGATCATGACGCCGACGCCGTACATCTGAGGGGGGGGGGAGGATGCCGAGGAGCAGCAGTCGTGTCTGCGGGGAGCGATCCAAACATCTGTAGCTTTTCACGCAGAGCGCAATGGCGATGCCATTGCCTTACGTGTTTCCGCCTAGTACTCAGAGAACGCGTGCTGTGATACGTCATAATGAAATTGCACCAGCGCGTCGCTACCATCTGAAAACTGCCATGGGTGTCCAGCCAGCTGTACGGGGCATTTCTTGGACATGGCGGCGTTGACCTCCTGAAGTCCATTGGCGTGGCAACAGGTCCACACAGACGGTGGCGGTCCGTTACTCCATATCCCTCATCAGTTGGCCCCCTGGGCTGGTTCTTGAAAACGCCCTTTGGAAGAGGGGGGGAGTATTATTAGGGGCCGTTCCCCGAAGCTGAAGCATGCGAGGAGACGCTTTCTTTAGGCACCTTTCGGGGAACGGGCAAGCGGGCGGCTATCGACACATGTTTCCAGCTTCGATCCCGTCTCCGCGAAAAAATACTATGATCTACATGTTTGCGAGTTTGAATCGGGCGTTGCCTTTGTGATGTTCCAATTCCCACAGAGCTGTTTTTTCTGTCCATTGCTGCGAAACAGTAAAGATGATCAGCGGCAGCATGTAGCCACGAGCGCGAATGCCAGTGTACAGAGTAGGTGTCCCGAGCTCATCCTCTTCTAAGGCAGACGAACTTGCGGGCACCCATGAAACAGTTCATGCTGGGCAACCGGCGTTTTGAGGGAACAGCACGCCACCGCATGGTATGGGGAGGCAAATTCCGAGTGGCCCGCACGCGCCTGGATGGAAATGCTGGACCATTTTCTTAGCGCTGGAGACAAATTCCGGCCCACCGCCCCTGGAGGCAAGGCCTGGGCAACGACAGTATCACCACCGCCATCACTTTCATCGCAAAGATCATACCTGCCATTGCTGGCACTAGTTTGCATCATCATCGCCAACACCACACCCTCGTTGTCATCGTCATCCTCCCCGCCGTCACCACCGTTGTCATCGCTGGGATTGGCAGGGCTGCCACCATTCACACCATCATCATCACCATTAATATATGGCCACCATCACCATTCATCTCATTCTCAACTCGCCTGCTGAGGGGGGCGGCGGGTTATGAAGGCGCCAACCGTGGAGAGGAGACTGGAAATATACGGCGCCGGAGTAGGGAGACAACAAGATGGATATAACATGCTTCCAATAACGCCAAACTTTGCATCCATGTCGTAATCGGGCGCATCTGCCTGAGCAGTGGTACTCCGCTCCTCAACAACGTCTTGATGCATCAACATGTATTACATGCAGGATGCCCGTCAACTCAACATCGTATATCTTACAGGAAATCTGTCCTGCTCTCTCCTCCCCGTTCTCCCGCTCCTGGGCTTCCCCCTGGGCCGCGCCAGCCTCGACAAGTCAATGCTTAGAGGCAGGACGCAAGGCACTAGGACAATAGAGGGCGAGGAAGAACATGAGAATGGGGCTGGAACAGGAGGGAGAAGATCAAAACCTGGAGGAGGATGCGGGCAGGGAGGATTAACACAGGGATAAGAACGAACATGGTTATGAGACGGGCGAGGGGGATAGTGATGAAGGGACGGAGAGGGAGGAGCAGAAGGAGGAGGAATATGAGGAGGAAGAGGAGGAGAAGGAGGAGGAGGAGAAGGAGGAAGAGGAGGGAGAGGAGGAGGAGGAGGAGGAGGAGGAATAGGAGGACCAATGTAAACCCAAGAGTCATGAACGATGTTGTCATACCTTCTCCCTCCAAGCTCCCTCTTCGCAGGCCCAACAAAGGTTCATTACCACTGAGGGAACTGCCCCGTTGAAAATTACCGCCTGAAAATCCTGACGCATGCCAAGACACTATTCTCGGGACTCCAACGCCACGGATCAACCTGATTGTTGGATCTTGACGATCCTGAACCGTGCCAGACAGCCATTCCTGTGATTTCAACAACGCGAATCATCAACAATGCGAACCAACGTAACTGTTGCACCCTCATAATCATTATTTTTCCCACATGTCATTTCCTGTACGTTGACCACGGGAACGCGTGAAACTCTTGCAATTTCAAAATACGAATGAGCGCGGCGCTAAAACGATAATCACATTTTGAAAACGACCCGCCCTCAATCCGTGAAATTCTTGCACGTGGCTGAGACGAATGTGCGTGGCGCTAAAGCGAGAACTACATGTTGAAAACGACTCGCCCTCAATCCGTGAACGGTTTGCAAATATTTAGAACGAATGTGCGCGGCGCGACGGCAAGAATCACATTTTGAAAACGACCCGCCCTCAATCGGATAAGCTCTTTCAATTTTACTAAACATCGTAAACCGAACTTGCGCGGCGCTGAGGCGAGAGCCACATTTTGAAAACCACCCGCCCTCAACCCGTGAAACGATTGCCTGTGTTTAAAACGAATGTGCGCGGCGCTAGGGCGAGAAC
>CAUYUJ010017093.1:361139-366139 GCA_963575745.1 Prorocentrum cordatum
GAATGTTTGCGGCGCTACAGCAAACATACATTTTGAAAAAGGGCTCCCCTCAATCCGCCGGGGTCTTGCGAACGTTTGAAACGAATGTGCGCGGCGCCCAAACTGGAACCACATGTTTAAAACGGGCCGCCCTCACTCCGCAAAGATCTTGCCAATGCTTAAAACAAATGTGCGCGGCGCTGAAGCGAGAACAACATGTTGAAAACGAATCCCTCTCAATCCGTGAATCCATTGACAAAGTGTAAGGTTCAATCTCATCACTGGTGAGGGAGTCTCCAGCGAAACGCCCGGTCCGCCTTTCCGATCGGCCTCGGGGTGCGACAGAGATGAATTATTTATAGCCAAGGGAAAGGAATTGAGGAGGAGGAGGAGGAGGGAGAGAAGGAGTGGGAGGAGGAGGAGGAGGAGGAGGAGAAGGAGGAGGAGGAGGAGGAGGAGGAGGAGGAGGAGGAGGAGGAGCAGGAAAGCTCAGTTTTTTTGATGTCTGGTCAACGTAAAAAGGAGGAGGAGGAGAAGGAGGAGGAGCAGAGATGTGGTGGAGTGCAAAGCGCGACCACCCCTGCTCGACCCGACGGTGCGGCAACTGCCATGGGAATCCCATCTCGCGATGCTCCCATCCCGCCATGCGAACCCTCTCCTATCCAGGAGCCGCCCTCCCGGATGGGGGGGGGGGCGGCGGATGTGTCTGCCCGCTCCCGATCACTGAGGGAGAGGGCGGAGACCTGCAAAGCTCCTCCCCCAAACGCCCTCGAGTCATGAAAACATGACGACGGGCGGCCGTTCGCTGTTTTAGGCCTCTGGGGGGTTCCTGCCGGGCCTCGGGACCGTGAAACAACTGCCCAGGATGAACAGATTGTCCCGGGGAATGGGTCGAGACCTTGGAGGGTCGCTGTCATGAAAAAGACATGACGTCGAGAGTCTGGGCCTCCTCCTCCTCATCCTCCGCCTCCATCATACAGCCCTGGCACTGCCAGAGGGCACGCCGCATAAGGAACGAAGCACCGTTTTTCAACATCGAGCCATACATGTCTAGGGAACGACCGATCCCCGTTCTGGAGGCGCTCCCGTGTCCGCTCCTCTCGTCTTGACATCGGTCCCTCCCCTCGCAAGGACCGCCGAGGGGGCTCCCTGGCAGACTTGCGAGCAGGCCCAGGGAACCACCGAGCCCCTTCCGAACCCGACCAAGACCCTTTTGTTCAGCGCCCTGGGCCGTGACTGCACCCCAGACGTAGGGCCCCTCAAGATCTTCCCAGAATCTGCCGCACACGCTGAACTCCCCCTCCAAGGCCTCAGGAGGGGGAGTGGGAGGAGGAGGAGGGAGAGGAGGAGGATGAGGACCAATGTAAACTCAAAGCGCGTAAACGCTGTCGCAATCGCAGACAGCCGTCTGAAACTCACGAAGCACCATCTCTGGGACTTCAACGCCGCGAATCAAATTTACTGTTGCGTCCGAGAGACGACGAAGGGCGCCTCCTCCTCCTCGTCCTCCTCCTCCTCGTCCTCCTCCTCCTCCTCCTCCTCCTTCAGACCCCAGACTTAGGGCCCTTCAAGAACTTGCAAGAATCTGCTGAACACCCTGAAATCACCTCCCACGGCCTCTGGACGTCCTCCTCCCCCCACTCCCCCTCCTTCTCCCCCCCCCCCTGCCCCTCCTGCTCGTCCTCATCCTCCTTTCCGCCAACCGCTCCTCCTCCTCCTCTTTGTCCTCTTCCTCGTCCCCGTCCTCCCGCCTTCTCCCTGCCTCTCCTCCTCCTCCTCCTCCTTCTCCTCCTTCTCCTCCTCAACATGTCTAACATCGTGCAATCAAGGGCGTCTCTGTCTTCGGCATGCTGTGAACACAAATCTGGAAGGAACGTGTCCTGTACCCCGGGGCATTCCATGGGTGGTCCATGGGACCGTTTCTTCCAACACGAGCCCGGGAGGCCGCAGCTGGCAAAGCAACGAAGGACGCCTGTCCCTCAGGACCACTCTCCCTTATGCCGATACCTGGTGCTGCAGGAGCCCAGGCGGCACATGCGCTCATGCGGCCTGCCTCGCTTACTCCTGGACCCGTCGTCGCCAGCCTTGGGCACTTGCTTACTGGCGACATCTGCGCAGGTGGCAGCCACCCAAGACGCTGCGAGGTCAAGTCTGGCTGCGCGTATGTCACCACTCCGCTGGACCTCGGTGACAAGGGCGCAGCTGGCCCCCCGCCTCCCCAGGGAGGCGCGGGAACCATTTTGCTTTCCCGTAGAGCGTGACTCCTCTGGGCCTCCCGATGTCCCACGAGAGTGGCGACAGTTGCGCTGTTGGCAACCAGGCGAGGCAAGTCGAGGCAGGAAGCGAGGAGACGAGAGGTGGGGAGGATGAGCGGGAACATCGCGTGAGCAGTGCTTCGTTCAAAACAACTACCTCGACCACACATCTCGCCCGAAACAAGAAGGTCACAAGAGCCCCTGATTCGGTCCAATGCGCAGACTACGGGAGAAGAGACTCCAAGCGGGCGCTTGCTGGGAAGACTGTCCCTCATGTGTGACGTTGACTGTGTGGAGAAAGAGGATCGCCACATAATGGCCGTGCTCACGACTGCCCTCCCATCAAGACGCGGCCTCTAAGGTCAGGATCGGACAAGAGGACCGCAAACAGCCTCCATCGGTGGCGCGCAGAGAAGGGGGGAAGCGAGATGGTGCAGGCCTTCTCAGAAGGCGGCGGGCTTCTCAGACACCCTCTGGCCTCCTGAGAAGCCGCCTCCGTCTCCGGAGGATGCTTCATGGGCAGCTTCTCAGAAGGCCGGAGGAGGAGGAGGAGGAGGAGGAGGAGGAGGAGGAGGAGGAGGAGGAGGAGGACGAGGACGAGGAGGAGGAGGAGGAGAAGGAGGAGGAGGAGGAGGAGGAGGAGGAGGAGGAGCCTTCCCCCCCGACGCGCGCCGCCGAAAGATGGTTGCAAACGACCTTCAGCACGGGCGGGAAGGCACGAAATGTGAGCCGCAGCGGCAGGGCTTCTTCGCAGCCCGGCGCCCCGGAGCCATCCTGCAGACGCGCGTGCATGGAGCATCGTGCTTCTCTGGGCGCACCTGGCCAGAGATAAAGCAAGGACTGGCCACTGACGAGCGGCTGCGCCCACGCTCCTCAAGACTAGGTGCGCCAATTGGTGGCGCCGTCATTCACCCAGTCATCGTCGCTGCAATCAGAGCGTGGGTGCCCATGGCCCATGCTGAATCCACCGGCGCACCTGCCATCGTAGATCATGGTAAATTCATCTCCTTCCGAAGCAGACTTCCCAACGCAGGGATGCGAACGGCATTCTCAAAGAAACACCCTGGCAGCCCAGCCAACTGGGTACATACAGCGCTGCCGCAACCGTACGAGACCCACTTGGCATGGATTCAACTCCATCGGGCGCCACACATCTCGGCGCGGCGGTCAAATTAATACGCGTAACTCATGTCGGATAGCACAGATACACGTGCAACACCCAGCGTGAGTTATTGTAAGCAAGAGCTTGCCCGTGGCTTTACTGGATCACTACAAGACGTGGAAGGGCCCATCCAAGATAATCTGCCCTTGCCTCGTAATGCTCAGGCGGTACTCACGCCCTGGGAGGAGAACTTTGTGCACTGCTGTGCCCTGGGCCGCACGAACTCCGTATCTCCTGGCTGCCCCCGCGCTGTGGCAACTACGCCACAGCCGCGCCCACAAGAGCCTTTCGGCCCAGGATGACGGCCCTTGCCTGCGCAGACGGTACCTCGAGGGCACAATCGAGGCCTCCTGCTCCGACTGTATCCCGAGGACGCCTGCAGGAACATGAATTGGAGCCCCCGTATCAGGATACTGCTGGCTGCCAAAGCTCGGCGGCGAGCCCGGGGGGTAAGCGAGAAGGGCGGGCCTGCTCAGACAGCTCGAAGTCCCCCGGCCTTCCGAGCAGCTGCCTGAGCCTTCCACGGAGACACTAGAAGAGGAAAAAACGTCATAAACATAAACTTTTAGTGCTCCGCGTGGATTTCTTGAATCCACGCTTGGCCCCCTCCCTGGCGCGCAGAGCGCGCCAGGGGCGGCGCCAGAGGTGTCGCCGGGGGTGCCAGAGCGGATCCAAGAAATCCGCGCAGAGCGCAAACAGTTTATGTTTGTGGCGTTTGTTTCTTCTACGAGACACCGAACACTCCTTGGTAGGCGCGAGGGCTCCTGAGAAGCCCCGACGCCTTCTGAGAAGGCCCTCTCCTTCTCGCTCAAGCTCCGTCTGGGCTCAGGCATTGCGGTTTAGGCTTAGGTCGGGCATGCCCTCCTACAGGCGGATTTTGGAGGGACAACTAAAACATCTGAAAAACGAAACATAATCGAAAAATCGTCCCCAGAGTATTCTTTAAAGATTTTTGAATCTTCCTCCTGTAGAGCGACGTGCCCGACTTGAGTTTATGCCTGCGCTTAAGGCCTCGACCGTTCGAGCGTGAGAGGCCGCGCACAATGGTGGGTCTCAGTGCCGGAGTTGCTGAAGAGCATCAGGGACTACCTACCAGACCACCCCAATCCAACCCGAAGACCAGAATTTCGAATTTCGGGGGGTGGGGGGGGGGGGGGGTACGGGTTCCATGTGTGTTTTCGCAATGTTCCCCGCCGCCCCCCCCCCCCCCACTGGAAGCGGAGGGCAGGTCGAGGCCGTCGGGTTGGGTTTGGGTGGCCTGGATGGGTGGTGAGTCAGGGCCGCAGAGCACGAGAGACCGGACTCGCCTCGAAATCCTGGTCGGAACGCACCCCCAGGAGAGGCCCGGGGAGGAGCGGCGTCGGTAACCTTCTGGCTGCCCCGACGCCGGATCCCTTCCTCCCTGCGCTCGCACTTCAGAGCGCTCCGTCTCGCCCTCCCCCTTGCCGCCGCGCTCGCCGCCGCCAAGCACCTCGCGAAGAGCGTCAGCGCCCGGCCGCGCAGCGGGTCGCCGCGCCTCGCCACGGGGGGCCCCCGGACGCCCGGCGGGCATAAGGCGGCTCTCGGGCCGCGGGCCTTCGGGAGCGCTCGCCCCCGTCTCTGCA
>CAUYUJ010017093.1:371139-396139 GCA_963575745.1 Prorocentrum cordatum
TACGTTATCAAGTTCGGAAATTGGTGGTTCGGAAATGCAAAGTTCGGAAATGCGAAGTTCGGAAACAACCAGTTCAGAAATGCGAAGTTCGGAAACTCAGGAAGTTCAAAAACCCGAAGTTCGGAAATTGGTGGTTCGGAAATTCGAAGTTCGGAAATTGAGGAAGTTCAAAAATCCGAAGTTCGGAAATCTAGGGTTCAAAAATCCGAAGTTCGGAAATCTAGGGTTCAAAAATCCGAAGTTCGGAAATTCAGGAAGTTCAAAAATCCGAAGTTCGGAAATCTAGGGTTCAGAAATCCGAAGTTCGGAAATTCAGGAAGTTCAAAAATCCGAAGTTCGGAAATTGGTGGTTCGGAAATCCGAAGTTCGGAAATTGAGGAAGTTCACAAATCCGAAGTTCGGAAGTCGATGGTGTTCGAATTCCGAAGTTCGGAAATTCAAGGGTTCAACAATCTGAATTTCATACGTCAATAGTGGTCGAAATTCCAAGGTCGGAGTTTCAAGTGATTCAAAAATTGTCCATCAGATATTCAGAAATTCGATGGTCGGGGTATCCAACGGTCCGACACTCGATGTTGTTACATCCATCATCATGCATCACTGATCACGTAGTTTTGAGTGTGCACTGCAGAAACGCAGTGCAAGTACGATGCAATGCCGAGCGGAGGGGGAAGGAGGGGAAGGCCGACTTCCCCGTTGCTACTGCAGCCCACGCGCCCCCCAGCGAGGGGCTCGGAGGCGAGAGGGAGAGTGAGAGGGCGTTCTCTCTCTCTCTCTCTCTCTCTCTCTCTCTCTCTCTCTCTCTTTCTGTCCACCACGGCGGCGCGCGCCCCTGCGCGCCTCGTCGGCAGGCCCCGCCTCGCGCGCGCCTCGCGCGCTCCGGGCACGCTCCGTCGTCGTCGTCGTCTCGTCGTCGCATTCGTAGTCGTCGTCGTCGTCGTCGTCGTCGTCTTCGTCGTCGTCGTCGTGGTCATCGTCGTCGTCGTCGTCGTGTCAGTCGCCTCAGTCGTCTCAGTCGTCGTCTCAGTCGTCGCCTCAGTCGTCGCCTCAGTCGTCGTCGTCGTCGTCGTCGTCGTCGTCGTCGTCGTCGTCGTTGTCGTCGTCTCAAGCGTCTCAGTCGTATCCGCGCCTCGCGCGGCGCGCTCCGGGCCTCGACGGGTCTCGCGCCTCGCGCGGCACAGTCGGGCCTCCTACTCTTTGTCCTGGTGCAGCAGCAGCTTCATCAGCGCGTCCATCGAGCCAGGGTCCTGGAAAGGAGGGGGAGGAGGAGGAATAGGAAAAGGAGGAAGAGGAATAGGAGGAGGAGGAGGAGGAGGAGGAGGAGGAGGAGAAGGAGAGGAAGGGAGGAGGATGGCAGAATGGATGCGAAACACATGCGATCCTGGTCGCGCGCAAGCGTCGCTGGCTTGGTCGGCAGCACGGCGAGGGCCCCGATGTAGATCGCGGCCGCACACGTCACCGTAAACATGTTGCCGCCAAGGTCCATGAGGAGCGAGTTGAGGAACCATGGATGAGGGGGGAGGGAGGAGGAGGAGGAGGAGGAGGAGGAGGAGGAGGAGGAGGGGAGGAGGGAGAAGGATGGGGGGAGGAGGGAGGATGAGGATGAGGAGGAGGATGAGGAGGGAGGAGGAGGGGGAGGAGGAGGAGCAGGAGGAGGTGGAGGGGATGAGGAGGAGGAAGACGAGGAACAGGGGGAAGAGGGGGAGGGGAGGTAACGAGAGTCCCTCCCCTCTCCCTCCTCCTCCTCTCCTCCTCCTCCTTCTCATCCTCCTCCTCACTCCCCCCCCTCCATGCTCCTGAATCTCCTCCCCCCTCCTCCCCCTCCTCCTGTTCCTCCTCCTCCTCCTCCTCCTCACACTTCTCCTGTTCCTCGTCCTTTCCCTCCTCCTCCTCCTCCTCCTCCTCCTCCTCCTAGTCCCCCTCCTCCTCCTCTGGGAACGTCGCGTTGCCAAGCCAGCTCATCGGGAACATCTGCACCTTCATGGATTCGTAGCCCAGCAGCAGCCTCTGTTCTTTGACTAGCCACGTCTCCTGCAAGCGAAGGGGGAAGGGTGCGAGGAGGAGGAGGAGGAGGAAGAGGAGGAGGAGGAGGAGGAGGAGGAGGAGCATTAGGAGGGTGAGGAGGAGAATCACGGGAGTCACGACGGCGACGGCGACGACGACTTGCCCATGCAATCCGCGCACGGGCAGAGCGTCTGCAGCGTGCCGTTGTAGCCCCTGCCAGCCCTATCCAGGGACTGGGACACGTCGATGGAGACGAGCTCCTTATCATCCTTATTCTTCGTGCACGGCGTCTCGGTGTGAAGGTGGTACAGCACCGTCTCCTGCTCGCGCTTGCACAGGGCGTTGAACCAGATGTTCGTGTCGAGGGGGGGCTCCGCCATCATGTGCTAGGCAGTGAAGGGAGGGATGGAGGGGGTGTGGGAGGAGGGAAGGAGGGATGGAGGGAAGGAGGGAGGGTGGGAGGAGGGAGGGAGGGAGGGAGGGTGGCAGGAGGAACCACCTTCTCTGCTCGAAGGAGAAGAAGCTCCTCTGATGGCCAGAGGAGCCTCCCTGAGGGTAGCCCCACCTCTGCCTCCTCGAGGACCTCCCACTCTTCCTCGCTCAGGTGGGGCCACGCCGACTGGAGGATGGAGGAGGAGGGAGGGAATGGAGGGAGGGAGGGAGGGGGGGAGTGAGGGAAGGAGGATGGGGGCCTTGAAAGTCAGGCCCTTGGCCTTGAAGGCCTTCTCGTGGGCCTCCGGCCACTTCAACTTCGATGGGCCCGTGGTGGTCTCCGGGGTCTTGCTGGCCGCCGTGCTCCGCGCCGTGCGCTTGTTGTGGGCCTTGTTGAACTCCTCATTGTAGACCTTGTGGCCCTGCTCGAGGAGGAACTCCTTCACGTCCGGGGTCCGCCCTGACTGCAAGCTCTGAGCGACGGCCAGGGCCTGGTCCACGAGGAGCTGACCCAAAGCCTCGGTGACGCCCCAACTCTCGTTGTGCACGGCCAGGAAGTACACCCTGAAAGCCATCATCCGCAATCTCTGGTTTAGAGCCCCACGGAGTTTTAAGGGGGAGTAGAAGGGGAAGGAGGATGAAGAGGTTGACGAAGACGAGGGGAAGAAGGAGGGAGGAGGATGCTGATGAGGAGGAGGAGGAGGAGATAGGAGGAGGAGATAGGAGGAGGAGGAGGAGAAGGAGGAGGAGGAGGAGGATAGGGCGGGGAAGTAAGAGGACCATTCAGGATAGTGGGGGGAGGGGGAGCAGGATGAGGAGCAAGAAGATGAGGTAAGAGTCGGTAAGAGTTTGAATGGGGCTCCTTTTGCGGCGCTGTGGGCTGCTGTAGTCGGAGCTGTTCAGCGTCACCTGCCCGATGCTGTAGCCCCTCCTGCGGAAACTCTCGTAGAGAAACTCCACGTTGAGACTATCCGTGTTCTCGAACTCGTCCACGTTCTCGGCCAGGACGCTGCGGGGCAACGACGCGTCGATGTACGACATGAGCCCCGAAAAGGTTTTCCCTGAGCTGCCCAGCGCCTCGTCGTCGTCGTCGTCGTCGTCGCCGTCGCCGTCGTCGGAGTCGGAGCCGTCGTCGGAGTCGGAGCCGGAGTCGGGGTCGTCGGAGTCGGAGTCGTCGGAGTCGGGGTCGGAGTCGTCGGAGTCGTCGGAGTCGTCGTCCCCCGGCTGACCTTCTTCAATATGTCGCTCTTGTTCATCCCCTTGAACTTATCCGACATCTTGGAGAGGTCCTTGCACGAGAACCTGGAAGAACAAATTCAAGGGGTGGGGGAAGAGAGCGAGAAGGAGGATGACGAAATTATGACTTAGACTTAGAGTAAACTGACTAAGAGTTATATGAAGATGAACCCGATGACGATCATGTCCTGCCTCTCCGGGACGGGGCAGAGTCCTTGGTGAACGCTGCACCTGCAGCTGCGCTTGTGAAGATCCATCACATCTTCAAATATGCATGGGTAATCGAGGAAGGGATTCTGGCGGACCGCCTGCGGGGACACGACGGCTTGGATGAACGCGCGCTTCTGGGCCTTCACCTCGCAAGAGAAACCTATGCGACCCTGCGACACGTAGTAGTCGTTCATCAGGATGTGCACAGCCTCTGCACAGCCGGTACCCGAACATGCCGAGCTCAGAGTGAACCCCCTGGCGAGCGAATCGCCGATCTTCTTCTGCTGCGCCTGGCAAGATACATATATGTTGCTGATCTTTCCTCCCCCCCATTCTCACCCCTGGACAATAATCTCCCTTCCCCGCGCTTCCCATTCTCACCCCTGGAATCAGATAGCACGACAACGCGAACAATGCATGGAGGATAGAGGGAGCGGGAGAGGGAGAGAGGGGAGGGGAGGACATGTAAGTATGTATAGCGGGAGAGGACGGGAGGGGAGGGGAGGGAGGGGAGAGAGGGGAGGGAGGGGAGAGAGGGGAGAGAGGGGAGGGGAGGGGAGGGAGGGGAGAGAGGGAGAGAGGGGAGAGAGGAAGCGGGAGAGGGAGAGAGGGGAGGGAAGGGGAGAGGAGATGGTGTGGAAGAGGGGGAGGGTATGTATACAGTCAGTATACAGTATAAATTATACAGATACGAGTGTATGTGATATATGTTACATACGGTACACTAGTATTACATTGCCCCGAGCGCACAGAAGCGATCTGACTGCAGCATCAGCGACCAGTGAAACAAAACAATGTGGATTGCCGCATCTTCGCGCTGCTCGTGGGCAATATGATAGTACTCAGAGTGGGGGGTCCCGAACGGTCTTACTTTATCCCTGCGCGCGCGTAGCTGGATAGCGAGGTCGGCCTCTGGGGGCTACGTTTGGGGGCTACGTCTGGGGGCGACATTTGGGGGCTACGTTTAGGGGCTACGTTTGGCGGCTACGTTTGGGGGCTTCGTTTGGGGACTACGTTTGGGGGCTACGTTTTGGGGCGACGTTTGGGGCGACGTCTGGGGGCTACGTTCGGGGGCTACGTTTGTGAGCTACGTCCGGCTACTACCGCACCCAATTGGACTTCGCCCGCGCCTCCGCCCTCCCACTCTTATCCGCAGCTGCGGCGCGCTACGAATCACATTCCGCCACCCTGTCCACGGGGCGGCCCTATCCTCGCCATCCCGTGGACAGAGTCTTCTCGGGCAAGGGTCAAAATGGGTATCCCTCATTGACTTTGTTATTAAATGTTAGCCAGACGCTCGCACTTTGCCGATGGGCGACTCCTTTTCAATAACGGGCCCTCGTATGCAGCATGCAAGAACGAAAGCAGAATCCCGCCCGAACAAAAAATAAGGCACAGGGGCGCGCCGCTCCCGCGCGTTTGCTCGCGGTTGGAAGGGGGCGCTGGGAGTGGAAAGTGACGCGCGAGGCGAGGGCGCGCGACAAGGCGCGGGGGCTGGGAGACACGCGACAAGTTGCGTCCGAGGCGAGGTGAGACGGGCGAGTGCAGTTTTGAAGAAAAACAGACAGGGCGAGCAAGCGGCGAATGCGCGCGCGCGAGCTGGTCCGCGCGCGCGCCCCCCCTGCGCCGCCGCGGGCACAAGTTGAAGCTTGGGTGGAAAACGGGGGATGTCGCAGGAGGAGGAGGAGGAGGAGGAGGGGAGGGAAGGAGGAAGCATGCAGCATTGGGAGTAAGGAGGGATGGGGGGAAGGGCCGGCCGCCGCGCTTGCGTCCGCGCCCCTTGCGCGCTCCTGCGCCGCTGTTGCGGCCCCTGCGCCCCCGCGGCCCGCGACTGGCCAGCGTCTGCGGGGCGCTTGGCAAGAGCCATGGCCGCCGGGGCCGTTGGCGGCGCGCCTGCCGGGGGCCATGTGCCTGGCGTCGCGGCGCCTGGGACGGCCGCCAGCGCGCGCTTCTGCATCTTCCGAGCCTCCGCAAAACGCTTGCGGGCGAGCCCAGGGCTGGGCCCATCGGCGCGCCAGGACGCAGCCCAGGGCTGGGCCCGCATCGGCGTCCCATCGGCGTCGTCGCGCCAGGAGTGTGCTGTTGTTGCGCCATGCACTGCGGGTGCCGCGCCGCGCGCGGCATTGTAAGGCCGCGGGGCTCGTCGTTCCTGAAGTCCCCGTCGAACGCTCTCAGGCGCAGGGCCTGTCCGATAATGCGCGCGGCCCGCGCGAAAGCGGCGGCATTCTGCGGCGTCGCCGAAAACTTGCCGGAACACTCAAACAGTCCACCACGGCGAGCACGAGCGCCGCAAGCTACTCGAGCTTACGCAATCGCCGCAGGGGCGAGCGCCGCGGGGGCGAGCGCCGCGGCTCCAACGCACGCGGTCCGCGGCCCAATGTACTGGGCACGCTCGCGATCGTTACGAACGGCACTGTAGCGGCACGCCCACCGCGAGGAGCGTCGCCGCGAGGAGCTCGCAGAATCCCTGCTAGAGCTTAATGAAGCCGGCGCCACCTTTGGGAAGGTTGTTGACCGAGTTCGCGGATGCAGGGATCGGTCGACGCGATGCGCCCGGCGTCGGCGCCCTAGCTGGAGCAACGCCACCTGGGTCCATCGGCGCGGCAGGTACACATGCGCCCCAAGCAGGACTTGGGCCAGGTTTAACCTGGAGCCTACAGTGGCCCAGTCCGCAAAAAGCTCCTGTCGACGTTGATTGATATCACCTGCACGCGACAACTCGACGCGCAGCTTTCCGGCCTCCCCAGCGCGAACACGGCGCCTAACCGCCGGCGCGTTCCGGGCGAGAAGGAGAAGGAACAAAGGGCGAGGAGGAGGAGGACGAATCGCGTTGAAGTTCCGAGGAAGGGCGAGGATGAGGTGCTGGAAGTCCCGCGCTCGCGCCGCCGCGTTGGCACCTACTCCATGGCATCGGCGCGAAGCCGCATGCGCCGCGGAGCCGCGGCGAGCTAAGCTCGCGCGGCCCCGAACGTTGCGCGCGCGGCGGCTGCGATCGCTGGTGCTAGGGCTCTTGCCACGCCCACAGGTAATCCACCGCCAGCGCGCGCCTGGTCGACCGCCACGCGGGTGCGACGCTCGGCCGCGGCGAAGGCGCGCATCCAGTGCGCCTAGCGCCCGCGCTCCCTTATGTCGAAGAGCAGCGCGATGCTCGGCCTGCCGGCGCCCGCCGTTGCAAGACGCCCTCGTCGATGATCCGCGCCGCTGCGGCACCACATTGTTGCTGTAGACCTCCGTCGGCTGGCCCTTGGCGTGCCAAGCGCGATCCCCAGCCGCGCGACCCGCGCGGGCACTGCGTCCGCTGTGGGCGATGAGTTGCGGCTCTGGCGGCGGCTCGACCTGCGGTGTTGCCACCTCCGCGGGCCGTTTTGGGTCCGCGCTGTATCTTCGGTATACGGCATGGTCATGGACCCACCGTAATGACGCGACTTATCCTCCTTCGCGGGGCGTGGGGGGGTTGGATCGCGTGAGGGGGGGGGGTTCGGCGCGCGTGGGGGGGCTGGGGGGGGGGCGTCGGACGGGTTGGCATGGGGGGGGGGGGTACTTATTGGACGATCTGGAGTATCCTCCGCCGCGATGATGCATCCGCGCCAAGTATGGATGCTCGGCGCGCCCGCCCGCTGCGTGGCGAGATGTGGCGGCGGTTCGGCGCGCATCCCAGGGGGCCCTGATGGGAGCGCACTTCTACTGCTTCCAATCTGAAACGACGGATCTGCGGGGGAGGGGGCCGCGTCGATGACCCCGCTCCCCGCTCACTCGTAACATGATGGTGCGCGCGAACCGAGCCACCCGCTGCTCCATTGCTGCGTCTCGCGGTACTGGCGGAGGGGAGAGAGAGGACGCGGAGCCACGTTGCCTTTTTTCGTTTCAAACGCGAACCTGGATGAAAGATGCGCAACGTGCCAATAGGAACCTTCGGCAGCATGAAGTAAGCAAGAGCGAGCCCCTTTTTTCCACCCCAGGAAGCAAAGCAAACAAAAAAAGCACAATAATTTGGCAACGCCACGAGATCCCATCCCTCCTCCTCCTATTCCTCCTCTTCTTCCTCCTCAGCCTCCTTCTTCTCATCCCATTCCTCGTCGTCGTCGTCGTCATCCCCCTCCTCCTCTCCCTCCTCCTCGTCCTCCTCCTCCTCCTCCTTATCCTCCTCTTCCTCCTCCTCATCCTCATCCTCCTCCTCCCCCCCTCCTCGCCATCACATTATCATTCATCAATCATGAATCATTGAATCAGAATCATATATGAATCTAGGTCACCAGCCTCATCCTGCGCATCACGATTGCCCACCACGCGCCCGTTTCGCATCGCAGCTTTCGTTAGAGGTCCCGCGTTTAGCCACATTCGCACTGCAGCGCGCCTGCCGTTTGGGGCCCGCCTGCTGGAGCATTTGAGGAGTAGCATAAAACAACTGATTCCAACACGCCCCCAATATACCCCAACAAGAAACCTCAAACATGCTTCCGAGAGGCTCCTGGGAGGCCTCCCACGAGACCCCCACAAGCCGCCAAGAGTCAGGCGGCCTTATGGGAGCCTGCCTCATGATGCCTCATTCGGGGTCGGCGGAAGGAGCCGTAAGGCCCATGGCATAATAGTACACGTGCTACTACGTACAGTACACATGATATATTATGGACCATCGAGGTATGGAGGTACAAATGATCAGTATGTACTCTACTTAGGTATGGAGGTGTGGAGGCATGGAGGTATGGAGGCATGGAGGTATGGAGGTATGCAGGTATGCAGGTATGCAGGTGTGGAGGTATGCAGGTGTTGAGGCATGGAGGTATGGAGGCATGGAGGTATGGAGGTATGGAGGTATGGAGGTATCGAGGTATCGAGGTATCGAGGTATGAAGGTATGGAGTTATGGAGGTATGCAGGTTTGGAGATATGGCGGTATGTTGCCCTTTTCCCTTCCCTCCTGCCCTCAGCCCTCCCTTCCTTTTTCCCTTTGCCTGTTCCTCTCCTTACTCCTCACTCCTCCCCAGTCCCCAGCTCCCCCACCAAAGCGGCGGTCCTTGGTCAAAGACTGGACCGACACCTTGATGAACGTGTGGATGGCGTCAACCTCTTTGAACTTCGCCCCCGGCTTGGGGCCTCCCCTCCCAAGCGAATCGGCAAGACTCAGACGAGTGGGGGATAGAGGAGGGGTGGAGAGGGGGTGGACAGCAGGAGGAGAGGAGGGGGAGAGGAGGGGGAGAGGGGGGAGAGGCAGGGAGAGGTCGAGGGGGGAGGGGAGGAGGGATGGGGGAGGGGAGATGGAGGAAAAGATAGGCAAGGGAGCGGGAGCGGGATTGCGACGGGTCGCCGGGTAGAGAAGGGAGGACAAGCAGTGCCACGTCGAGGCGCACCGTTCGATCCCACGGCTTGCGGCCAAAGGCCCACTCATGAAACGTCCAACGAACGCTCTTGCAGGACCAACTCCATAGTGAGGTGGAAGCCACAATATTTTCACACAAGTGACAAGTGGTCCATGGGCCCTCAGGGCCAGAATACATGGTCTCGCAAAGCAGCAAGCCCACGACTCCGCTCGAAACGCCGAGAACTACCGATCCTCGAGAACCCCTGGCACAGCACCATTCAAGAACTCTCAGAGCGGCGCCCAAGCAAACGAAACCTTGCTGGCAACAGTGCAGCGCGATGCCCATCGTGCGACACTGGCCAGACGAAGCTTTGGCCAGATGCTCTCGACCCTTCCACCCCCCCATCCACTCCCCATCCCTCCTTGCATCCTCCCTGGAGTCCTGCTTATCCTCCTTCCCATCCTCCCCTATCCTACCAGAGCATGTGCGCGCCGTGAGCCACCACGAACGCGGAAGACACCCAAGATGCAGCACTTGCGACCTGCTCAATTGGGGTGCCGCAATTCATCGATGCAATGCGGAGCGCATTCAACCGCGAATTCCCGTCATGTCATGGCTACTTCTTCGTCCTCGACTTAACTACCTTCGGCGCTGCCTTCGCCGCTTTCGACACAGGCAATTTTGCCGTAGACCCCTTCCGCTTCGTGCCCCCCTCTGAGGTCTCCTTCTGATCCTCCTCGCCGTCGCCCGCGATGGCCAGCGTGTCGGTCACCAGCTGCACGAGCTCCCCGCCCAGGTATTCATGGAGACCCTGGTCTTCCTTGTGTTTCTCCCAAGCTTGGCCCAGATTCTCCCGGATGCTGGCCCCAGTCTTATCCAGCTTGCTGGCAGATGGATGGCGTGCCAAGGAGTAGAGCCCGAACTTGACTTGTTGCAGGCGCGAGTTCTCGATGGCAGCCTCGACCTGCTGCAGCATGTCCTGATCGACCTCGCCCCGCATCTCCCTGCACTTTGTCACAACGTCGGTGTGGACGGACTTCAGCTGGCAGCGGGCAAAATGTATTTTGTTCATCCTGCCCTGGTTGTGGTAGTTCATGAACTTGGTCTCATCTGCAACGCCTGCCGTCTCGTCGAGGAGAAGGTCCGCGACGTTCTTCAGCGCATCGGATAAGGTCTTCTTCTGCTGCTTCACTAGCTTCTCCGTGAGAGGCTGCACCACGTTGTACAGGTCGCGCGCGAAATCGACGAAGTCGTTGCAGCTGTCATCGCATCCGAGCAGCCAGAACAAAGATGGCTTAGCAACAGCTGGGTCCTCCAAAATAGAAGCGATGGTCTGCGACAGTGAGGCTGGAATCTCCCCGAGCTCCTCATCGGCCTGCTTGGGACTCATACCCACACCGTGCGCGAATTTGCACAAGGACAAATACTTCTGGCATGCTGTGATCGCCGAGCGGTCGTGCTCAGCACTGTCGGAAAAGGCGGCCAGTTGCATAAGTTGGAATACCGCACCATCCCAAGCCTTGAGTTTCTTGTGGAACTCCTCGAGCCGAGTAGAATCGTCATTAAGCGAAGTCTCAGACGCGGACATAGCGATGCCGGAGAGAGTTATGGCTTCCGCCCTGAAGGTTGCCAACGCTGTCTTGTAACTCTCTGCCCCCGCCTGCGTGAGGCCCAGCGAAGTCTCAATGGCACAGGCTGAGCGGGTCATGGACTCCGTCATCTCCTTCGGAAGACTTGTGATTCTGGTTTTCAGGGCCGTCATCTGAGACATCACCTGCGCCAGGATCTCCTTCTTAGCATCGTCATCCCCCTGCGGGTCGAAAGTTCTGCCCTTTGAGCCCCCGGCGCTGCCTTGCGCGCTCCAAGACGCCCGCGGCCCACCCAGCAAGCCTCGGGCCCTTGAAACACGCCAGGCAACGCTAAGAGGTCTGGGAGTCAGCCTTTCGACCCGCTCGTCCTCCTTCTGCGACTGCAAGGTAGCTGCCGTGCTGTCGAAGCCGACCATGGACTCGATAATGCCCTTGCACGCCGCGATGTAGCCGCTCGTCGTCTCGAGCTGCTCCAGATCGAAGAAGGTGCGCACACGTTCGGTCCAATCGTCAATCTGCATGGCCGCCATCGTGGCCTTGATGTTGGACATGTTGAGCTCGTGCCTGAGGGTCGTGTTGTCGATATCACACTGCAATGTCTTGAATGCAATGCTGCAGCTGAGTGGTTCCATTGTGCCATTAGCTTGGTCCTGAAGCTTAGACAAGGCTTTGGAAACGTGGTCAGCTGAGTCCGACAGAGCTCGAGCGTGCTTGATCTTTAGGGCGTCGCAGATGCGGGCAGCCTTGGTCTTCAGCGACTTGTCATCGTTTGTAGCAACAACGTTCAACAGATTGCAGAACTCCGTCATAAACTTCGCCTTGTCAGTAGGGATGTAAATGGCGCCGCTCATTTTTTCGAGGAGCTGCTCGACCACGGGGATGATTGCCTCTAGGGAGCAGGACTGGATGAGTAGGGGAGCGAGGCGGAGGGGGGATGAAGGCAGCAGGAAGAGCCGAGAGGAGGAGGGGGAGGAGGAGGAGGAGGAGGAGGAGGAGTAGGAGGAGGAGGAGGGGGAGGAGAAAGAGGAGAAAGAGGACGAGGAGGAAGAGGAATAGGAAGAGGACGGGAAGCCGCAGTAGCAACAGCAGGCAGGGAAGGGGATCGAGCAGCTCAGAAAAGCTCAAGGGCCCCACAACGTTCTGGCTCGGGCCCCGTGGTCCTGAGTGGTCGCGGCGGAACTGGTCGCCTCCAGGCGGCTGGCCAAGAGCTTCTGGCACGCCGCCTCGCGGAGCATTGATTGCAATATCCCACTGGACTGACCCCCTTGCAACGACTTGATTGCAGTGGACCGCTCCTCCAATGCAGGACACAGGGGGTCGCTGAAACATTTCGCCGCGAGCTCTAAATCGGCGAGTTCCTCGCCGGGCAAATTCAGGGAGGCAGCGGAGAGCTTCTCGAAGAGGGTGCCAAGGTTCTCCGCGTAGGCATCGCTGTCATCCGACGCAAACTGCTTGCAGAACTCCTTCAGGCCATCGCTGATCACGTCCGCGGCCAGGAGAGTCAGCTCCTTCTCGGCGAGCACGCCCTCCAGGTTCGTATCAATGTAGCTGCCCTCAACATCCCTGGATACAAACGCGATGAACGCATCATTTTTCAAGAATCGAGCCAAATCCAGGCCGCGTTCACGGAAGTAGATGACGTGGAAAGCAGGCGCAACCGGACGGCCGATCTCGCTCTCGAATGCCGCGATGCACATCTCGACCTTCGAAGCATCGATCCCCAATTTCTTCATCTCGACTGCGCCCAAGAGCTCATGCACAACCTTGGTTCGAGATCGCAAGGTCGCCAGCAAGTCGAGTACCTCCTGCGGGACCCCCGTCCACTTCCTCACCTTGATATCAAGGCTGACCGCAGACTTCTGAAAGTTCCCAGCCTCCTTTTTGACCTCGAGCAGCTTGGTCTGGAAGTCTTTGAAGTAGTCACCAGAGAGGCTGGTGGAGAATGGACTCTGAGCCAGTCTAGCCAAGACGGCCTCCGTGCCGTCATTGATCTGCGTGTACCCATGCGGCTTCAGAATATCAAGTGCTGACTTACCCTTGAACTTCTTACGAGCCGTCTCCTGCGCCTCCTGCTCTGATTCTTCTTTCTTGACACCAGGGTCTTTTTTGCCGGTGGACAGAGGTGGCGCGGCAATCCCCTGTGATCCACCCCCCGCGCCCTTTCCCCTTGTGATCTTGTGCGCACCGGAGGCTGGCGCTGAGGAAGGCGTGCTGGGCTTGCCAGAGGTAGATGCACCAGCCGTCCTCTTTGGCGTCTCGCACGCGGAGCCGATGAGCCCTGTCATCAATGCCCCTAGATCCAAGTCGTTGTGATCGACACCATCACCCTCGCTGGACTCTCCGTCATTCCCTGGCTCCTCGGCTGGGGCTAACTCCGCAACATTCGCCCACTCGACGTCCCTGTCCATCTGTGCTACCCCGGCTGCATCGTTCGGGCTGATGTGCACAGCTCTTGTAAGGGCATCATATTGTTGCTGGTGCTGGCCTGCCCGCATCTCGATGTCATCACGGTTCACCAACTCCTCGGCGTGTTCGGCGCCTTCGATCTCCTCCACGTCCATGTCCCATTCCCCCTGTGGGAGTACTCGTACCATGACCACCTCCCGCTGCACCCCCTCTATGATTTTGGTCTTGACCGTTAGCTTCTCCTGCTCGATTCGCCCTGGGAACCTATCCTCGTACACTGACTTCTCAATCAAACGATATTTAGTCTTGATGTTCCTCTGGTCCTTGCGGAAACTCTTGATAGTCGTGGCGCGGACATCTTTGAATTTGTTCTCCAAAATTGCTTGGACCTTACCACGCATGCGAAGCGGCCACTCTTTGGCCATGCTGTCCACCATTGCCTTACTTGCACCGCGCCACTCTGCCATCAATTCTGAGCTGACCTTCCGCTGCTTGAGAAACGCGCCAAGATCGTTGTTAAACTGGGCAGCGAACGACGCATAAACGAATACCAAGAAACACAGTTTGCAGATGGGTCCAACGGGGTTGGTAGAAGTACCGTCTTTCCATGGCAGGGTCGCGAACACGGCGACCCCCAAGGGTCCGAATTGCACTGGATTGGGGTCGCTGTTGGTGAGCTGGCAACATGGGCATCTCTTGATCTTCATGTAGAGGATACCGTTCACCTCAGTCGGGCCTTTGGAAACCAAAGTGCCGTCGAACACACCTCCATCAGACTGACCTCTGGACGACGCTGGCATTCCGGCAATCAGTGGCCCATGTTGAAAGGCAAGCAGCGCAACAACGAGAATGGCACGCTGCCGCATCGCTGTCTGCACAGGCGACTCTGAGCTCAGATCTGCAGAGGATAGGAGTCACGAGCGCATCAGGACAAAACGTCAATCCTTTGGGCCGACAGGGCAGGATCGACGCCTCAGGCCAGGAATGGGTTGGTGGGTTAGGGGGTTGGGTGGTACTTAGGACAACGCGGAGAGGGGGTAGGGGGTACTTAGGGACAGCGCGAGGGGGAGGGGCTCGGTACAGGGGGTAGTCAGGAAACTCTCGGGGGGCGGGTCAGGAGGGGAGACTGAGGGAAGAGCGGGGACGAGCGGGGTGCATGGGGGGGACTTAGCAAAATTGCGAGAGGGGGGGTACTTAAGAAAATCTTGGGGGGTGGCGTAGTGCGGGTACTTAGGGACAAGCGGGGACGAGCGGGCTGCAGGGGGGGATACTTAGGGAAATTGCGAGGGGGGGCGGCATGGGGGTACTTAGGAAAATCTCGGGAGGCGGGGTAGAGGGGGGGTAATTAGGTAACATCGGGGACGAGCGGGGCACATTGGGGCCACTTAGGAAATGTCGGGGAGGGCCGGCGTGGGTAATTATGCACACTCGTGCCTGAACGTACACATCACAAAATCCTAAACTGCCACATCTGATGCACATCGAATTCCGAACCAACCAGATCTGAACTACCTTGATTTCCGAACCAACAAATCTGAACCGCCTGAATTTCCGAACCAACAATTTCCGAACCAACCAAAATCTGAACCAACCATTTCTGAACCAACCATTTCTGAACCAACCATTTCCGGACCGGCTTAAAGTGATTCCGGACCGGCTTAAAGTCAATCCGGACCTCCTTAACGTGAGTTAAGGAGGTTCGGAAATTGATATTAATTGATATTCGGAAAACAGGTAGGTTCAGATTTGCATATTCGGATTTTAGATAGGTTCGGATTTGCAGGTTCGGATTTTGAAGAGTTTCATTTTGGGAGGTTCGGGTTTTATAAACATGAAGTTCGGGTTTTGAGCATGAGAGATGTGGCAAGTTCGGGCTTGTGCGCTCAGCATTCCTCGACGGTAGGCTGACCCCCTGCCCCAGAGGCCCACGCCTTTGTTGTCGAGGCGGGCGCACTTCTCGTCGGAGCCGTCGGCACCTGGCCGCGAGAGTGCTGGGGAGCAATGAAAGCGGCGATGGCGGGGGGCAGTAACGGGTGTGTGGCGAGGCAGGGGAGGGAGGAACAGGGAGCAAGAGGACGATGAGCAAGAGCAGCAGCAGCAGCAGAAGGATGAGGCAACGCAGCAACAACAGCATCATCAGCAGGATATGCGAGGAGCAAGGAGGAGGGCAGATGGGCCATCAGAAAGGGATAATGGCAGGGAGGCAGAGGGGCAGGGACAAGGGCAGAAGGGCAGGGAGGACGGCAGATGGGCAATGAGGAGGGCATAAAGGGCAGGGAGGAGGGGAGGAGGGCAGAGGGGCAGGGAACAGGGCAGAGGGGCAGGCAGGGTTGCAGAGGGGCAGGGAGGAGGGGAGGAGGGCAGAGAGGCAGGGAATGGGGCAGAGGGACAGGGCGGAGGAGGAGGATGTGGGAAGGGGTGATATAGAGAGTGCACTGCCCTCGTCGGCATCCTGCGCCTCCCAAGCCTCGGCACGACCGCGGGGCCGCCGCGCGAACGTTCGCTGTCGCCGTCATCGTCGTCGTCCTCGTCCTCGTCCTCGTCCTCGTCGTCGTCCTCGTCCTCGTCCTCCTCCTCGTCGTCGTCCTCGTCGTCCTCGTCCTCGTCCTCGTACTCGCCCTCGTCCTCGTCCTCGTCCTCGTCGTCGCCCTCCTTGCCGTGACCGTGGTCGTTGTCGTCGTCGCGATCGTGATCGTGATCGCGGTCGTCGTCGTCGTCGTCGTCGTCGTCGTCGTCGTCGGCGGCGGCTCGGCGCCGACCGCTCCGCCAAGGCGCACACGCCGGAGGAGGAGGGACCCCGCTCTAGAGGGCCTGGATCATCCCCTTCTTGTCGTCGTCGTCGTCGTCTTCATCGTGGTCGTCGTCGTCGTCGTATCTCATTGCACCGGCAGGCCCCCCTCCCAGCCCTGCTACCGCCGCCATTTCTGCTGGCAAAACGGAGCGCAACACTGGCGCGTCATCCGAAACTGCAGGCCTTGCAACGCGCGACAGCCACCCAATAGTGCCATGCGGAGGGGGCGGGGAGGGCGTCCACGACGAGGAGGCGGAGGAGGCGGAGGAGGACGAGGAAGAGGAGGAGGAGGAGGAGGAGGAGGAGGAGGAGGCGCATGAGGAGCAAACTATTCAGCAGAGTGGGCGTACGGCGTGGCTGCCACAGCGAAACACAGCTGACTCGCAAGCGCGCAGCTTCTGTTGTTCAGGTCAGAAGCAAGTGCCATATCCGTATCCGTATACGCGTGTATGACGTGATATGATTCAATGACATATGATTTGCAACTGTACGTACATGGCCCTGGCTTGAGAGCTCACCGAACACATACGATACGAGTGGCAAGGCATGGTAGCTACTCGTGTGCCATGGTTCAAGGTTGACGTACTGTGTTGTAGCTAAGTATTCTGAAACACATCCCACGAACGTGTAATGCACCACAACCATATCATGAGTCAAACTATATATATCCATTCATAGTATCACGATACATGCAGTGCACCACTCACAAAATCCACATGACAATATGTCAGCGTCTCAGAACTGCGAGTACCTTCTTCTGACCTGGCTGTCATCAACTGGATCGGTCCAGTCGCATGCAATCTTCTCAAATGCTTTATCAGTATTCTGCAGTATTCTTTGCAATCACCATGCGCTGTACGACCTACGCCCATGGGACCACGGCTACCGAATTAGCAAACGGAATGCAGCTAATCTGGTTTTGGGAAAACCCGCTTATGCTTCATCTGCGTGGTTGGCGACCTATCGTAGGGGAACTCGTCGATCCCTCGCTGAAGCCACCTGAAAATCGCGGCCTCGCTGGGCACGCCGCGACGCACGGGTATAGATACGTTGCACCCTGTGTGGCTGCTATATACAGTTAACTGCTCGGAGGGCTCGCCCTCCCTGAACAACTTGATCCTACCCGCGTAACGGCCATCTGGAGTCTCAATCCGCCCCTTCTCCAATTTCACGAAATTCGGGGCATTTGCTACGGGGCCATGCATCACTGGCGGGCCGTCTTCTGGCCCCTCAACCTCACTCATCTCAGGGAGCTCGTCCTCATCTGGTGCCTCGTCCTCAACGGCTGGCCCCTCGACGCTGCATCCTTCAGGTGGGCCCTCCTCCTCCTCATCACCACGTGGCTCATCCTCCCCCTGCTCCTCCTCTTCGTCCTCCCCATCTCCCGGCTTCTCATCAGGTGGTGTGTCGTCCTTCGGGCCATTCCCTTTGCGTTTGCCTCTGCCCTTGCCTCTGCCCTTTGCCTTTGCTTCTGTTTTACATTGTTTTGGCGGGGGAGCAACTGTGTCGGCATCGTCGTCATTTGCAAACTTCAACAGCTTTGATACCTCCCTGGCCCGCTTGGCCTGCGCCCTCTCCTCCTCAAGAACATGACTGATATTTACAGCTGCCTCGATCTCGAAGCTCACGAGGCCAACTTGCTTGTAGGACAGCTCGAATAAGGAGCTGGCTGGATGAGAATTGGTAATCTCCACCATCTTCCTGCGGGCAAGGCAGCGTTATCTGTGCTGCATGCGACGTCTCTCCAGGCGCACGTCACGTCAATACAATGCAATACCTATACACCCCTATAGCCTATGGCCTATACCAAAGCCTATGCCGCATTATATATAATATCACACTGCGCATTGTGCTGTCGTACTCCGATTGCTTGCTGCTGCGATGCTGCATGGTGCATGTTGTGCTGATTGCGTTGCTGCTATGTGCGAATTAGTGTATGTATGCTGCATGCTGCCTGTGTGCTGTACATGATGACCTGAACGACTCGCGGGCATTAAGTTATACACCCCAACTGTCCATACGAGCTGAACGGTTGTCCGCAATAAGGTTGCGTCCATGACGAACGTGACGACGCCGCCCACATCAAGCGGCCAAGACGCCTGCATACAACACATCCCAATTAACGGTGTCAGGTTCACAAATATCATCAGCACAACAACTCCAGGGGGTTCATCAGCATGCCCTGCAGGAACTACCCCCTCAGGCCCGAAATAAAACAGACCCAACTGTTGTGGTTCCCCGTCATATCTTCCGTCCTTGATTTTGTGTCTGGTGCACCACTGTCTCAAGAGAGCAATCTGTGTCTCGAAGGCTCCTATGACTTCATCCTGGAGCGTAAGCTTGCAAAAGCCTGGTCCGTAGTACTGATCGCATAGAGTTTTGGTCTCAGTCACGATGGGGCCTACTCGATTGCTTAGGACGCCCTTGCCAATTCGGTCCTCCCATCTGGCGGCCATGTCTTTGATATTCGATGCAACGTCTTTTAGACAAGATTCCCGGAGCGGATAAAGGGCATCACCGCAATGCGGCCAGACTCCTTCTCCATTCGTGTTGATCCTCTCCAATACAGCCGGGGCGGGTCGCCGAGACGGGATAATCCTGGCAGCATAGGCGTCCTTCTCCGCTTTCGACAGGGTCCGCCACTCGGCGCTCCACTGATGCCGCGTCAATCCTTGCTCTGCCTTGACGTGTACAAAATTAGCCCAGGAACGGTTCATGTTACACCGTTCTTTCGCATCTGGTTGGTGGTACCTGGGGCCAGTAGGACAACCGAACTGCTATCGGGAATACGCCAACAGACAACACTCGCCCAAACCTGGCATGCCGTTTACTGTCGTAATTGTTTCTGCAACCCTTGACCAGGCTAATGTGCCAATGTATCATACAGCTGAGTTCTCATGAGACTCATGATTCGTCCTCCTCCTCCTCCTCCTCCTCCTCCTCCTCCTCCTCCTCTCTCTCTCTTTGTTCCTGTCTTGTCTTCCTCCATTTGCTTCTGAAGCCTCTTGTGCGGCCAATGCTGGCTATTATGTGTTGTAGCCCGGGTAGAACCTATGTACTGCGCGTGTATATCGCCCAACATGGGAACTATACAGTGTGCTTGCTATTGTATGTTAGAGAATATCATATTATGTGTTATGTGTTATGTAGTCATGCTGCTGAGTCATGCTACATGTTGTAAACAACGAACGCAACTGACGAGCCCACTCACGCACTCAAGTGGACACTTCCTGCAACGCATTGCCGCGCATGCCCTGGCACACACAAGATAAAACATGTTATCCTAACCCGCGCCTCCGAGTGACTGTGCTGTCCAAGACCAGCTTGGACTCCGTGAGGACATGCTCGGCAGCAAGAGTAGTGGTGGAAGGTGCTTTCCCCCCTCTCGTCGCGTCCCGCGCCTGAGCCAAGAAATCATCAACTCAAGAATCAAAAAGTGCCTGGGACGAAAAACTTCGGCAAGGGGGGGCTCCCAACGGACTTGTTGCACCGATGATTCCAGGGGAGGGGCCCAGCGTCGCATTTTTATCTACACTTTTAGGCCGCCCGAGTCTGCCCGAGCCGATGCAAAATGCAACTCGCTGCGGATGTTCGTCAAGGGCATGTGGTCAAACACATCTGCGACCCTCTTGAACGTGGCCTGTGGGATTTCCCCCTCGTCCGAGCAAGCTGCCCGGATGTCGGCGCTGAAGCTGTCCAAGCAACGCGCGGAGCATGCTCTCAACTGCTTTACGAGATCGCGTTTCTGATCAGGAGTGGTTCCCGGCATGCACGGCAGCCCCAGGCGCCAGGGCCAAGTAGTCAAGTCTGCGCGCAGACGCTTGACCAGACTACCGATTTCTAACAGCATGGGCATGGGCGCCATGCGGTACAACTCGGGGGACCAACCACGGCCGCTGACGAGAGCAGCCCAATCAGCATGAGCTTCATCATTCAGCATCCCACAAAACTTATCAATTACAGAAGAGACTGGCGAGCGAGCGGCATCCGTAAGGGTTGCAAGCGAACAAGCAGGCGAGGCAGATGAATATCTTCGAGCACTCTTGAAAAATCTCCCCATGAGCTGCAAGGGCGGTTTCATTGACAATACAGTGCACAAGCTTTTGTCTTTAGTGACTGCTGCGTTGGCCCAAGTGGATGTCTTCTTGCATCTCACCTGCTCCTGGCGCCGAAACACAGGGGGGAATGAGCTAAACCGCCCACAACTTGCAGCCAATATGATATAATATGAGCAATATTGCATGATGTATATATATATATATATGCTGCATATGATATATGATATGACTTTATTTTAAGTTGTTATCATCTGGCATCAGCATCTAATCTAGATCGCTGCACCTATGAAGTGTGACTCACCTGAGGACCCCCATCACTAACGTCATTCCAGGGAAAGTAGGGTGGCCAGGGGACTGTTCGGGGATGACGCGTTAAGACGATACGGAGCTCCTGCTTTCGGAATGAGTTCTTGTCGTCAACTCCCACAAAGAGCTCATTAATGTCGGGAACGTCGACGTCGTCATTGGCTTTCTTGTTGCAAGCTTCGAGCAGGCAACCAGGCAACATATCAGACAGCTGCATCAACACGGCGAAATACAACACTGGCGGGTACGTCTTCGTCCACTTGTTCCAAGCCGGCACGCGCGGAGGGCGATGCAAAAATATGTCCTCACATACAAGCCGACAACACCACAAGAAACGGCGAAGCCACGCCAGCGGGGCCAAGACCACTAGAGGGATTCAAAGGTCCAAACCGTTTTAGCTGCCACTTTCCAGTGCTCGTTTCGTGGACTTAACTACCCTACTTGCAAGGTCCCCTTGCGCGATTATCTCTAGCTGATTATCAATTCGCGCCCACTTCTCGTAATATGATATATCCACATTATTACATGTTTAGGAAAGCTCAGGGGTACCACATTCAGAGTCCAGCTCACTGCGGGGGTTCGAAATTAGAGCAAGCAACAAGCGATCTTCCCAACACTCCCTGACCCCCGACATCCTCCACCATTTTGATAAAGTCGGCGATGACGTCATCGTGGGAGCCATGGCACCCTGCCCGCCCCGAACCAAGCAAGCATTGCTGATCCATGGTATCCAAGGTCGCGCGAGCGATGGCACAGTAAGAGAGTTAAGCTCAAATACAGCAGCACAGCATAGCGGAACCCCTCGTCGTCGTCGTCGTCGTCGTGGCCGTCGTAGGCGTGTGACCTACAGCTCATCACAGATGTACCTGGCCACATGATCATGAACACTCATCTGCGATTCACGGGCCAATCCTGGACGCAATAGCCTAGCTTGGTCGAGTGGGCTTATGACGAGTTATCGGATCAGCCATACTCACCATGCATGCCGCGTGCCGCATGCCTATATAATAGCACGAGACTTTATCCGCCCATGCAAGTTGCCCATACAGATAAAGCCACGCCCTCAGCCTACATGCTGGCTTAAACACAACATCCATGAGACCTGGCCCTGGCATCGTTCAAGCGGATGTGCGTGGCCCCCGTCTGTCCGACCCCAGCCCACCGAATGGGCAGTAATGAACAATCCCAGGGCCCGCAATACTTCCAAGGAATGCTTTCAACCTTCTCACTTGCACCAGCCGGCGCGGCTCCGAATCCTCGTCCACCAACCCAGACGAGATAAAATCTTCAAGCAACTTAAGGACACCATCCACACGAGCCTTTTGATCAGCTGCCACAGGTGTAAAAGTAACATGGATATTGCGCCCCGCCCACTCGCGAATCTGACTTTTCACAATCTTTTGAGTTCGTTCCCGGCGCATGAGCAGCGTCGCACAAAATATCGCACTCATGGTCCCCATCATTTTGAGAGGTTGGGTCAACGCTAAAGCGAATTGGTGCATTCTGCAAATTCCTGCCAGGGCATCCATGTAACGCCCCAGTTTGAGGCAAGGTTTTGCACTGTCGCTGCAAAGAATTATGTCGAACTTGTCTTGGCAAAGACCTTTCAAAACTGAAATATCCACTGGCAATCTCTTCTCAATTACATCATAAAGATACTCTGCGCCAGTGCTCTCAATCACTGCAGGAGCACAAACCAAATCAAAATGCTGCGTGGCCTCCCCACGGCGGATAAACAGCCTGCCATGTAATGTGCACACGCTGGCCTGCACTCCCCCATTTCCAAAAGAAACCCCTTGAACTGCCAGCCGCCATTGACTAAACCCGAGACCTTGACGGGCCCAGCCACGACGCACAGGCGCGCTAGCAGTTAGACGATCAGGCCTGAACCTCAAAATTGTAAGAATATCTCGGGCAGACTCGCCCACTCTTGCTTAGCCTAAGCGCGCAATGTCGCACGCGCACGCACACATCCACTGTGCGAGTATGCAGATTCACACATGCACTCCGAGAGTGAGGGGGGAGAGAGAGAGAGAGAGAGAGAGAGGGAAAGAGAGAGAGAGAGAGAGAGAGAGAGAGAGAGAGAGAGAGAGAGAGAGAGAGAGAGATAGAGAGAGAGAGAATGAGAAGGAGAAAGAGAAAGAGAAAGGTAAAACACAAAAGGGAATTGACATACGAGTCAGCCATGATTCATGCTGCTCTATGATGCTCTCTGCCCCCTGATGCGCCTTGGTGCCCGCGGTGCCGTCCCTGCGTAAATCCACAGTCATTTCAGTCTCATCCAGAGAAAGCTCCAGGATTCCTGCACTGAAAGGCTCAAGGTGCTGCAGTGACACGTCCTGGTAGAGAAAATAAGTCATCGCCGTAGCGTTGCGTACCTTCTGGATGTACGAGTTCCCAGCAAAACACTCAATCGCGGCAGTTCGTGATGAAGCCACCTCCCGTGCCCACTGTGATGCGCTCACGATCGATCGACAATGGACGCACTACTAGGGGCTGCACGGGTTGCCCGGGCTGCGGTGAGATCAGGCATGATTGACGCTCACTTCACACGATGTCCTCAAACTGTATCGAGACCATGTAATATCTAGGAACCCTACTACCCCTGTTGCACCTTCCTTGCTCTCCCCTCTTGCGTTCCTCAAGCCAGCCTCCCACTCATCACAAGAACAGCATCATGTAATTCTACCCGGCCCATCCCGACCAAAGGCGTGGGATTGGCTGCGGCATAGCTTCTCTTGCCACGCACCCTGCGGATGGGTGCGAACACTCGTCTGCCCCAGGAAGCCCGCTGGATCGCACTAGGTAGCCAGCACCGGTACTTGCCCTTGCCTTTGATGCGAACTGGCCTCGGGGCGGCCAGTCACTCTACGGTTCTCCTGTTGCATCCTGCCTCCTCTTGTTTCCTCTCGCTTCCTTCTCCTCTTGCCTACACCGAACTCCTGTGTCATCCTGGACCTGCCCCTTTCTCGTCGTCGTCCTCCTCCTCCTCCTCCCTCCTACTCCTCGGCTCTTGTTCTGCCGCCTACCCATCACGCACGACTCCTCCCCGCGCCCATCTCAAAGCTCGCTAACACAATGACGCGTGCTGCTGTGCCCCCCCTTTCCCTCCCCACTTCCCGTTTCCACGCCCCAGTCATTGCTTCTAGGGGCAATCCTGCTGTTTTCTTGCTCTGTGATTCGGCAACGTGAAACTCCCTGGAAACAGGGAGGCCAGCCTACTGCATCGCATCTTGAAGCCCAGAGTCTTTCGGGACACAGGATTTCGCAACTTCGAATACTCAACTGAACGACTCCATGACAACCTGCACTACAAAGCCACCCTGGGCCCCAAAGCCTTCTTCAGCTCCCTTGAGGAGCAGAGAATGCTCTGAATAATCCCGCAGACTCCGAGGGACAAGGCAATGCGGCAATGCCCTTCCCATCCCAATGCCTCTCTTCATCCACGTTGATGACGTCAGTAGGCCGCGCCGCGAAGCTCTCGTTGCTGCGCTTGATGAGGGCGCGGGCGTGATTCGCAACTGCCCCCCCCCCCTCTCCAGCGCAATGACTAGTAACAAATGGCAATGCTGTCGTCCCTTCTCCGTGGGCCCATGGGGGATGGCGGGAGGGCTGGTGGAGGAGCGAGAGGAGTGGGAACCTACTTACTGGCCTGGAGCTCTGGACCTGGGGGACCTACTTAATTGGAAGAACGAGGGGAATCGGAATGCGAAACTACTTACTGGCCCACGGCCTACTAGCTGACCTCCGTGAGGCCCGTGGAGGGAGGTGTGGATCTTATTGTCGATCTAGCTGCAAAACTGCATCCAACTACCCCTGCCCCTCCGCGAGTACGGGATAATCGCTTCACCTTCTTGCGCAGGCGCATGTGTCTGGCCAGCAGCGGCCCGCGCCTGCGGTACTTCTCATCCGGCACCGAATCCAACAACTGACGCAACTCCGTGTCGGAGTCATCCAGCGCGCGCGGCACGGGGGGAGGCGCCGCCATTAGCCAAAGTGGCAGCTCATGAGGTGATGAGGCTATGAGGCATGATAACCCGAAGCTGAGAGGCTATGAGGTTACGACCTGATGCTATGAGGCTATGAGGCTACGACCTGAAGCTATGATGAGGCGATGAGATGACCCACAGCTACGAAACATACCCGAAACGCGCGCCCCTCGCTACTTTCCCTCTCGCTCCCTTCACCGCGAAGGCACGCTCGAAACAAAGCGCGCGGCACCCGTAGCAGCGGGGCGCTTCTTCGCCGGCATCGGCCGCAGCGCAGCCGCCAGGCCACGGGGCGCCCCCAGTGGGAGAGGGAGGGGGAGGATAACGAGGATATGAAGGAACTAAGAGGCAGCAGCAGCAGCTGGAGGAACAAGAGATGAGGGGGGGAGGGAGGAGAGGAGAATGGAGAGGCAGGAGAAGGGGACGATGGAGGGAGCGGCAGGAGGGAATGCCCTGTGGCCCGACGGCTCGGGGGCGGCGGGCCCGGGGCGCGGGCGCGCGGGCGGGGGTCTCGCACCGCGCGGCTGCCCGAGCCGCTGGGTGCTCCCCGGAGGCTCCGCGATCCAAGATCGGGGTTCGGGGGCCCCGAAAGGGCAAGAGATCAAGACAGACTTGTGAAGGGTCTCCGACGCGGGAGGGGGAGAAGGCGACCTCGCCAATGAAACGCGGGAACCCTTGAG
>CAUYUJ010017093.1:401139-411139 GCA_963575745.1 Prorocentrum cordatum
GGCGCCGTGGCCAAGTGGGGCATCCTGGGCGACGCCGACGAAGACGGATGCCGACGAAGGCAGTGACGACGACGACGACGACGACGACGACGACGACGACGACGACGACGACGAGGACGAGGACGACGACGGCGAAAGCGATGACGGCGAAAGCGATGACGAGAACGAAGGCGACGACGACGCCCCAGGCGCGCGCGCCCGGCCGCGGACGGGCGGCAAGCCAGGCGGGGAGACCCTGGCGCTGGGGAGCTCCTCCGCGGGAGAGGGCTCCATCGTTGCGGCCGTCCTCTCCCCCCGCCTTTGCCCTTTGCCCTCCCTCCCCTCCCCCCCGCCTTTGCCCCATTCGCCCCTCCCCCCCCCTCGCCCCTGCCCCCTTCTGCCCCGCCCCTCCGCCCCGCCCCTGCCCGCCCCTGCCTCTCCCCGCCCCCCCTGCCCCCCTTGCTCGCTCTGCCCCTGTGCCCCCCCCCCCCCTTTGCCGCACTTGCCCCGCCCCCCCCGCTCTCTCCCCCCCACTCCACTTTTCCTCCCAGGGGAGGGGTGGGGCGGGGTGGGTGCGCGGGCGGGGTGGGGTGGGGGGGGCGAGAGGAGAGACGAAGAGGAGGGAGACGGAGAGAGCGGTGACGGGGAGGAAAGAGACGGAGGGATAAGCAGGGAAACGAAGGAGGAGGCAGAGGAGGACGAGGAGGTCGAGGAGGAGGAGGACTAGCACTGCGAGGGAGACCGATGAGGCGGAAGTGTGGAGGAAGAGGAGGAGGATGAGGAGGAGGAGGAGGAGGAGGAGGAGGAGAAGGATGAGGAGGATAAGGAGGAAGAAGAGGAGGAGGAGGAGGAGGAGGAGGAGACGAGGAGAAGAGGAGGAGGAGGAGGAGTAGGAGGAGGAGGAGGAAGAAGTGGACAAGGAGGATAGGAACGATGAGGATCAGTGGGAGGAGGGGGGAGGGGGAGAAGACAAGCTAGGTGCGCTCGCGTCATATCTGACGTCCTACCCCTCCCTCCCATCCCTTACCATGGCGCTGATTTTCTCTATCCGCGGACGCGTGTCGTAGCGGACATGTGGCTCCGCGCGCGCGTGCGTAGTGGGTGGTGGTGCGCATGCGTGCGTGCGTGTGCGTGGGGTGGTGGTGGTGGTGGTGGTGGTGGTGGTGGTGGTGTGGTGCTGGTGCTGGTGTGGGGTGGTGGTGGTGCTGGTGGTGGTCGTGGTGGTTGTGGTGGTGGTGGTGGTGGTGGTGGTGGTGGTGGTGGTGGTGGTGGTGGTGCGGCGCGGTGGTGGCGGGCGGATGGGCGCGCGAGAAAGAGGCCCGCGCTGGGGCGAGAACGCCATCCTGAACGACGGAGGCCAAACACCGATCCGAAAATGAGGCCCACGCTGCAGCGGGAGCACGATTCGGAACGATTCGGGAACAGAAATGAGGCCGGCGCCTCAGCGAGAGCAGCATTTTGAAAAAACGCAATCGGAAACCCAACTCCCGGGAATCCTGTGTGTAAAAAAACAGTACGCGGGGGGGGGGTCGGCCACTCCCAGCACGCCATCAGGGGAAGAGGGAGAGTAGTATTCATATTGAGTAATTGTAGAGGAGGAGGAGAACAGGAGGAGGATGAGGAGGAGGAGGAGGAGGAGGAGGAGGAGGAGGAGGAGGATGAGGAGGAGCAGGAGGAGCATGAAAAGATACGGTGAGGCGCTGGGGGCGAATCCGCGGCGGCAGCTGGGACTCTAATTACGGCTCAAGGCCTTGTAGCCTCCCTGCGGTTGAAATTGACGGGCCCCTGCGCTGGTGGGCCTGCCTGCGGGAGCGGGGGGCGAGGTCCGCGCCTCGCGCCCCGCTGGCGCCCGGGGGAGCTCCCAGTGGGGCCAAGACGCGTGTGAGCCCCGGGGCCGACGGGCCGCCCTTCGAGCACACAGGCGTGGTGGTGCCTGGGGACGGGCTCGCCCTCTGGATGACCTTGGAGGCGAAGGACGACTGGGCAGCACAGGTGGGCCAGAACGGGCACCCCCGCCCCCTTGGGTCTGCCTCGTGGAGCGTGTGCAGCCAGCGAGCCGTGCAGCAGGGAACCGCATGCGAACCCTGCCACTGAGGCCATCGGTGGAGCTCCGCAGGGGGTGCCAAACACGTGCCGAAACGAGCGGGGAACCGCATGC
Organism: Prorocentrum cordatum; assembly: GCA_963575745.1. Lineage (NCBI taxonomy): Eukaryota > Dinophyceae > Prorocentrales > Prorocentraceae > Prorocentrum > Prorocentrum cordatum. The sequence goes on from CAUYUJ010017093.1 coordinate 403,277, forward strand.
GGACCCTGCCACTGGGGCCTGCGGCGGAGCTCGGGAAGGGGTCGCGAAAACGTGCCGAAATGAGCGGGGAACCGCATGCGGACCTTGCCACTGGGGCCTTCGGCGGGGCACCTTGTGGGGCCACGAAACGTGTGAGGGGTGCGCCGAAATGGGGTGGAACTGCATGCAGACCCTGCCAGTGGGGCCTTCGGCGGGGCAAACTCTGGGGCCGCGAAACGTGAGGGGTGTGCCGACATGGCAGTGGAACTGCATGCCGACCCTGCCACTGGGGCCTTCGGAGGGGCAAGCTATGGGGCCACGGAACGTGTCAGAGGTGCGCCGACATGGAGGTGGAACTGCATACAAACCCTGCCAGTGGGGCCTTCGGTGGAGCACCCTGTGGGGCCACGAAGCGTGCGAATGGTGCGCCGGATTCGGGGTGGAACTGTATACAAACCCTGCCATGGGGCCTCTGGTGGAGCACCTTATGGGGCGACGAAACGTGTGAGGGCTACGCCGAAATGGAGGTGTAATTGCATGCGCCCATACGACGGCGATGGAGACATGCGGAGGGCAGAGGCAAGGGATGGGAGGACGGTGGAGGGGGAGGAGGAGGGGAGCGGGAACGCGGGGCGCTGTCTCTGCAAAATCAACACCCAACACCACAGGATGGCTGGGAAAAACTCAAAGACGCCCAGAAACCTCCATCCTCTCTTCTGCTGCCTCGCACGCGCTGGTGGAGTCGCCGTCGAGTCCACGATGCCGCGCGCCCGCGCCCCACCGGAGGTGTGGAGGAGGCAACACCCGCCCACCATCACCCACCTCCCCTCTCCTCTGGAAGAGAAGCAGCGAAGGAGTGATCCTCCCTTCTCCTCCTCCTCCTCCTCCTCTTTCTTCTCACGTCGTTGCAGGCACCCTTGTAGTGTGAAGCCTCCTCCGGGAGGAGGCGTGCTTTTCCTTTTTCCTCAACTTTCTCCTATTCTTTTTTTCCTCCGAGAACTCGTTCTGGAGCGTCTGGGATTTCAAAGAGCGGATGCAGCCTGGGCAACGACTCAGCAGCCTTCAGGAGGCCAGACCAATTTTAGGACATTCAGAATCACGTCCCTTCTCCGCCCACCCTCTGTGTCCCCCCCTCCTCCAAATTACTGCATCCCTTCTTCCGTATAAACAACTCCTCCCTGTCGTACCCCCAGACCTGTCTGCAGGGCGGGCCCGGGAGTTTCGCCCGAAACTTCCTCACCAATGCTGATCCTGAAGCCTGAAATTTGCAACAGCTTCAAAGATGGATGGTCATTTCTTATCAAAATGTGGCTCTCGCCCTGGCGCGGCGCACATTCGTTGCAAACTTTTGCGACAGTCTGAAAGATGGAAGGCGGTTAGTTTTCAACATGCGGCTCTCGCCTTATCGCCGCGCGAATGTGTCTCAAAATATTCCAATCATCTGAAGGGGTGAATTCCCGGGGATGATGTTCCGGCACGGTTGAGGATTGCTGGTGCGCAGTAGTCACATCGATTCGCGATGTCAAAGTTTCAGGAATCGCATTCGGGCACGATCTACAATTTTCAGGAGGAAACAATCACGTTGATTCGCGGCGTCAATGGGGCACTTCCCGCAGTGAAGCTAAATTCTTGGAGGAACCCACGGAGGGGGGGGGACTTGGCAGGAGGATTTACTGCAGCACTGTTGAAGCGTCTTGGGCTTCCACTGGTCCTACAGTCAACCCGTATAATGAAGACGCACGATGGGGATGCGAGGGCCGTGGAAGGCCATGTCGACACTGGGCCAGCGGGGCGGGGCCAGCGAAAGCGGCCAAGGATGGGCCGAAGGGGGAAGGACGCAAGGGTCACCTTGGAAACTCGCTCATCCTTGCTAATTGTTCGAATTGAATGTGCTCCTCCACCCCTGATCCTCTTCTCTCGGGGAGACGTAAGACTCGGGTACGGAGGACACTCGGGTTGGCCTCACGGGGCAATCATAAAAACGACGAGACCCAATTTGAAACTTGATGCGAACTCCCGCTGCAAACATCCTACGAAAACTGGACCGTCAAACTCCGGGACGCGCTCGTCCAAAAAATGCCGGGGCTTATACTCGAGTCTTACCTTTCCCCGATGCTCCTGCTCGTCGTTGACCTCCTGCTGCCGTCAAGTCGGGCCTGTCCCCCTACAGGCCGATGTTCGACGAAAAACGAATTAGCCTGGCGAAGGACCCAACCATATGCAGTTGTGAGTACCGCAATTGTGAATTGTGAATATCTTCTTCGGTGGCGCTCCCTATGGGGCCACGAAGCGCTGTACTGGGTGGGCGAAACGCAGGGAGCAAAGGCCGTGTTGGGTGGTGGCGGACGCAAGCGGGTGGTGCCACTGGGACCTTCGGTGGAGCTCCCTTTGGGGCCACGAGGCGCTGTACTGGGTGGGTGAAACGCAAGGAGCAAGGGCTGTGCTGGGTGGTGGCGGACGCATGCGGGCGGTGCCACTGGGACCTTCGGTGGGGCCCCCTTATGAGGCCACGAAACGCTGTACTGGGTGGGCGAAACGCAGGGAGCAAGGGCTGTGCTGGGTGGAGGCGGAAGCATACGGGCGGTGCCACTGGGACCTTCGGTGGAGCTCCCTATGGGGCCACGAAGCGCTGTACTGGGTGGGTGAAACGAAGGGAGCAATGGCTGTACTGGGTGGTGGCGGACGCATGCGGGCGGTGCCACTGGGACCTTCGGTGAAGCCCCCCATGGGGCCACGAAACGCTGTACTGGGTGGGTGCAACGCAGGGAGCAAGGGCTGTGCTGGGTGGTGGCGGACGCATGCGGGCGGCGCCACTGAGACCTTCGGTGGAGCAACTATGGGGCCACGAAGCGCTGTACTGGGTGGGTGAAGCGCACGGGGCAAGGGCTGTGCTGGGTGGTGGCGGACGCATGCGGGAGGTGCCACTGGGACCTTCGGTGGAGCACCCCGATGAGGCCACGAAGCGCTGTACTGGGTGCGTGAAACGCAGGGAGCAAGGGCTGTGCTGGGTGGTGGCGGACGCATGCGGGCGGTGCCACTGGGACCTTCGGTGGAGCACCCTATGGGGCCACGAAGCGCTGTGCTGGGTGGGTGAAACGCATGGAAGGAGGAGGGAGGTGAGGAGGGGGAGGAGGGGGAGGAGGAGGAGGAGGAGGAGGAGGAGGAGGAGGAGAGGAGGAACGCGGGGACCGTCTCTTCAAAACGAGTACCCAACAACACAGGTTGGTTGGGAAAAATAGCCCTAACATGCCCCCCAATGGTCCAAAATAGTAAACAAAATCGTCCCCAGACTATTTTTTCATACTATTTTGGGAGATTCCTCCTGTAGAGGGACAGGCCCGACTTTGACAGGCCTAGAGGTTGACACCAACACCAATCTCGGCGGCGTGCCTCCACCGAGGGAAGAGGATCCCGATCTCGGCGATGGTGGCAATCATCTGGCTGCCAAGGTGGCCGACACATTACCACCAACACCGAAGTCTAGGATCATCTTCCCCCTGTGGAGGCAGCCCCCTTGTGTTGGTGTTGGCTACCCCCGTGGGGGCCGCGGGGGGCTGGGCTCGCGGGCCGGCGAGCCCTTTGTGCCCGGGCAGATCCTCCGTGAGCCGGGCGATCTCCAGGCGCAGCCGCCCCAGCTCCCGGCAGGCGTAGACGCCCCCGAGCAGGAGGCCGAGCCCGGGGGCGCCGCGGGGCAGTCAAGGGCCCAGAGGTCCAACGCATTGAAAAAATCGAGGCGGATGTATTTCGCAAAGTTTGGCCCCTGGGGGCCTTCGCCGGGCGTCGGGACCGTCAAAAAACGGCGCAGGATGAAGAACCGGTCCTGGGGAATGGGTCGAGACTTCCAGGGACCCCGCTTTGAAAAAATCACGACATCGGACCTCAGGGGGGGTGACAGTGAACGGGACGCGCAGGCACGTGCTCGCATACCACATGTCCTCCTTGCAGGCGCGCGTCCGACCCGAGCATGTCGAGTACACCCGTCTTGTAGTACATCGTTTCCCGAGCGGTGTGGCCAGAGAGCGCCCGCCACGGCGCCTATACTGGAAGATTGCCCGGTGCGCGCGTCGCCCCTGGGAGGGGGGGGAAGGAGGCGACGCACACCTATTGTCTTGGTATGGTGGGGTGACGCCAATAAGAGATACAATAAGATCTAGGACAGAAGAACATCCTCGGAGGACATGAGACCCTCCGCCGGCCAAACACGCACACACGCACACACGCACACACACGCACACACGCACACACACACAAACACACACACAGAACAGCCAAGGGCACCCTCCCCAGGATGCGCGAAAACATCCAACAGGCACGAGGAACTGCAGGGCACCCTCCCCGAGCCGACCCCAGTCTCAACCTACCTTAGCCCTGAGCACCAGAGAAAGAATCTTCGAGCGCCAGAAAAGTACCCCCAAGCTTGAGAGTTTTTATGCGTCGGGCCCTGGGAGACACTCGTCCGACACTGCTTCGACACTCTTTCGACACTTTTCCGGGTGCTCAGTATTTCTGGGATGTGGTCCTTGAGCCCGATGGGTGCAGCACAATCCTTGGCGTGGGAACGTCGCGCTTTCCACATCGCAGAGCCATCGAGACCCGAGGAACCCAGGGCACCCTGGCGGCAAGCAGGGTGCTTCTTGGCATGGGCTTCCACTGTACTCCAGATTTCGTAATAAAAGGGAGGGGGTCTGGACCCTCCAAGACAAGCCATTTCAGACCTCCCCCGTGGGAGAACCATCCAAAACATCGTCCCCAGACCCCCCCAGGCCCTCCAAGATAGCCTGGAAGAGACCCCCCCCGAAATGAGACCCCCCTCCCTTTATTACGAAATCTGGAGTACCCCCCTTCCGCCCGACCCAATCAGCGTAGAAACTCGCGCCTTCGCTTCGGAAATCGCTGGCCGTTTCTGCCTGTCCTCGCCGCCACGGCTGGGCGAGGCTCGGCAGGCGGGCCCGGATGGGCCCCAGGAAAGGTCTGGGAACAACCTTCGAAATTGATGCTGCAGGTCTTCGAACCTCACGCTTCTGCTCCTCTTCCTCTTCCACATTCGTTCAACAATTACTCAATCTGAATGCTACTCTCCTCCCTCCCCTGACCATGTCCGGAAGATGTCCCGCCCTCTCCGCGCACTGTGTTCTACACGCAGGATCGGACACAAGGGCTTTCTCATCAGAAAGATATTGGATTCTCCCCCCATGCCGTCCGTGACGGGGGTGGGGTCGGGGTCGGGCTCTCGTGGGGGGGTGACAGTAACGTGGGCGTGCCCCGCAGAGGGGAGGCCTGGGCGCCGGACGACGACGACGCCTACGACGACGACGACGAGGACGAGGACGATTACAACGACGGCCCCCATTGAAAGTGCTCGATGCCTCCAGGGGCCTCAGGATGTCTCCAGAGACCTCTGGACGCGTCTGGAGGCCCTTCGAGGCCCTCAAAAACGACGACGACGACGACAAGGCCTTTGGAGACGATGACGACGAGGACGACGAGAACGACGAGAAAGACGACGACGACGACAACGATGAGGGCGACGACGACGATTACGACGATGACGAGAACGACGACGACGAGAGCGACGACGATGAGGACGACAACGTGATCGCCGCACCACGACGACGACGATGGGGACGACGACGAGGACGACGAGGATGACGACGACGGTGAAGCCAACGCCGACGCGGACGGCGACGACGCCGACGCCGACAACAGGACGAAGAAGACGACGACGACGACGACGACGACGACGGCCGCCTCTGGAGGCGTCTGTGAGCTAGCCAGTGACTGTCAGCACCCTCCTCCTCCTTATTCTCCTCCTGCTCCTCCTTCTCCTCCTCCTGCCAGTGAGCACGGCGCCACAGAAACTGTGGGGGGGCGCCCCCCCCCCTCCCCGTACGTTCGTCACCGTGACGGGGGGGGGGGGGGCGACCCCCCCGTCACGGACGCTACGGTTAAGTCGGGCCTGTCCTTCTATAGGAGGAATATTCGACAATAGTCAAAACATAATATGGGGACGATTTTTTTAAACTATTTTGGACAATTGAGGGACTACTTTTCTGATTTGTTCTGATTTTTCGTCCAAAATCCCCCTGTACGGGGACATGCCCGACCTAACAATACGGGTCTTAATAATTGTTTTTAAAATGCATTTCTTTTCACACGTCGACTGTTTTCGGCGTTTCAAAACATGGTGCTCCCTCTGCAGCGCGGGCCTCCTTTTCGGATCGGCACTCTGCTCCCGTCCCTCAGGCATTGCGCTCCCGCCCCAGCGCGGGCCACTTTTCTGGATCCCGCTTCCGTCGCTGCCGTCCCGCCCTCGTTTCCCCTCCTCCGCCTTCCCCTGGTCCTCCCTCCAGGGTGTAACTTTAGGTCGGGCATGTCCCCCTAGAGGGGGAGGGGGATTTCGGACGACAAATCAAAAATAGTCAAAAACATAATAAGAATTATCAACCATAGGAAGAATCGTCCCCAGACGATTTTTTTGATTATTTTCAAAGTTCCCTCCTGTAGTACAGGAACAGGCCCGACTTGAGTGCAACTTGCAGCATCGCCGATGCATCGTGGGCTTACTCCGGGCCTGGCCCGCGCTGCTGCCTGCCCGTGCTCCTTCCGAAGCCTGCCCCTGGCCTCCTCCTCCTGGCCATCCCTGCCCGATGCTCCCTCCCATTCTCCCTCCTCCTTCTCCTTCCCCTCCCAACCTCCCAGACCTCCTCCCCCAACCCCCGACGCGTTTTTTTCACGGCGTCGGCCCAAAAAACTCTCGGACCATGCCCCATTCCCGGCTTTTCATCCTGAACCGTTTCTTGGCGGCCCCGAGGCCCGGCAAGGGCTCCCGGAGGCCGAGAATAGGGCAAAACCTTCCGTCATGACTTTTTCCATGTCCCAATAGGTCCACCCCCCCGTCGCCACTTCGCTGCTCCTCCCCAGCGAGCGGCTGACTGCCGCCAGACGTGACCTGCGCCCCGCGCCACCCGGCCCCTTTGGGGGACAGGGGCGCCCGTCCCTGGGCCGCCCCCGGGAGATCGGGGAGGCGCTAGCCCGGAGGAGGAGAAGGCGGAGGAGGAGGAGGAGGAGGAGGGACGATGACGACGATGACGACGAAGGAGGCGGGAGGAAGAGGACTCTGAGATCCTGGCGACTCAAGTGTTCCGAGCCGGGCGCTTTCGCTCAACGTCGGGCCCTGAGACCCCCACAGATCGATCCGGCTCGAAAATTGACGCAGAAAGATGGGGCCAAAGAGTCCGGTCGTGATTTTTGCGATGCTGCATCTTTTGCACCGTCGGATCTCAGGGGAGGGGGAGGGGGAGGAGGAGGAGGAGGAGGAGGAGGAGGAGGAGGAGGAGGAGGAGGAGGAGGAGGAGGAGGAGGAGGAGGAGGAGGAGGAGGAGTAGGAGTCGTTTTCCGTCCGTAACATGCCTTACCAGCCGGCGACTCCTGGAGCGAATGCTTCAGGAGTCGCCTGGCTCTCCCCCCCAGGGCCGACCGGCTCTCAGGGTGGGAGGGCGGCATCCGACGGATCCTATCGCCTTCAGCTCAAGGAACACGGAGGACGGAGGAGGGAAGGCGAGCAGGAAATAGAAGGAGAGTGATGATGGTGGTGATGATCGTGTTGGGTGGTGGTGTGAAGATGGTCATGGGCCATGGCCATGAAGCAAGCGTATGTGGACCACTACCCGCGTGGTGCTGCTGTTGTTGATGATGATGCAGATGATGATGATCATGATGATGATGATGCTGATGATGCTGCTGCTGCTGCTGATGATGACGATGATTGGTGATGATGATGATGATGATGATGATGATGATGATGATGATGATGATGATGATGATGATGATGATGATGATGATGATGATGATGATGATGATCATGCTGCTGATGCTGCTGATGCT
>CAUYUJ010017093.1:416139-426139 GCA_963575745.1 Prorocentrum cordatum
CAGGCACGGTGGCGTGATGGGCCGTGGGCGATTTGATCCTGCGTTATGTTGTGCTCGGTTTTGCCAAATGCTTCCCTGTGTTCTGTTACGCTCTCGACGGGCCAGTGTGACGTCGTGACGCCTGCCACGTTTGATATGTCACTAATTCTGTGCTGACCTGCTCTGGTCCTTCCTGTACTGTTGGGTTACATCATCCGCCACCGTGCCCTGTGGCACGAGTTGGCGTGGCCCCAGGTCCCCTCGAGTTGTCTGTATATTGAATACTGTAGGTGCTCTTTAACGGGCCGAGGGCCCAGATTCCAAAACCTTCTGGGCGCTCCCGTGGTCGGCAGCATGGATTTTCCAAAGGGTGCCAAGGCGGGCCAAGAGGGCCCCCACAGGCCCCCCAAAGACGGTCAAAGGTGGCCCCGAGTCGCCAACAAATCGCTTCAAGACGCCCGAGATGCCCGAAGATGCCTCCCAAACGGCTCAGATGTTCCAAGAAAGCTCAAGAAGGCCCAAGAAGCGTCCAAGAGGCCTCCAAGACGGCCCACAGGGCATCCACGAAGTCCTCCAGGAAAGCCCGATGAGGCCAACATAATGGATTTTCAGATGGTGTTTGAATAATTGTTGGTAGTTCCTTCTTTTCGGACTTCCAATGTCCCAAGACGGCCCAAGAGCCCCCCAAGATCGCTGAAATGGTTTCCAAGATGGTCCCATGACGGCCCAAAGGTCCCCCAAGACGGCCCCAAGAGGGCCTCAAGACGGCCCAAGAGGCCTCCAAGACGCCCAAGATGGCCTCCAAGACAGCCCTGAAGCGCCCCGGGAGGGCCCCAAGACGGTCCAGAGAGGTCCCCAAGACGGCTCCCGACGGGCCAGGAACGCCCTAAGACATTCTCAGAGGCCCCCAAGAAGCCGAGCGAGGCCACTAAGAAGCCTCCAAGAGACCCCTAGGAAGCTCCCGGGAGGCCCCAAGCATGGCCTCCTCATCCTTTTCTCATCCTCCTTTTTCCTCCATCTCCTCATCCACCTCTTCCTCCCCCACGTGTTCCGCGAAGGGCTTCCACAAAGGCTGGGGGAACGCATGGTCCAATAGCGTGGCCAAACTTGGCCTACACGTTTGGCCACATAGGTGTACCCGAAAAGGCAGGGGGCGGCGGTGATTCGCCGTAGGCGTCTTCGATATTATTATATGACGTGTTATGGTATCGTGTCGTTTCTTTTGTTCTGTTCTAGTAGGTTATGTCACGGCCTTACGTCGGCGCGCATGTTGCGTTTGATAGGACACCGACAATCGGTCGTTGCTGCATTCTTGGATATTCAATTCGGTTATGTGAAAGTAGTGAGACTGTGTACGGTTATGCTCTATTATGGTCAGTTCCGTTCTGTCCTCGGCGGGCCAACGTGGCGTCTTGACGCCAGTCACGTTTAATACGTCACCAATTCTGGTCTGTTATATTTCCCGACCATGCTGTGGTGTTGGGTCCACGTTTTGAACCAGCAGCGCCCCGCGTCTCCTCCACCTCCTCCTCCTTTCACCCTCGCCCTCCTCCCTCCTCCCATCCTTGCCTCGCCCTCCGCATGTCTCTGTTTCGGCCCACCCCTATCGCGCTTCATGGCATCATAGAAAGCCCCAACTAAGGCCCAAATGCCGGCGTTCGCATGGCGGCACCCGCACACGATTCGACCCATCACACGCTTAGTGGCCAAATAGATGCCCCAACTACGGTGTACATGCTAGCCTTCGCATGGTGTGCCCGCGCCCGAGTCGGCACACCCATCACACGCTTCGTGGCCCATAAAGAACCCAAACAAAAGCTCAAATGCTAACGTTCGCATAGAGGACCCCCCTCCGACTCCGCACACCCCTCACACGTTTCGTGGCCCCAGAGGGAGCTCCACCGAAGGCCCCAGTGGCAGCGCTCGCATGGAGTACCCGCCTCCGATTGGGCACACCACTCACACGTTTCATGGCCCCAGGGGGAGCTCCACCGAAGGCCCCAGTGGCGGCGCTCGCATGGCGGCACCGCACCGGATTCGGCACACCCCTCACATGCTTCGTGGCCCCAGAAAGAAATCTTCCGAAGGCCACAGTGGCACCGCTCGCTTGGCATACCCGCTTCCGAGTCAGCACGCTCCTCACTTCGTTGTCCCTTAGGGAGCTCCACAATAGGCCCCAGTGGCGGTGCTCCGGCACCACACCAGATTCGGCACACCCCTCACAGGTTCCTTGGCCCCAAGGGGAGCTCCACCGAAGACCCCAGTGGCTGCGCTCGCATGGCGTACCCGCCCCCCAAATCGGCGCAGCCCGCACGCGTTTCGTGGCCCCAGCTGGAGCTCCACAGACTGCCCCAGTGGCTGCGCTCGCATGGGGGCACCGCACCAGATTCGGCACACCCCTCACACGCTTCATGGTCCCAATAGGAGGCCCCAACTGAAGCCCAAATGCCAGCGTTCGCGTGGCGCGCCCACCCCCGATTCGGCACACCCCTCACACGTTTCGTGGCCCTACAGGGGGCTCCAGCGACGGCCCCAGTGGCAGCGATTGTATGTCTTAACCCCACCCGATTCGGCACACCCCTCACACGCTTCGCGGCCCCATAAGGAGCTCCACCGAAGGATCCTTTCGCTGCGCTCGCATGGTGTACTCGCCACCGATTCGGCACACCCCGCACACGTTTTGTGGCCCCATGGGGAGACCCACCGAAGGCCCCAATGGCTGCGTTCGCATGGCGTACCCGCCCCCGATTTGGCACACACCTCTTACAATTTTCGTTGTCGCATAAGGAGCTCCATATAAGGCCGCATTGAGTGCGCTCGCATGGCTGCACCGCACCCGATTCGGCACACCGCACACCCCTCACGCGTTCCGCGACCTTGCTGTACTCGCATCCGCATCCGTTCGCCAACCCAGCCCTGGGCTGGCCAAATCATCCGTTACCGCAAATTTCTGGTAACGCCCTGGACGAACCGGTCGCGACCGAAATACAGCCTGCGGTCACGAATTCCGGTCACGAGCGAGCCGTCGACGGCTTCGAAACCCTCGCTTGGGCTTCGACGCGCCGTCTCCTCCTTACCGCAATTCAGCCCCTCCGCTCGCGACCGAGGTGGGGCAGGACCGAAGTCCGTCACCGAACACTTCCAGGAGAGCCCAGAATCGAATCGACAAGTCGGATCGGCGATCGAAATGAATCGGATCGGCGGAAATCGGCAGCCGAGTCGGGAAAAGTCGAATCGGCGGAGATCGGCAGCCTAGTAGGCCTTCGTTAGGAAATCAGAGCCAAAATCGGAATCCGAAATCGGATCGGATCGGAATCGGAAATCATCGAAATCGAATCGAATCGAATCGGAGGAATCGAAATTAGCCCTGACTTCTGGCCGCGGAGGATCTGGGTGCCCACGTCCCGAGAGGATCCCGGCGGCGGGGATCTCGGTGCTCCGTCCCCCTCCCTCCCTCCTCCGGCCGCGAGGCCCCGCGGCTGGGCGCCGGGCCCAGGGCTCGGGCCAGCTCAAGGCGTCGGCCGAGGAGGCGGCGGCGCGGGCCCGCGCGGAGGTGGGAGGGTGCGGGTGGGGGGGGAGAGGGCAGAGCTGGGTCAGGGGCAGGAGCAGCGGCTGTGCTTCCGCAGCGGTAGAACAGCCCCACGGCGAGCTCTCGGGGAGCACGCTTGCTCACAGGGTGCGAGGGTGCCTGCGCCAGGGGACACGCGGGCTGAAGAGCCCCACCCAATGTGTGTGTGTGTGTGTCCATGCTGCTGGCGCTGTGCCAGAGAAGATCACTGTGAAAGAGAGAAAGGGTGCTGGACTCCTCGGTGGTGCATCGGAATGGGTGGTGCATCGCCGATCGGCCGGCGATGTGCCAACAGCGAAACTGCACCTTCCTGGGCGGGAAAGGGGGGCCAAGGCCCCGATTGGCGACGAATGCGCGACTGAGGGTCAATGACTCCCACCCTGGGCCAGTCCCCCCCCCATTGGTCAACGTTTTCTAATTCGGCGTTTCGACATTGGGCGGAAGGGGGGGAGGGGTCTGGCTCCAGACCTCTGCTGGATGCGATTGTTTGCGACAGTGCGTCCTCTGCGTGAAACAGGACACAAAAAAACAGCAAATATTCACTCTGTGGGGGGGGGGGGGTGCGAGGGCCCGTGCCGAGAGGTAAAATTACGCTACCGAGGAACCCAACATACTTATATGATGGCTGGAGAGATGAGAGCTGAAGTGAAGCATGTGAGAATGATGTTGGTGGCCGTTGCCCCGCCGATACCGCTGTGCCCTGGACGACCGTCATGGATAGCGGCCGCGGTGAGAGACCACCCCCTGCGCACGCCCTTATGGTGTCGAGAATATGTCATGCCTGCTGTGCCCTGGACGACCGTCACGGATAGCGGCCGTGGTGAGAGACCCCCCCCTGCGCACCCCCTTATGGTGTCGAGAATATGCCATGCTTGCTGTGCCCTGGACGACCGTCACGGATAGCGGCCGCGGTGAGAGACCACCCCCTGCGCACCCCCTACGCTGTCGAGAATATGCCATGCCTGCTGTGCCCTGGACGACCGTCACGGATAGCGGCCGCGGTGAGAGACCACCCCCTGCGCACCCCCTTATGGTGTCGAGAATATGCCATGCCTGCTGTGCCCTGGACGACCGTCACGGATAGCGGCCGCGGTGAGAGACCACCCCCTGCGCACCCCCTATGGTGTCGAGAATATGCCATGCCTGCTGTGCCCTGGACGACCGTCACGGATAGCGGCCGCGGTGAGAGACCACCCCCTGCGCACCCCCTATGGTGTCGAGAATATGCCATGCCTGCTGTGCCCTGGACGACCGTCACGGATAGCGGCCGCGGTGAGAGACCACCCCCTGCGCACCCCCTATGGTGTCGAGAATATGCCATGCCTGCTGTGCCCTGGACGACCGTCACGGATAGCGGCCGCGGTGAGAGACCACCCCTTGCGCACCCCCTATGGTGTCGAGAATATGCCATGCCTGCTGTGCCCTGGACGACCGTCACGGATAGCGGCCGCGGTAAGAGACCACCCCTTGCGCACCCCCTATGGTGTCGAGAATATGCCATGCCTGCTGTGCCCTGGACGACCGTCACGGATAGCGGCCGCGGTGAGAGACCACCCCCTGCGCACCCCCTATGGTGTCGAGAATATGCCATGCCTGCTGTGCCCTGGACGACCGTCACGGATAGCGGCCGCGGTGTCACGGATAGCGGCCGCGGTGAGTACGGTGTCGCCACTATGGATGTCTGAGAATATGCCATGCCTGCTGTGCCCTGGGCGACCGTCACGGATAGCGGCCGCGGTGAGAGACCACCCCCTGCGCACCCCCTATGTGTCGAGAATATGCCATGCCTGCTGTGCCCTGGACGACCGTCACGGATAGCGGCCGCGGTGAGAGACCACCCCCTGCGCACCCCCTATGGTGTCGAGAATATGCCATGCCTGCTGTGCCCTGGACGACCGTCACGGATAGCGGCCGCGGTGAGAGACCACCCCCTGCGCACCCCCTATGGTGTCGAGAATATGCCATGCCTGCTGTGCCCTGGACGACCGTCACGGATAGCGGCCGCGGTGAGAGACCACCCCTGCGCACCCCCTATGGTGTCGAGAATATGCCATGCCTGCTGTGCCCTGGACGACCGTCACGGATAGCGGCCGCGGTGAGAGACCACCCCTGCGCACCCCCTACGGTCGAGAATATGCCATGCCTGCTGTGCCCTGGACGACCGTCACGGATAGCGGCCGCGGTGAGAGACCACCCCCTGCGCACCCCCTATGGTGTCGAGAATATGCCATGCCTGCTGTGCCCTGGACGACCGTCACGGATAGCGGCCGCGGTGAGAGACCACCCCTTGCGCACCCCCTATGGTGTCGAGAATATGCCATGCCTGCTGTGCCCTGGACGACCGTCACGGATAGCGGCCGCGGTGAGAGACCAGCCCCTACGCACCCCCTACGCTGCTGTGCATGTGCTGTGCTGTGCTGTGCTGTGCTGTGCTGTGCTGTGCTGCGCTGTGTAAGAAGGAGAGAGAGGGGAGGAGGAGACGCGGGTGCGCCGCGGCAGGGAAGAAAACCAGAACCCCACGAAACATGTGGGGAACAAAGCATAAGAAAACGCTTACTTGTCATTGCCCCTGACAGGCACAGGCACAGGCAGGGGGCTTCTGGGCCGAAGGTGGGTGATCGCCAAGTGGCTCTGGCTTTGGCAGTTTGCCTGTCGCACGGCCTCGCGACCACCTCAAAGATCTGCCCACGACCCCACGACCGGGACCATCGCGCCAACGGCTGGACGTGCATCCTGACTGGCTTTGACTCCGGCTGTACAGTCAAGCCGTGCATTAAGGACATGTGGCAAGGACGCAAGATCACTGGAGGTCGAAATTTCATTTTTTGGGGCGGCGGGCGACCAGTGGAAGTGGCAAAGGACGGGCCGCACCGAGATGAAGGCGCGCGTCCTTACTAGGCGCGTCGAGTGTAATGGGGGGATGCTGGCGGCGTGCGCAGGGCTATATAGACCTCCAGAGCCCAGAAATGATCAGGACGGAGACCTCGGACGATGCACAACTTCCAGGGTGGCGCTCGCGGGCATCCTGACCTTCAAACTAAAATCGTGGAACAAGAAATGGGCCTCAGTTCCTCGGGGTCCGTTCCCCTGCTGGAGGGTGGCGGCGCGCGCAAGCTTCAGACGCCCGACATGGGCACGGAAAAGATGGGTGCAATGCCCAACGACAAGTGTTGTCCCAAACCAACAGCGGCCGTTGTTGGGCAGGCGGCCATCTGTCTGAAATGGACACAGGCCGCGGCGACGCGGACAGCGAGCCCTGGTCAACATGAACAGGAACTGCTGTTGGGCATTGTACCCATTCTTTCCGTACCCATCTCGATCGTCCCGACAAGCCCTGCTGGCTGGGCGGCAGAAGATGTACATTCCTCAAGCAGTGCTTACACCCAGGGTTTTTTATATCCCCTCCAAACAGCTGGGCCCGCGTGCGGGCCCGGCGGCCCAGGTCCCGTCCTTCGCCGCCCCACACAGCTTACACCACGCAGCCGGCACCACAAAGCTTACACCACGTAGCGTGCACCACGTACCTTGCACCACGTAGCTTGCACCGCACACCTTGCACCACGTGGCTTGCACCGTGTAGCTTACGCCACGCAGCCTGCACTATCTCTAACTTGCACCACATAGCCAACGCCACATAACTTGCACATAGCTTGCATCATGCAGACTGCACCACGTAGCCGGCACTACATAGCTGCACCACACAGCTTACGCCACACAGCTTGCACCATCTAGCTTGCACCACATAGTGTGCATCACATCACTTACACCACACAACTTACACATCCACGGTGAAGCAACTTACTGTTTGGAGTCCACGCTGGCCAAAATTGGTCATGGCATCGAAATACGAAATCCCATTTCGGGCCACTGGACCGTCAACAAAACAAACCTGGACGAGTCACTGGGCCCTGGAAGGAGGTCGAAGAGGTCCGGGCCCAAGCATTGAACTAATCAAGGCATCGGGGGTCTGGGTTGGCGGCACGCGCCGGGGAGCACTGTTAAGTCGTCGTCGTCGATGTGGTCGCTTTGAAGGTGTTTGGGCGCCTCTGGATGTTCACGTCACCACGGCTGGACGCGGCTCGCGGAAAGGATCAGGATGATGATTGTCCCCAGATAAGGGCTCTAGAGTTCCTCACGGACTGAAACACAACCCACGGGAGGGCTGGACCCGTTCGCACTCCGCACCAATGCCCCCCCTGTGTTATTGTCCAGGTTCAGAACTTGAACAGTGCTCCCAGACACAAATAACGCTGAATATTATGAAGCTGAAACAGGCGATGCAACGAGCGTCCACATCGCACATTCTTAGAACCTTATCGAAGTTCAATTTAACAAATGACAAGCCTGCAGCGCGTTGTTGCAGTCCTCTCCCACATCAGGACATGTTTGGGGCCACGAGGGCAAACGGGCCGTAACTGTTCGCCCTTGCCTTGGCTCCAGAAACAGAAGCTTCTCGATCGAGACGGGGCGCGACCTGTTCACTAGGGGGAGGGGGGATCACGGCAGACGTTTGATACCAATATTGCGCTGGGTTAGTCTGCCCTGGGGTTGGGCCAGCGCGTGGGAATGTCGTGGATCAGTGCGAAGGTGTGGAAATCCAAAGACAGCAATCGAGGCCGAGCAGACGTCAAACACGAGAATGCGGGAGATGGTGGGCGGCAGAATTGGTCCAGTTTCTACCTGTCCCCCGAGGTCCAATTATTCACAGATTTCCACTGTCCTTGCACGAACCCCGAGGTCGGGCGTCGTGAACAAATCACAACTTCGTGAAACACTCTCTCGAGCCCATCTTTTCAAGACAGACTTCAAGACGGATTGATCCTTGAATATTACGTGGATCAGTTTGGGGCAAAGCGACCAGCCGTGCTCTTTGACGACGCCTGGAGCGGAGGGAATCCTGTCACTACTTCTCCGCACCCTCCAGACACTTGGGCGGCGAACCAGCAAACAGGGAGCCGAACTCTATCCACCGAGGCTTTTTCTGGCCCCGCACTGAACTTCGCACAGGAAAACGGATCCCGGCGTATACGGGATCCCAATGTGAACATGTTTCGGGTGTTTCCCCGGGGAAACGGGCCAAACAAGTATACACCACACCGCCCCTACGTCGTCCCCGACCCTCAAGAGGTAGGTCCTGGGATGAAAAACAGCCCGCAACTGGCAATTCATGTATAGGCCCACGGTGGGCCGATGCGGTGGCCCACGCAGGACCCGCACGCGTGCCGCAACTCACAACGGTAAAGAGGTGCGCCCGCGCGCGACCCGCCGCGGGCAGCTCTGGCGCAGACGTCCACGCCATCGACGCGCTTTTCTTAGGTCGGGCATGTCCTCCTACAAGCGGACTCTGGGGGAAGAGTCATCGTAATCAACAAATATACAAACTCGTCATAAGAGCACGGAAAAGCGTCGCCAGACACTTGGTTTACTATTAGTGACTACTGCTCCTGCAGAGGGACATGCCCGATTTAACGCTTGTCCGTGCACCTCTCACTGGTCACCGTCCCATGCCTCGAGCAAGGGATCGACCGCAGGATTGAGTAACCCCAGAATTGGTTTTCACGTCGAATCTGCTCACAAATACGCAGAATTGCCGGTATATCTACGAACGCTCGACGCATTGTTTCCATGGATCCGGCGAGGAACATCAGGTTTGGGATAGGTCAGTTCTGCAGTCGACCCCGTACTCGCACGTCCGATCGTCGGCGCCACCATGCATCCGAACTTCATCTTGGTCTCACTGCCGAGGTTGCCGGTCAGCACCTCCGCACGGCCAGGCACGGGCCGCACCGAGCCGCCACCTCCCTGGTCACCGATGGGGTGCGAGAGCCTCATCGCCAACTCCGAGGCCGAAGGCCCCACGTCCAGGTGCTTAGTGGGCCCTGGAAACGACAAGGCCTTTTTTGTTAACGGTTCCGATTTGCCGTTTTTTTGCCGGTTCCGACGCTGTTTTTTTACCGGTTCCGTCGCCGTTTTTTGACCGGTTCCGGCTCCGGTTCCAATCCTGGAGCCGTTTTTTTTGCCGTTTCCGGTCGCCGTGTTTTTGCCGTTTCCATTTTCAAAGGACATTTTTTCGGAAACGGTGAAAACACGGCCCTGCCGTTTCCAGGGCCCACAGAGCCCAACACCAGAGCATCCAGTGTGGAGAGCCCGGGCAGGGAAAACGGAGGGTAAGAGGGAGTCAGGACCAGGAGAACATCGGGTGAGGATACATCGATCATCTCTGAGATCGAGGGCTCTGGAGAATGTCTCGGGCGCCGCGGCATTTCCAGAACGTTGCGGAACTCTCTGCGAACGTTCCGGAGCGCTCTGGAGCGGACTTATCCTCGTCCTAGCCCCGTCCGGGAGAGGAGGAGGAGGAGGTGGAGGAGGCGGTGGAGGAGGAGGAGGAGGAGGAGGAGGAGGAGGAGGAGGAGGAGGAGGAGGAGGAGGAGGAGGAGGAGAGGGAGGGAGGGG
>CAUYUJ010017093.1:431139-433639 GCA_963575745.1 Prorocentrum cordatum
CGCGCGAGGGGCGGCGGATGGGAGGAAACACCGCCCTTTCATCCGCCCTCCTCCTCCTCCTCCTCCTCCTCCTTGCCCTCCTCATCCTCTTTCTCCCCCCTCCTCCGCTCTCCCCCCCTCCTCCTCCCCCTCCCCCTCCTCCTCCTCCTCCTCCTCCTCCTCCTCCCCCTCCTCCTCCTCCTCCTCCTCCTCTCCTCCTCCTCCTCATCTTCCTTCCTCCTCCTCCTCCTCATCTTCCTGCTCCTCCTCCTCCTCCTCCTCCTCCTCCTTCTCCTCCTCCTCCTCCTCCTCCTCCTCCTCCCGCTTCTCCTCTTTCTCCCCACCTCCTCCGCTCCCCCCTTCTCCCTCCCCCTCCCCCTCCTCCTCCTCCTCCTCCTCCTCCTCCTCCTCTTCCTCCTCCTCCTCCTCCTCCTCTGCCTCGCGCTGGGCCCCTGGCTGTGCCTGGATTGGTATTGAATCCCGAGGAGCGGCCCATGATGTCCTCGCTTAGAATCCCCCACCTCCGCTCCTCCCTAGCGTGTTGACACGCGATAAGTTCGCCAAAACTTGGGCCAGCACGTTGAGCCAACACGCATCGTGTTGACATGGACGTGTTGAGTACGGCACGTAATGCGTTTCAAAACGGGCGTATCAGGGCAGTCAAGCTCCTCCGAAGGCAGAATCGAAACAAGACCGAACATCCATGATAATCTTCGGGTTTGAAGAATGTGACGGGCGCTGCGGCCGTTTCAGAATGTTCCAAAACTCTCTGAGAGCGTTCCGGAATGTTCTGGAACGGATTTACCTCAATTCTAAGCCCGTCCGATTGTGCCTCTTATCCATCACCACGTCGCCGCACCCCTTACCAGACTCTGCCACCGGGAAAAGCCGAAACGTTGAGTTCCTGATGTGGTGCGCCCTGATGTGGGACAGGAGTCGTTTCAATTCCTTGCATGTGTTTGGTCACACGCTTAGCTATGCAGACCCACTCCTGCCGGCGGCCAGCCGAAGGGCGAAGTGAGAGGGGGCAGGCCTTCTCAGAAGGCGCTGAAGCCCTCGAGCGTTCTGAGAAGCCTTCGAAGCCTTCCCCGAAGACACAGACAGCCTTCCAGAAGGCGCGAGGGATTCTAAGAAGTCCCGCCACCTTGCGAGAAGGTCTCCTTCTCTCTCGCGCGGCGCGTGCAGCCCGAACTGCAAGCCGCTGGTGCCCTAAGGCTCATAAGCGAGCCTGGCCACTTCCCTCGATGCTTCGTCGAGGGCAATGGCTTCGTCTGAGAAGGCCTCTTCTCGCTTCCCCCCTCTACAGGCCCACCAAAGAATGCTCCAAGAACCTCCTGTGGTTCGCACGACGTGTTCTTAGAATATTTCTGGGGCTGGGACTGCCTTCGTTGAACACATTGGCTTTACATGTCCTAAGACCTCTGCCTTTGCTCTTGAAACTTCCTTTGGCTCTGAGATCGGCAATGGACAAACCTCCCTTCAGCAAACCTCCCCTTAATGAAACCGGCCTGGGACCGAAACCGACGGACCTGGACCCGCAAAAATGACGGCCGCGATGCCCTCCCGCGAACCGAAGACGGCCGATTCGCTGATCGACGTGTCCGGGTAGGAGGTCTGTCCGCCCCCGATGGAGCACCTGCCCTGGCAGGCCTCCAGGATCGCTCGCCGCCGACCCCGGCCGCCTGCTCCCGGCCGCTCGCTGGAGGCCCCGGGCCTCCGCGGCGCGCCGCTGCCCTCGGCGCCGCCTCCTCCGAGGCCCTGCGCGCGGGGCGCTCGTGAGCGGGGCGGCAGCCGAGGCTGCGTCTCCCCTCGTGTGCCTCTCGAGGCGCCGCTTCCTGCCGCGCACGAGTGCGGGGTAGACCCCCCCCCCGCCCAGAGTTGTGACGACGTGTCGGCGTGATTGTCGCCCCGATGTATCACGCACCCGTGCGAGGCAAATGCCCTGTCGCCCCGTTCCCGCTTGAAGGGGCCCCTTGGATACCGCCCCGTGTACCAACGCCCCGTTGGCAGGGGCTTGGCTCCTGCACAGGGGCCTAGGGAAGCACAGACAAATGTGCACAAATCCCACGACTCCCACTGTTTGGCGGAATCCGGAAGCCCTGAACCCAAACAAACGTGTTCATCTCTCGGGAGGCGTGTTTTTGTTTTTACTTCCGCGACCTTTCGCCGCCCTTCCGCCAGCTTCCGCCCGCGGAGGCGATCTCGCTTTACTTCAGCCGACCTGTCGTCGCCCTTCCGCCGCCTTCCGCGGCGGAAGAGTTGACAACTCCTTCGATCCTCCAGGGCAAAGTCATATCTGGAACGCCTCGTTTGTCCATATCGTCTGGATTTACGCCTTCCCCTCCATTCACCATCGCTCCCAAGACTTCCGTGGACATAGACGCTTCATGGTGTCTGTGCCTGGGCATCCCGGCTGCGGCACGCCCGACGGCCGTCTGCCTGCCGTGCTTCCGCCTGCACCCTCGGCCCCTGGCCCCGCTTGGGGTCAGGGTGCCTGCGCGGGGCCGCTCCGCGGCGGGTC
>CAUYUJ010017093.1:438639-481139 GCA_963575745.1 Prorocentrum cordatum
GTTGGGCGAGCGGACCCGAACGTGCGGCTCGGGTCGGGTCGGGCGGACCCTAACGGGCGGGTCGGGTCGGGCGGTCGGCCCTTCCCCTTATGGAAGACCCAGGGGAAGGCCTAGGGGAAGGTCCTAAGGGAAAGGCCTAGCGGTAGGCCTAGGGGAAGGGCCTAGGGGAAGGGCCCAGAGGTAGACGTAGGGAAGGCCTAGGGGAAGGGCCGAAGGGTAGGCCTAGGGAAGGCCTAGGAGAAGGGCCTAGGGGAAGGGTTTAGGGGTAGGCCTAAGGAAGGCCTACGGGAAGGGCCTAGGGGAAGGGCTCAGGGAAGGCCTTGGGGAAGGGCCTAGGGGAAGGACCCAGGGAAGGCCTAGAGGAAGGGCCTGGGGGTAGGCCGGGGGTAGGCCAAGGGAGGGGCCTAGGGGCAGGCCTAGGTAAGGCCGTCCCTCCAGTTCCTATGCGTTTTTTCTCCCCCCAGCGTTCAATCCACTGGCTGCGAAGCGGCGCGCACGGGATGAGGCGAACCACGCGCGCTACAAAGCGCCGCTGTTGCAAAGAGCCAGTCGCGCTCCACAGAGAACCGCACCAGAGGATCTATGGATAGAGAGACTGCCTCGCACCTGCCTCGCTAATTAGCAGTGGGGCGCGCGCCAGCTCTGCGACGCCAGGCGCGGCCGCACACCTGGCTCCCCGATCCTCCGGGGTGCATGGCACGTCTGGAGCGCATCGAAGGGAAAACGGCTCGACAAAACTCCGCGAGCGTTCGGGAACATTTTGAAACCCTTGCAAGACTACTGGAATCACCGAGCATCTTTCGGACCTTTTTGGGCAAACTCGGAAGACCGACGAAAGCACGGAAACCATAAACAAACTTGTGAAGCCAGTGAAGACCCCCACGTCCTTCACCTCTCGTCTCCTCGGGCGGTAAAGAAGAGGAGCACAAGGAGGATGAGGCTCCAGACGCGAGGTTCGAGGACGACGCCGAACACCCTCGATCCTCGAAATCCTTCTTTGTCGTCGATCCTCGGGCAAACCCGATCGTCGTCGTCGCCGGCGGCGGCTGCGGCGACGGCGGCGGCGGCAACGTCGACGGCGGCGGCGGCGGCGGCGGCGCCAGCGGCACCGCCAGCGGCGGCACCAGCTGCCGCCGCCGCATGGCGCCCGGGGAGCTGGAGGCGTCATCGCCGCCAGGCGGGGGCGGCGGCGCCTCCGAGCTCACCAGGCGCCAGGGAGAAAGGAGGGAGTGCGCAGCCATCGAGTAGGGGATCGATTGCAATACTGATCTACCCCAGAGCTCCCAACCATTCTGTGGTGTCGGGCCCTCGTTCTGAAGAGGCAACGCCCCGCGTCCCTCCTCCTCCTCCTTCCCCCTCCTCCCGCTCCCTCCTCTGCCTCTGCCCTCCTCCCATCCCCGCCTCTGCCCTCCACCTGTCTTTGTTTCGGCACACCACTCATACGCTTCGTGGCCCCATAGGGAAATCAACCGAAGGCCCCGACGGCAGGGCCAGCATGGCGCACGAACGCCCCATTCGGCACACCCCACACGCGCCTCGTGTCCACTTATGGAGTTCCGCCGAATGCCCCAGCGACAGGGTCCGCAAGGCGTACCCGCACCCGATTCGGCACGCCCCTCGCACGTTTCGTAGCCCCACCCGATTCGGCACACCCCACACGTTCCGTGGCCCTGTAGGGGACTCCTCCGAAGGCCCCATCGGCACGGTCCGCATTCCCTACCCGCACCCGATTCGGCACACCCCTCGCGCTCGTCGTGGCCCCACGGGGAGTTCCACCGAAGGTTCTAGCGGCAGGGTCCGCATGGCGTACCAACACCCGATTCGGCACACCCCTCGCACGCTTCGTGACCCCATAATTCGCCGGCCCAACGGGCCAGAGGCGTGCAAAGATCTCCGGTAACTTGTTAACAATATTTCTAGTTCGCGCGCGCGAAGCGGCCCCTGGGGGCCCCCGGACGAAAAGTACCCCGGCAAGGTCCCGAGAGAAGCCACCAGACCACTCCAGGGGAGGGTATTTTTCGACACCCCTCACGAGGATCGTGGCCTCCGAGGGGGGAGCCGCAATCGACTACCCCCAAGAGCCCCCCACGAGGCCCTGGGGGCCTCCAATACGCCGCCAAGGAGCCCCAAGAGACTCCCAAGAGGTCCCCAAGAGGCCCCCAAGAGGCCCTAAAGAGGGCTCCAGGGCCGGCGGCATGAGCGAAGCGATTAAATAATCTCCACCGAAAGCCCCGACGGCAGGGCCAGCATGGCGCACGAACGCCCCATTCGGCACACCCCACACGCGCCTCGTGTCCACTTATGGAGTTCCGCCGAATGCCCCAGCGACAGGGTCCGCAAGGCGTACCCGCACCCGATTCGGCACGCCCCTCGCACGTTTCGTAGCCCCACCCGATTCGGCACACCCCACACGTTCCGTGGCCCTGTAGGGGACTCCTCCGAAGGCCCCAGCGGCAACGTCCGCATGGCGTACCCGCACCCGATTCGGCAGTTTTTTCACGTTTCGTTGCCCCGTAAAACGGGCTCCACCGAAGGCCCCAACGGCAGGGCCCACATGGCCTTTTCAGCACCTGGTTCGGCACACCCCTCACACGATTTGTGGCCAGTCAGGGAACTCCAGCGGAGGCCTCAGCGGCAGGGTCCGCAAGGCGCACGCGCACCCGATTCGACACACCCTTCGCACGTTTCGTGGCACATGAGGAGGTCCAGCGGACGCCCCAGCAGCAGGATTCGCATGGCGCACCAAAGCCCGATTCGGCACACCTCTCACGGGCTTCGTTGCCCCATATGGAGCTCCACCGGAGGCCCAAGCGGCAGGGTCCGCAGTGCGCACCCTCACCCGATTCGGAACTTCGTCACCCCATAAGAAGCTCCACTGGAGACCCCAACGGTAGGGTCCGCATGGCGTACCCGCACCCGATTCGGCACACCCAACACGTAGTCATTTAAGCGGTTCCACGAAGGCCCGAACGGCAGGGTCCGCATGGCGCATCCGCGCCCGATTCGGCAAACCCCCACGATTCGTGGCGCCAGGCGGGCATGAACGCAACGCACAACGGAAACAACGGCGGGGGAAAAAGCTGGCAAAGAGACTGGTGGCACCCCTCCTCCACTCCACCTGCCCTGCGACGCTTGCATCTGAATGTGGCTGGGCCCTTCGCCAAGCAACTTGCTCCTGTATGCCAGTTCTACGGAAAAGCCGACTTGGGGTACATCAGTTCTGCAATCGATCTCCTGCTCGAAGCCAGGGGGACGCGCCTTGGTCGGCGAGCTTCTCGTTAAGCATCCTGAAGGCAGGGGCGGGCCGCCGGGCTCGCACTCTCTGCGCGCACACGGCTCTTGCCGCCGTCGTCGCTGTCGACACCGCCGCCGTCGTCGTCGTCCTCCTCCTCCTGCTCCTCCTTCCTACTCCACCTTCCTACTCCTACTCCCACTCCTACTCCTACTCCACCTCCCACTCCTCCGACTCCTACTCCTAACCCTTCTTCCTTGCTTCTCTCCTCCTCCTACTCCTCCTCCTGCTCCGCCTCCTCCTCCTCCTGCTTTTCTTCCTCCTCCTCCTTCCGGTCCCCCCCCTCCTCCGCGTCGTCCTCGTCCTTCTCCTCCTCCTCCTCCTCCCTCCTCCTCGTCTTCCTCCTCCTCCTCCTCCCTCTCCTCTTCCTCGTCCTCCCCCCCCTCTTCCTCCGAAGTTTCGCCCAAGGATCGAGGAGGAAGACGTCGGGTCGTGCTTGGCATGGTTTATGTGGGTTTCTTCCTTTGGAGGTCGAGGCCCGGGGGCGGAAACATTTTCGGACCGACTTCTGTTGGCCCCCACCCCTGGAAACCAGGGTCCGGGGAGGAAACGCTTTCGGAGCGGATTTCACCCCTGGAGGTCAATCAGGACGCGGGCGGCGGAGACTACGTTTTTAGACCGGTTTTTGTTGGCCTCCGCTTGTGGATGTGAGGGCCCGGGGCAGAAACGTTTTTGGAACGGCTTTCGTTGGCCTCCACCCTTGGAGGTCACGGCTTGGGGCGGAAGCAAAACTTGCCGCCGAAGGACGACGCGACGCAAGACGGCGACGGGCACTCTGTCATCGATTTCGGCATCCAAGATCAAGTTTTCGTAGGGCCTGGGGAAGTATGACTGGGATGAGGGACCGGTCTTGGGGGGCCTTGGGTTCTTGGGGGCCCACGCCAGATACAATTCCCGCCATTGGAACACATATTTCGCTTCCTCCTACGGAGAGCTCCTGCTCCTCCTCTTCCTCCTCCTCCTCCTCCTCCTCCTCCTCCTCGAACAGCAAGCACAGTCTGTCGCGCGGCCGCACACCCTGAGCTCCCCCGAGACGGCGGCGACCAGGTGGCGCCCACTCCACGACGCGGTAGTGCGACTAGCCTGCGCCGCCCCGATCGACACCTCTCTCTCCTCCTCCTCCGCCTCATCAGCATGATGACCATCAGCATCATCATCAGCATCGTCGTCATCATCATCATCATCATCATAATCAGCAGCATCATCATCATCATCAACAACATCATCATCATCATCGTCATCATCATCATCATCATCATCATCATCATGATCATCATCATCGTCATCATCATCATCATCATCATCATCATCATCATCATCATCCCTTGCATCCACGTCTGCAGCGACGCGGGGCCCACGGTTGGGCTCTCGCCCCCTCGCTGACGGCGGCGCGTGCGATTGCGTCGCCTGGGCATTCTGCTGGGGCCCAGGCTGCCGGTGCGGCCAACTGAAAGGCGGTGCTCCACGTGCCGCTTCAAGTGCCGATCCTTGCCTTGCAGGCTTTAGAAAATGGAAGGGGGTGTGGTGTAAGGGGGTGTGGTGTGGACGCCCTGCATGCCCATAGAACCAACGATATGGGCGACTTCACTGCGTCGCCTGGCGATGCGGCCCGGGCGGCTCGCGCCCCCCCCCCCCCCGTTGGCGGCCGTCTCGCGGGGCTCGCCGCCCGCCCCCGCCACAGGCGGGCCGCGGCCCTCCCACCGCGGGCCGCCGCGCCGCTCTCCGGTGCACGCCGGCGGCGCGCCAGCCGGCCAAGGGGCCGAGGCGCCTCCGGCCTGGGCGCTCTGCGGCGGGGGCGGGGGCGCCCGAGGTTCACTCCAGCGGCATCGCGGAGGAGGCTCTGCGGCACTCTTTCGACCGCGTGGCGAAGGTCCAGGATGGCCATCGCGCCTTCACGTTCCGGAGCGGCACGCAGAAGGGGAGGGGCACCGAAGGAGAGGGCTCGCAGCAGGACTCGGAGGTGAGGGGGCGGCCCCAGGCTCAAGGCTGCTTCCTCGGGGTTGCCAGACAGTTATTAAGGAGGAGGAGGAGGACGACGAGCAGAAGGAGGAGGAGCACACTGACCCAGAAGAGGACGGCGGCCAATCACACGAGACGAGAAGAGAAGGCAGACCGTCCATCATCCGTCCTGTAGAAAACGAGTAAGGGCGGGCCTGCGGCGGAACAGCAGGGTACGCCGAGGAGGATGAGGATGAGGAGGAGGAGGAGGAAGAGGAGGAGGAGCTAACACTCTCTAGCCAGCTAATCGAGATGTCCGAGAGCTTGCACGGCCAGGCGTTCGTGATGAAGGAGGAGGGCTTGCTCAACTTAGACGGCGGAACCTGTGCAGTGGCGGCTTCGACAAGGTCGAGGCCATGCAACGGGGAACAGAAGGGCGAACTCGACTACGGCGAGATGAAGCTCAACGAGAATGCGCTATCTGAGAGCTTGAAGGGCCAAGAACACAAGTTCCCGACAGAACCGCAATTTCCCTGCGCTCGCTCGAAACCAGTGGAATCGCAGACTGTGGCAAGGGTAATCAGAAACTGACAACGAAGCAAATCCTGAATCTGCGCTTCTACACCTCGAAGTCTGGGGGCACGATGATCCAACTGATGTAAAACGTGGGACGCCTGAAGGAAGGTCAGAAGCATATATACTACATCGCGGGCGAGAGCAACGCAGCAGCGTCCGAGCCGCCCGACATGAAGACGCTCCGCAAGGAGGGGTTGGAGATTTTATCTGGCGAGTGCGCCGTGCCGCAATTCAAGCAGTTCGGTGGGAAGGAGGTCGATTCTGAGGACTCGGCGTGCAGCAACACACGTCGAAGAAGAAACAACCACATACATATAAAGTTTTGGCGGAGCGCGCGCCGCCAAGGGGGCCCAGCGCGGATCCAAGAAATCCGCGCGGAGCGCCAATAGTTTGCGTTTATGTAGTTTTTTCTTCTTCGAATACGACGAGGTGGACATGGATCAAGTCGTTACGGTGTTCGGGGAGGCGATCCGGCTACGCCTCGTGCATGGTAGGCAGGGCCTCCCTTCGAGGAGGAAACGGTTCGCGCAGCAGGCCGTGCGGGGTTTGGCCACGAGCCCCATGGAGCACTTTCTCAATTATCCTCTTCCTCCTCCTCTTCCTCCTCCTTCTCCTCCTCCTCCTCCTCCTCCTCTTCCTCATCCTCCCTCCTCCCTCCTCCCTCCTCCCTCCCCTCCCTCCTCCCTCGCCTCCCTCCTCCCCTCCCTCCTCCCTCCTCTCCCTCCTCCCTCCCCTCCCTCCTCCAGCCGGAACCTGGGCCATCTTTGCGGAAATTTCTCAAGACACGCATGGACCAATTTCTGTTGTTAACGCTGGAAAGGCGAACGTTCTCAAACAACCGGACCGACCTCCTGGCAAGCATCGGTACAAAAACGCCGGCCCAGCTTTTCGGGAGGAGGTCTATCAGGTGCTCGACGGTACATGTCCTACGTGCAGTCGAGGTCCAAGCAATCCCAGGAGGGCTTCCCTCCCCTCCCTCCTCCCTCCTTCCTCCTCCTCCTCCTCCTCCTCCTCTCCTCCTTCCTCCCCTCCTCCTCCTCTCCTCCTCCTCCTCCTCCTCCTCCTCCTCCTCCTTCTCCTCCCCTCTCCTCCCTCCTCCCTCCCCTCCCTCCTCCCCTCCCTCCTCCCCTCCTTCCCCCCCCTCCCTCCTCCCTCTCCTCCCTCCTCCCTCCCTCCTCCCTCCCCTCCCTCCTCCCTCCTCCCTCCTCCCCTCTCCTCCCCTCCCTCCTCCTCTCCGTCCTCCTCCTCCCTTCCCTCCTACCCAATCGGGGGTTTCGGAGCGCACAGCCTTAGCCCTGAGGCGTTCTCGCTCGTCGCCGAGCCGCCCTGAGGGCGGAGGTGGCGGCCGCAACATCGGCGGCAGTACACTCGTCGTGGCATGTGCGGGTCCCTCTTTCTCCGCGCCCCTCCTTCTCCGCCTCCTCTCTTCATCCCGACGCCCATGGCACTCCTGGTCTGTCTGCCCCTCCTCCTCCATCTTCTCCTCCTCCTCCTCCTCCTCCTCCTTCGCCTACTTCTCCTCCTCCTTCTCCTCCTCCTCCTCCTCCTCCTCCTTCTCGTCCTCTTCCTCCTCCTCCCTCCTCCTCGCACTCCTCGTTCTCCTCCTCCTCCTCCTCCTCCTCCTCCTCCTCCTCCTCCTTCGCCTCCTCCTTCGCCTCCCTTTCCTCCTGCAATCCTCCCTTCGCGCGCGCTTCAGGAGCAGAAACAGACGCACTTCTCCTCCTGGTCCGCCTCCTGGGCCCGCTGCTCCTCGAGCCCTCTTCTGTAAAAATATAGCTCCTCGCCGTCGCGCTCCCAGATGCGTCGCTAGGGCGGGTCGGGCCGTTCGCTGGAGACTTCGTCGTATGGTTGGACGCTCGCTGAAGCTTTCAGTTTGCAGCAGCTTCAACACACAGACACAAACACACAAACACAAAAACACACACGAATCCACACACACACACACACACACACACACGCACAACAACAGCAGCAGCAGCAAAAACAACAACAAAACACAAACACACAAATACACACAAACACAGAACACAGACAGAAACACGATGCGGGTTGACTGTGGGGCCAATTTTCCCTCCCGAGTCGTTTTTTGACGGCCCACGCAGGCCGAAGACGGCCTAAAAGAACCGCCGCGCTAATGTTTTCGGAGCGCCGGATCGCTGGGGGCATCGCCTCCTGCCCAAACTTGAGCAGGGGCCGACCGTCCCGGCATTTTCATAGGCCTATCACGGCATGTTCTAAGAACAAAATCATGTTCTACGAAGAAAGGCAATGCTTTAGGGAATGGAAAATTGTAAACACGATGTACTAAAACAAAACACCTTCAGCCATAACTATTATAGCAGCATCTGGTGCAACTCACAGAAGGCTCTTAGAATCTTCTTCGGTGGGCCAATCCCTGGGATGAGATCCGACGTTGCAAAACAATTGCAACATCGCAGAAAATCACAATCGGACCCCCGGACCACATCGTTCAGCGTCATTTTTCGAACTGGATCGATTTGTGAGGGTCCCAAGGTCCGAAATTGAGCGAAAACGCCCGGCTCGAGAAGATTGAGTCGCCAGGATCTCAGGGGAAGGCAAGCTGGGACACTTCGCAACTGCTTGACAGACTACAGGCCTCCTAGATGGGGTCCGAGTAGATGGGGTCGGAGGATCGCGCCGTGTCGTCGATGCATCGGCGATGCGGCTCGATATGGAGCCCGATCTTCTCCACGCCGTCGTCGCCGATGCGCCGCCGACGTCGCCGGCACATCGCCGGCGCATCGTCGATGCACTTGCCGATGCTCCGGCGATGCGGCGCGATCCTCCGATCCCATCTACCCGGAGCCCATCTAGAATCTAGGACCCAGGAGGCCTCTACAGGCGGTGCCTTCTTCACCGCCGAACCATCCACGGCGCCGCGCCTCGGCCGGCGGCGCGCGCGGGCCGGCCTAATAGTACGCACGCGTCTGCGCCGGGGCGGCCGGGGCCCCGTAGGCGGGTTGGGCCCCGTAGGCGGCCGGCGCCCCGTAGGCGGGCGGCGCCCCGTAGGCGGGCGGCGCCCCGTGCGCGGGCGGCGCGCCGTGCGCGGGCGGCGCCCCGTAGGCGGGCGGCGCCCCGTGCGCGGGCGGCGCGCCGTGCGCGGGCGGCGCCCCGTAGGCGGGCGGCGCCCCGTGCGCGGGCGGCGCGCCGTGCGCGGGCGGTGCGCCGGGGGGGGCGCCGTAGGCGCTCCCGTGCGCCGGTGGCGGCGCGCCACCTGTCGGCGGCGAGCGGGGCTTCGTCCGCCGCCTCCGCCTCCTTCGCCTCCTGTTCCTCCTCCTCCACCTCCTCCTCCTCCTCCTCGTCCTCGTCCTCGTCCTCGTCCTCTTCCTCTTCCTCCTCCTCCACCTCCTCTCCTCCTCCTCCTTCTCCTCCTCCTCCACCTCCTCCACCTCCTCCACCTCCGCCACCTCCTCCACCTCCTCCTCCGACCATCCCCCCAAGAACGAACTCCTCCCTGGCGCACCCCAAGTCGTGCTGGTGAGGCGGGCCGGGCATTTGGGGGGAAGTGCTCCTTTCCAGAGCTTGCCAAGCTGGCCAAACATCCTTTCAAGCGTCCTCCCGAGCGGCTCCCACGAGTATGTTCACGCGCCTTCGACTGCGCCGCTATCCCGGTTCTGGACGTCACAAGTCGGCGGCGAGCGGGGGTGGGGAAGTGAGGAGGAGACCCAAAGATCCGACGCCCCGATAAAATTGGACAGGCGGGTTTGGGTATTTTCGGCCTCTGGGGGCCATTACCAAACCTTGAGACTGCTAAACAAACGGCTTGGGGTGAAAAACCGGCCCCAGGGAAGTGGTCCAGACCTCCAAACCCACACATCAGAAAATTGGAGCGGCCAAATGTCTGGGGAAGGCCTTTTCAGAAGGCGGCGGGGCTTCTCAGAAGCCCTCGCGCCTCCTGAGAGATTCCTGTGGCTTCGGGGACGGCCCAGGAAACAGACGGGCTGGGGACTTCTGAGTCTTCTGAGGCCCGCTCCCTCTCACTTCCCCCCTCACTCGCCGCCGAACCTAGGAACCGCCGACTCCTCACTTCTCCCACTGTCCCTCCTCCTCCTCCTCCTCCTCCTCCTTTCCTCCTCCTCCTCCTCCTCCTCCTCCTCCTCCTCCTCCTCGTCCTCCTCCTCCTCCCCCTCCTCCTCCTCGCCCTCCCCTCCTCCTCCTCCTCTTCCTCCTCTTCCTCTCCTCTTCCTCCTCCCCTTCCTCTTCCTCCACCCCCCTCCTCCCTCGTCCTCGTCCTCGTCCTCGTCCTCGTCGTCCTTGTCCTCGTCCTCCTCCCCCTCCTCCTCCTTCCCCTCCCCCTCCCCATCCTCCTCCTCCTCCTCCTCCTCTTCTCCCTCATCCTCCTCCTCCTCCTCCTCCCATCCCATGAGCCCCTCTCGTCGCAACAAGAACTCGCGGCATAACCGCTTCTAGGCCTCTGGGGGCCCTCGCCCCCTCTTCCCAGACCTTCGACGTCTGCAGCATCGAGAGGGCGTGCGCAAATACGAGGCGTTCTTCCCAACCATCCTGTGATGTCGGGCCCTGGCTTTGAAATGACGGCGCCCCGCATCGCGCATCACTTTCCTTGTCCCCCTCCTCCCTCAACTCATCCCTGCCTTCACCATCCGCATACTTCCGTTTCGACATACACACACACACACACACACCTCACGCGTTTCGTGGCCCCATGGGGAGCTTCACCGAAGGCCCCAGCGGCAGGGTCCTCACGGCGGCCCCGCATCCATGCCGGCACACCTCTCACACGTTTCGTGGCCCCATATGGGAGCTCCACCGAAAGCCCCAGCGGCAGGGTCCGCATGGCGGACCCGCACGCATTTCGGCACACCCCTCACACATTTCATGGCCCCATGAAGAGTTTCACAGCGGCACGGTCCGCATGGCGACCCCACACTCGTTTCGGCACATCTCTTACACGTTCCGTGGCTCCGTATGGGAGATCCACCGAAGGCCTCAGCGGCAGGGTCCGCATGGGGGACCCGCACCCATTTCGGCACACCTCTCACACGTGTCGTGGCCCCACATGGGAGCTCCACCGAAGGCCCCAGCGGCAAGGTCCGCATGGCGGACCCGCAACAAATCCGGCACACCCCTCACACATTTCGTGGCCCCATGAAGAGTTTCACAGCGGCAAGGTCCGCATGGCGACCCAGCACTCGTTTCGGCACACCTCTCACACGTTCCGTGGTCCCATGTGGAAAATCCACCGAAGGCCTCAGCGGCAGGGCCCGCATGGTTGCCACGCACCCATTTCGGCACACCTCTCACAGGTTTGGTGGCCCCATATGGGGGCTCCACCGAGGGCCCCAGTGGCAATGTCGGCATGGCGGACCCGCAGCAATGTCGGCACACCCCTCACACATTTCGTGGCCCCATGAAAAGTTTCACAACGGCAAGGTCCGCATGACGGCCCCGTTCTCGTTTCGGCACACCTCTCACACGTTTCGCGGCCCCATATTGGGGATCCACCGAAGGCCCAAGCGGCAAGGTCCGCATGGCGGACCCGCAGCAATGTCGGCACACCTCTCACACGTGTCGTGGCCCCATATGGGAGCTCCACCGAAGGCCCCAGCGGCAGGGTCCGCATTGCGGACCCGCGCCAATTTCGGCACACCCCTTACACATTTCGTGGCCCCATGAAGAGTTTCACAGCGGCACGGTCCGCATGGCGACCCCGCACTCTTTCGGCACATCTCTAGCACGTTTCGTGGCCCCATATGGAAAATCCACCGAAGGCCCCAGCGGCAGGGCCCGCATGGTTGCCCCGCACCCATTTCGGCACACCTCTCACACGTTTGGTGGCCCCATATGGGGGCTCCACCGAATGCCCCAGTGGCAATGTCGGCATGGCGGACCCGCAGCAATGTCGGCACACCCCTCACACATTTCGTGGCCCCATGAAGACTTTCACGGCGGCAAGGTCCGCACGACGGCCCCGTTCTCGTTTCGGCATACCTCTCACACGTGTCGTGGTCCCATATGGGGATTTATGGAAGGCTCTAGCGGCAGGGTCCGCATGGCGGTCCCGCACCCATGTCGACACACCCCTCACACGCTTCGTGGCCATATGGAGAGCTCCACCAAAGGCCTCAGCGGCAGGGTCCGCATGGCGGACCCCGCACTCGTTTCGGCACACCCCTCACACATTTCGTGGCCCCATGAGGAGTTTCACAGCGGCAAGGTCCGCATGGCGACCCTGCACCCATTTCGGCACACCCATCACACGTTTCGTGGCCCCATATGGAAGCTCCACCGAAGGCCCCAGCGGCAAGGTCCGCATGGCGGACCCGCAACACATCCGGCACACCCCTCACACATTTCGTTATCGCATGCAGAGTTTCACAGCGGCAAGGTCCGCATGGCGACCCCGCACTCGTTTCGGCACACCTCTCACACGTTCCGTGGCTACATATTATATTGAGGATCCTGCGAAGGCCCCAGCGGCAGGGTCCGCATTGCGGACCCGCACCAATTTCGGCACACCCCTCACACATTTCGTGGCCCTATGAAGACTTTCACAGCGGCAAGGTCCGCATGGCGACCCCGCACTCGTTTCGGCACACCTATCACACGTTTCGTGGCCCCACATGGGAGCTCCACCGAGGACCTCAGCGGCAGGGTCCGCATGGCGGACCCGCAGCAATGTCGGCACACGTCTCACACATTTCATGGCCCCACGGAGAACTGCCCCTCTTTCGTTCCGCCTGCCTTGCGGCACTAACACCCGCAGATGGTTGGGTCTATTGCCAGGCTGATGTTTCAACGCGCTGCCTTTTCAACCGAGTTGTTTTGGAACGTTGTTTTTGGATAGTCCTGGAGCGCGGATGCACAGATGGACCACACGGAGGGCCGAACTGAGACCACGCAAGGGCCGAGCGCCACACGTGCGTACGTATCCAGCGCTCGCTGATACTGGCCAGCCAACACGTATAAGAGGCTTCCTGGTAGGAGGCAATCGCAAGAGACATTTGGATCCCCGTATTTGTATGTGCTTTGACGGTAGCGGTTCCTGGACTTCTAGGCTTTGCCCCAAGGCCAACCTTGCGCACCGAATCATGTTCAGACGGCCCTAGGACCCGGAGAGGTGTGCCCCAGAAAGCTGATAACGACGAGGCACCTCGGGAACCCTTTCCCTCGTGACTCTGTTCTGCATGGCGAACCTGAAAGAAAGCATCGGCCGTTATGACCAGAACTTCGAGGGCAATGCAGCCGTTGCGGCGAGGAGTCACCCGGAAGCCCAAGCATGAAAAGAAACATTCGACGACCTCCATCCCCGACCGCGGTGGTGCGGAGCGCGGAGGCAGGGACGTGCGGAGGGCAGAGGCCCGGGATTGGGAGGAGGCAGTTCCAGTGGCGGGTGTGCCGGCGTGGACGTCCGGAGGGCAGAGGCAGGCATGAGGAGGATGATGAGGAAGAGGAGGAGGAGGAGGAGGATGAGGAGAAGGAGGAGGAGGAGGAGGAGGAGGAGGAGGAGGAGAAGGAGGGGAGGGAGGGAGGGAGGGAGGGAGGGAGGGAAGGAGAGAGAGGGAGGGAGGTAGGTGACGCGGGGCGCCGTCTCGTCAAAACGAAGCCCCTGACACCTCAGGACGGCTGGGAGAAGTTCTGTGGCAACTCATGGGAGCCTACCATAGCATCTTGCCGGCTCTTGCGAGTCGACGCTAATCGACGATAGGCGACGCTAATCGACGCTAGACCGTTGCAAATCGATGCCAGCCGACGCGACATCGGCGCCATCTCATCGACCCTCAGACGCTAGTCGGCGCTGAAGACGGAACTAAAGGGGTATACCAGGCTCCCATGACTGAGGGGCAACGATAGGGGGGGGACTGGCACAGGCCGGGATGCATCGACCTGGCATCGGCAAAACAACGCCGATAGATCAGCGATATGCTCCCGACAGCGAATCCGCACCTTCCTGGGCTGGGTGGGGCTATCGGGTCCCTATCGGCGATCCATGGGCGCTTGGGGATAGATTTAGGTCGGGCACGTCCCCCTACAGGCGGATTTTGGACGAAACATAAAGAAATATCAAACCATAACCCCAAACAGTCAAAAAATATATATATATATATATATATATATATATATATATATATACAAGACTGCATTGGCGCTGCGCGCCATGCACCTTGGTCTTTTGAGTTCTGCACGCAAGCGGAATGCGTGCGTGCGAATATGCGCGCATGCATGTATACACGCGCACGTGCATGCACGTTCCGTATAAATGTCTAGGTGTATACAATATACGTTCATTGTTGTATGTGTATGCAGCGCACATGTGTACATATACATTTCTGTGTGTAAGGGTATGAACATGCATACGCAACTCGTACGGGGCATCCTCGGGCATCTTCGCTGCATGCCACGAGACCCTCAATGACTGGGTCACAATATGAAATGTCATGGGAACAAAATCAATGAATGTTGGCATTCGGAAACATCGTGGGGGTGTTTTCGGGGTCCTCGTGGGCCGTTTTGGCGTCTTCATGGGCCGTCCTAGGGCCTTCTTGGGCCGTCTTGGGGAGCTTGGGCCCGCTGGAGCCCCCTTTGGACCCGTCTTGGGCACTTCCAGGGACCTCCCACGGCCCTTTTGGGTCTGTGCTGGGAGCCCTTGGGGGGCCTCTTGGTTCCATTATGGGCTGTCTTGGGGCTCTCGTGGGCGATCGTGGGGCCCGGCTCGGCCATCTTGAAGCTTTCTTGGGGGCCTTTTGGAGCGTCTTGAGGCGATCTCGGGGGCTTTGAAACCGTCTTGAAAGCTGATGAAATCCGAAAGGCGAATCTGCTAATATTGTAAATCTTACGAAAGGAATGGGACGATTTTTGCGGTTTGAAGGCCCCTTGGAAAGCTTTTTGGCGTGCCTTGGGGGTCTTTATGTTGGCAATGGGAAACATCGTGGGGGTGTTCTCGGGGCCCTCGTGGGCCGTTTTGGCGCCTTCATGGGCCGTCCTGGGGCCTTCTTGGGCCGTCTTGGGGAGCTTGGGCCCGCTGGAGCCCCCTTTGGACCCGTCTTGGGCACTTCCGGGGACCTCCCACGGCCCTTTTGGGTCTGTGCTGGGAGCCCTTGGTGGGCCTCTGGGTTCCATTATGGGCTGTCTTGGGGCTCTCGTGGGCGATCGTGGGGCCCGGCTCGGCCGTCTTGAAGCTTTCTAGGGGGCCTTTTGGAGCGTCTTGAGGCGCTCCCTGGCGCTTTGAAACGGTCTTGAAAGCTGATGAAATCCGAAAGGCGAATCTGCTAATATTGTAAACTTTACGAAGGGACTGGGACGATTTTTGCGGTTTGAAGGCCCCTTGGAAAGCTTTTTGGCGTGCCTTGGGGGTCTTTATGTTGGCATTCGGAAACATCGTGGGGGTGTTTTCGGGGCCCTCGTGGGCCGTTTTGGCGCCTTCATGGGCCGTCCTGGGCCTTCTTGGGCCGTCTTGGGGAGCTCGGGCCCGCTGGAGCCCCCTTTGGACCCATCTTGGGCACTTCCAGGGACCTCCCACGGCCCTTTTGGGTCTGTGCTGGGAGCCCTGAGGGGGCCTCTTGGTTCCATTATGGGCTGTCTTGGGGCTCTCGCGGGCGATCGTGGGGCCGGGCTCGGCCGTCTTGAAGCTTTCTTGGAGGCCTTTTGGGGCGTCTGGAGGCGATCTCGGGGGCTTTGAAACCGTCTTCAAAGCTGATGAAATCCGAGAGGCGAATATGCTAAACTTGTAAGTTTTACGAAGGGAATGGGACGATTTCTGTGCTTTGAAGGCCCCTTGGGAAGCTTTTTGGGGTGCCTTGGGGGTCTTTTGGGCCGTTCTGACGCAATTGGAGTCCCTCTTGGAGAGCTCTTGTGCTGCCTGGGGCCTCCCTTGAGCCTTTCTGATGACCCCTCGGATCGCTCTGGGTCTGCTGGGAAGGAGTTTGTGGAGACCCGGAAAGCCGGGTGACCTTTTCCAAGGACGTCCAAGGGAGCCCGAGAACCCCAGATCCCGGGGGTCCAGTTTTTTTTTGGGGATGGTTTTCCCCCCCCCGGGCTTGTAAACATATAGGAATACACGCATATATATATATATAATATATATATATATATATATATATATATATATATTCCTTCTCGAATATTCTTATAAGGAAAACCCCCCCCCCCGTACATAAATTCGGCCCCTCGGACGTGAAAGTCGAAAGTTCGGATTCGGACCCCCTCCAGGCCACCCTGCGCCGCTCGGCCGGGCCCACGAACGCTTCCCGGACGGTCCCGGGGAGACCCGAGACGGCCCAAGATCGCTCCGGGACGGCCCATGAGCGCTCACAGAGGGACCACACACGGCCCAAAAGGCTCCCAAGAGGTCCCAAGAGAGCTCAGAGAGGCTCCCCAAGAAGGCTTCGAGAGACTAATTTCGTCAATTTCGTATAGTTTTTCCGAGTATTTGGCCGTTTCCGCTTTCTCCGCTTTCTGCACTTCACGACGGCCCCATAGGCCCCCAAAACCGCCCAAAGGAGGCACAAGAGGTCCCCACGACAGCCCCAGGACGGCCCAAGACGGCCTCAAGACTCTCCAACGAGCGCCCGGGACGAGCCCAGGAGGCCCCAAGACTCCCCCAACAGAAGCCGAAAAGGAGGAACATGACGCACCAAGAGGCCCCCGAGAGGCCCCAGACTCTCCCCAGACGCCCCAATCAGGTCTCAAGCCCCCGAGAGGCCCAAAAAATGCCCCCAGGGATCCCCAAAACAGCCCCCAAGACGGCTCAATAACGCACCCAAGGGTCTCCCAATGCGGCCCCAGGAAGCTACAGTCATCAACATCCTTCGGAAATAGATACGCTTCCACCTCATTTGTGCCCTGGGCTTCCACGACGGCAACAATGAGTCGACAAGACGTGCAAGCTCCGCGAACCCCCCTATGAGCCCTATGGACCCTATGAGCCCTATGCGCCCTACGACCCCTACGATCCCTATGAACCCTACGGGCCTTATGAGCCCCATGAGCCCTTTGAGCCCTACGAGCCCTATGAGCCCGATGAGCCCTACGAGCCCTATGCGCTCTATGAGCCCTATGACCCCTACGAGCCCTATGAGCCCCATGAGCCCTATGAGGAGCCCTACGAGCCCCATGAGCCCTGTGCGCCCTATGATCTTTACGATCCGTGTGAGCCCCATGAGCCCTATGAGCCTTATGAGCCGTGTCAGCCCGATGAGCCCTATGAGCCCTATGAGCCCCAGGAGCCCTACGAGCCCTATGAGCCCTGTGAGCCCTATGGACCCACTGAGCCATATGAGCCCTATGAGCCCTACGAGTCCTGCGAGCCCTATTAGCCCCATGAGCCCTGCAAGCACTGTGAGCCCTATGGGCCCCAAGAGCCCTATGAGCCTGATGGCCCCTATGAGCCCTACGGGCCCTATGAGCCCTATGCGCCCTACGAGCCCTACGAGCCCTATGAGCCCTATGAGCCCTATGAGCCGTACGAGCCCTATGAGCCCCATGAGCCCTGTGAGCCCTACGAGACCTATGAGCCGAGTGAGCTCTACGAGCCCTTTGAGCCCTACGAGCCCTATGAGCCCTATGCGCCCTATGAGCCCAAGACGGCCCCAAGACAGCCCCAAGACAGCCGAAGACACGCCCAAGACAGCCCCAAGACAGCCCAAGACAGCCGAGACCTATGAGCCCCATGAGCCCTATGAGGTATGAGCCCTATGGGCCCTGCGAACCATATGCGCCCCATACGCCCTGGGGGACCCAAGATCCCTCTGAGACCGATGAGCCCTATGAGCCCTATGAACCCTATGCGCCCAATGAGCCTTATCAGCCCCATGTACCCTATGAGCCCTATGAGGCCTATGAGCCCCATGAGCCCTACGAGCCCTATGAGCCTCATGAGCTCTATAAGCCCTATGACCCCTGCGGGCCCTGTGCACCCCATGGGCCCCATGCCGCTCAGGGCGTTCACGCGGGTGAAGCGCGCTGAGAGCCCTTTCAGACTCATGCACCCCACGGCCCACGCTAGCCCACAGAGCATGACGAGCCCTATGAGCCCCATGGGCCCCGTCGACCCTATGAGCCCTACGACCCGGACGACCCGTCCTGAACCTGATCACCCTTCCGGGCCCAGTGGGCAAAATGACCGCCATGGGCCCCATGATCCGAGGAAGCCCCATGAGCCGACGCGGTCCACGTGGCCAAAGACCATTGGCTTCGGCGATGCCTTGGGCGCTCCGCGCCTCCGCGCCCAATGAGCTCATCAGCCCGAGAGCCCCTTCTGAATTCAAGCTCGGCTGCGGACACTGGAAACCCCATGGCCCCCAGGTGCCGCGATGCCCGACGTTTCCCATCTCCACATTCCGCCCCCGAACTTCTAAGATCCAGTCACGGCAAAGAGCCTTTCAGCACACTGACCCAAAGAACCCAATGAATCGTATCAGCCCTATGGGCCCCGTGAGCCTCATTGCCAAATCAGACCGCGGTGCGTGCGACCACGGGTAGAGGCGAACCTCGCTGACGCCATGCGACCAAGATTTTAAAGGCGAAGCGAAGCGAGCCGGTAAAATCTTGTATGTATATATATATATATATATATACATGACTATTTTTGAATCTTCCTCCTGTGCAGGAGCAGGCCCGACTTCAGGATAGATGCGTCCCCCCCGTTGCGTATCCCCCCCCTATCGTTGCCCTTGACTGACTTGCTGCCGAAGACAGGCCTCCGTTCCCGACCCCTTTGGTGGACGGTGGCGGAGCCCCCCCGGCGCGCCATAGGCCGGCGGCGGCGCGCCGGCCGGGAGCGACGCCCCGTAGGCGGGCGACGAGCCGCCGTGGTGCGCCGGCGGGCCATACGGCGAGCCTGGGGCAAGACTGTAAGAGGGAAGGGGCCCTGGGACACACAAATCAATAGACACGAACGACAGGATTCCCCACATTTTCCCGTGCTTCCTGGGTTTTTGTCTTCCCCCCCCCAAGCCACTTCCCAGACTTTCCATATCTTCTGGGGAATCGAAGAAGTCATTGTGTCTGTGTGTTTTTCCCCTCCTGTAAGAGGTACAGGGGGACCCAGGACAGGAGAGCGTCCTGCGATGTGGCCCAATGCCCAACAGCGGCGGCGTGCGAGGGAGGCGAGTGAGAGAAGGAGAAGGCCTTCTCAGAGGGTTCGGAAGTCCCCCAGCCTTCTGAGAAGTTTTCTAGGTCTTCCCCGAAAAAAATGTTCTCAGAAGGCGCGAGGGCTTCTGAGAAGTCCCGCGGCCTTCTAGAAGGCCTTCTCCTTATCATTTCACCCTTCACCCGCCGCCGACAACAGCAAATGTCCAACGACAAATGTTGTCCAAAATCGACAGCGGCTGCCGTTGGGCAGGCGGCTTTTTGTCTGCAGTGAACAGCGTCGGCGGCGGTGCGGACAGCGAATCCTGTTCAAATTGAACAGGAACTGGGCATCGTACGGTCGGGGCCTTGACCTAAGGAACTCAAAATAAGGAACGAGGTCCCTTTTTTCCATAAGTTATAATTCGATTTCCGATCGACAACATAAGGAAAACCTGAGGCAAGCTGCGAAACACTTCAGGAACGCAGAGCCCCTCCCCAACGAAAAGGGTTCCTTCTTCAGGGCCCCGACTGTACCCATTCTTTCCGTGCCCATGCCGAACGTCCTCCGCCGGCCAAGACGCACGGAACATCCAGGGGCACCCTCCCCGGGACGCGCACGAGCATCCCAGCCGGCGCGCGGAGCTTCCGGGCCTCCTCCCCGCATCGGCCCCGGCCGTGCCGAGGCCCTGCTGCCGGCCCTGGGGCCCCCCCGAGGCGGCGCCCTGCCCATGGGCTGTCGCGAGCGCCTCTGGCCGTGGCGCGACGAGGCCCCCCACAAGGCAGAGGGGCGAGAGAGAACGCCATTTTTTTTTTTGTTGTTGTTTTTTTCCCCTTGTCGCCATTTCGTCAAGGCGAGAGAGAGAGAGAGAGAGAGAGAAAGAGAGAGAGAACGCCACGAACAGAAACGCTCGAGGGTGCGCGCGGATTTCGTGGGCCTGCGCCGGACCCCCCTCCCTGGCGCGCGGGGCGCGCCAGGGGCGGCGCCAGAGGCGCCGCCAGGGCGCTCCATTTTTCCCAACCATCCTGTAGTGTTGGGTCCTCGACTCGTCTTGAAGAGACAGCGCCCCGCGTTCACTCCTCCTCCCGCTGCCCCCTCCCTCCTCCCTCCTCCCCCTCCTTGCCTCTGCTCTCGGCACACCTCTCACACGTTTTTTTGTTGCCAGGGCGCCCTGGCGGCGCCAGAGGCGCCCTGTCGGCGCCTCTCACACCTTTTGGAGCGCCCTGGCGGCGCCAGAGGCGCCGCCAGGGCGCTCCATCTTTTTGTTGCCAGCCGCAGGCGAGCGCGCCGACGGCGTGTCAAGGTCCGCGCGGGCCGCGCGAGGTCCTGAATTACCCTGCGCGAACAGGCCTGCCGCCGCAACTCGGGCCGAGACCAGGAGAAGGGGCCGAGGAGGGGGGGGGCAGGGCTGCAGGCTGCAGCCAGGGCGCTCCAACGCAGATCCAAGACATCCTCGCGGACCGCCGAAAGCTTATGCTTTTATGGCGTTCTCTGTTCCTCGAGCAGGGGGGCACCCACAGCGGCGCGCTCCCTCTCGCAGTGTTTTTGCGACGCGGGCCCCCTGCGGCCCTCGGCCCGTCCCCGGGGCCTCCTCCTCGTGGTGAGCCTTCTCTGCCGGACCCGGGGCAGGGAGGGGCCGAGAACGCGGAGGAAGTATCGCCACGTGCCGTGTCGCGACGGCCAGATCTCAAGATGTCTTGTTCTTCCTGGACGTGTCCTCCCCGACCCTCCCTCGGTGTGCGTTCCGACGAGATTTCAATCCGAATCCAGCCATGGCGGCGAGTGCCCCCGGGAGCTCCAAAGATATTCGAAGACGAGGGTCGGGCATCTGGGTCGGTCATTTGAAAATCTGCGCTTTTGCTGCCTCTTGTCCTCCTGGGCCCTGAAGGGACCAGGGACCGCAGATTCTGGAGCCCAGCATCTGCTCGGGCACGATTCTGGAGCCCAGGATCCTCTGTGGCAACTCATGGGAGCCTCCCAAGCCATCTTACTGGCTCTTGCGAATCGACGCTGACCGACGCTAATCGAGGCTTGCCGACGCTCAATCGACGCTGATCGACGCTAAATCGACGCCAATAGATGCTAAATCCGCGCTTTCTCATCGATTGCCACACGCTAGCGCACGCTAGTGCACTCAAAAGACATCATTACGAGGAAACCCGAGGCTCGCTTGATTTGCTGCCGAAGGGCCCTACCCGAGCGACGAGGCTCCTCCCATGGGAACTAACTAATATTCCAACCAAGGGCCCAACAATGTGAAGCTGCGGGCACTGCGAGGTAAGTGAGACGAAGCAGGGGGGGAGGAGTGAGGGGTGTGCCGACACGGGGCGGGTGCGCCATGCGGACCCTGCCATTCGGGCCTTGGATGGAGCTCCATATGGGGCCACGGCACGTGTGTGGGGTAAGGCGGATCGGATGCGGGCCATGCGAACCCTGCCGCTGGGGCCTTCGGTGGAGCTCCCTATGGGGCCACGGCTCAGGGCACCCTAAACCAGGACACGCTAGACCAGGACATCCAAACTACCTCGAAACCAACTTCCCCCGACGGCGGCACGAACAAAAAACTGCACTGCACAAGAGGGCGGCACGGACAACAAAATGCACTGCAACTGCAATATTTCTGGAATGAACCCAGACAAAGGCCATAACCGCCTGCAAGACCTCCCGTAGACATGGACGAAGACCCGAACCCTGCAGTGCAGCAACGAACAAACTCACTGGACGACCAAGCGCAGCAACGAACAAATGTACTGGACGACCAACATCTGACTTTGCAGATTTCCCCTTGTCCTGGTTAGTATTTGTCCTGGTCTCCCGAGGTCTGACGGACACGTGTGAAAGGTGTGCCGGATCGGGCGCGAACACGCCATGCGGACCCTGCCGCTTCAGGCCTTCGGTGGAGCTCCCTGTGGGGGGCCACGAAACGTGCGAGGATTGTCTGGAGATCGACGCGGGGCCGCCGTGCGGGCCCTGCCGCTGGGACCTTCGGTGGAACTGCTCATGGGGCCACGAAACGTGTCAGAGGTGTGCGGAGCCGGGTGCGGGTACGCCATGCGGACCCCGTCGCTGGGGCCTTCGGTGCTGCTTATGGGGCACGGAGCGTGTGAGGGCTGTGCTGGAGCAGGTGCGGGAGCGCCATGCGGACCGTGCTGCTGGGGCCTTCGGTGGAGCTCCCGTCGGGGCCACGAGACGTGTGAGGGGTGTGCCGAAAAGGGTGCGGGGCCGCCATGCGGGCCCTGCTACTGGGGGCTTCGGTGGAGCATCCTATTGGGCCACGAATCGTGTGGGCGGTTGTGCCGAATCGGGTGCGCGTAAACCATGCTGACTGTGCCGCTGGGGCCTTCAGTGGAGCTCTACACGGGGCCATAAAAAGCATGTGGGGTATTTCGACTCGGTTGCGGGCACGCCATGCGGAACCTGTCGCTAGGGACTTCGGTGGAGCTCCCTATGGGACCACGAATCGTGTGAGGGGTGTGTCGAGTCCGTTGTGGGTATGGCATGCGGACCCTGCCCTTGGGGCCTTCAGTGGAGCTCTCTCTAGGGCCACGAAACGTGTGAGGGGTGTGCTAAGTCGGGTGCGGGTACGCTTCGGTGGAGCTCCCTATGAGGCCACGAAGGGTATGAGGGGTGTGCCGAATCGGGTGCGGGAACGCCACGCGCACCCTGCCACTCGGGCTTTCGGTGGGGCTCCCTGTGGGACCACAGAACGTGGTAGGGTATGCCGAATCGGGCGCGGGTACGCATGCGGACCCTGCCGCTGGGGCCTTCGGTGGAGCTCCCTGTGGGGCTACACGCAAGAGACCTCTGGTGCGCGGCTTTTGAGGGGCCGCTGGGCGCAAGACGCAACTCTCGCATCGCGTTCGGCGATGGCCGGGGGCGAGGCAGGGAATGAGGAATACAACGGCAAACGCAAGAGGCAGAGGGTGGATGGAGGGT
Source organism: Prorocentrum cordatum (assembly GCA_963575745.1). Taxonomy (NCBI): domain Eukaryota; class Dinophyceae; order Prorocentrales; family Prorocentraceae; genus Prorocentrum; species Prorocentrum cordatum. Next base: position 461,430 of record CAUYUJ010017093.1, read on the forward strand.
GTGAAACGGCGGAGGATGTTACGGGGCTGGGCGAGGACGATAATGGGGGTGAGGATACAGACGAGGTGACGATACTGTAATGTAGATGAAGGGATGGTGATGGTGGTGGTGATGGTGGTGGTGATGGTGATATGATGATGGTGGTAATAAATAGGATGCTGCGGCTGTTGCTGCTGATTATGCAGATTAGGATGATGATGCTGATTATGATGCTGCTGCTGATGACGATGATGAAGATGCTGATGATGCTGATGTTGCTGATGATGATGCTGCTGCTGATGCTGCTGATGATGATGATGCTGAGGATGATGATGCTGATGATGCTGATGATGATGATAGAGGGGGGAGGAGTGATTAAAAGAGTTGTGCCGACATGCGCGGGATAAAATGCTACGCGAATTTGCCCGCAAGCAATGGGTGGAGCTCCCTGTGTGGGGGGGGGGGGCACCGTGCCTGTGGGGACTGCGCGGACACAGATATGTGGAGATCAGGGACAGGGAAAGGGAGGGGACGATTGCGAGAGGGACCAGGAGGAGAATGCGGACATAAGAGGAGGCAGGATGATGATCACAAGTGGGGAGCAGGCTGAGAATGAGGATCACAAGAGGGAGCAGGCTGAGCATGAGGATCACGAGAGGGAGCAGGAGGACGAGGATCAAGAGATAGAGCAGGAAGAAGATGAGGACCATGAAAGGGAGTAAGATGAGAAGAGAGATGATCATGAGGGCGATGGGCAGCAGGAGGAGGAGGAGGAGGAGGAGGATGATCATGAGAGGAAGCATACTGAGTAAGGGAAGTGAGGAAGAAGGATGCGCAGCCAGAGTGAAGAATATAAGGATGATAAAGATGCAGACGAGGGGGATGATGAGGAGGAGGAGCACGAATCAAGATGAGATGTATGATCTTCGGGGGGATCACATAACAACTCGGAGACCGCGCAGATTTCGCGGATCTGCGTTGGACTCACGGGCGGCGCAAGAGGCGCCGCTGGGGGGCTCCAGAGCCGATCCGAGGAGTCCGCGCGGACCTCCGACTTCTCATGCTTGTGTCATTGCCTGTGTTCGGGGGCACGCTGACCCGGGTCAACGCAAACCCGGGTTAGTCAGGCCCTGCAAGATCCTGTAAAATCCTGCAGGATCCTGAAGGATCCTGCACCCAAGCCTGGGTCAGTGCACCCCTGGCTCTGCAGATCTGACCAGCTACACGCAAGGGTGACCCTGGGTAAGAGTGACCTTTTCTGCGTTGATTTTTGGGGACCTCGGGGGGGCTAACCCCGAGCGCGCAAGACGCCACTCTCGCATCGCGCTCGGCGATCGGGGGGCCCCAGTGGGCCCGCACCCAGTGTCACTCTGGCGAAGGTTCACTCTTGCGCCTCGTCGACTTCCGGAGGAGGACGGAGGAGCGAAGGAGGCGGAAGCAGGAGGCGGAGGAGGAGGAGGAGGAGGAGGAGGAGGAGGAGGAGGAGGGGAGGAGGAGGACGAGGCGGAGGAGGAGGAGGAGGAGGAGGAGGAGGAGGAGGAGGAGGAGGAGGAGGAGGAGGAGGGTCCCTGCACCCCCCCCCCGCCCAGTGGAGCCGTCCCTGGGAGGCGGTGCGTGGGTGGCCGCTTGCGACCCGTAGGCGGGCGGCGGCGCGCCAGCGGGCGGCGGCGCCCCGCCATGGGGCGGCGCCGGGGCCTCGGCGCCGAGGGTCGAGCGAGGATGCTCCTCGGCGCCGGAGGTCCTTCTCCTCCTCCTCTCTTCCTCCTCCTCCTCGTCGCCGCCAGAGGAAAAGAAGGAGTATGAGGATGATGATGATGATGAGGAGGAGGAGGAGGAGGAGGAGGAGGAAGAGGAGGAGGAGGAGGAGGAGGAGGAGGAGAGGAGGAGAGGAGGGGAGGAGGAGGGGAGGAGGAGGAGGGGGGAAGGAGGAGGAGGAAGGAGGAGGAGGAGGAGCAGGAGGAGGAGGAGGAGGAGGAGGAGGAGGAATAGGAATAGGAATAGGAATAGGAATAGGAATAGGAATAGGAATAGGAATAGGAATAGGAATAGGAATAGGAGGAGGAGGAGGAGGAGGAGGCTCCTTCTCAGCACCGAGGATCCGCCTCCTCCTCCTCCTCCTCCTCCTCGGCGGCGGGGTCTCGGCGGCGAGGGTAGGGCGAGGATCCTTTTGCCGGAGGCAGGCTGCGAGCGGCGCAAATCAATTGAAAACAACGAGGCCACACAAGCACCCGTTTAGCCAGACTCGAATTAATCCCTATCCCTGAAATGGGCAGGCCCAAAGAGATGACAATATTAGGGATGTGCCCTCAGAAACTGGGGGGACCCTTGAGATCGGCATCGAAGTAATGTGGTGCTAAACAGAAGGATGTGGATACATTTCAAACTGGTGACCGTCCCACTCTCCGGCCATCCCCCATGTCTGCGTAGCAGGATCTTCACGTCGAACGAGGGGAGAGGGTCGAGGGAGGAGAGGGGGTCGAGCGAGGAGCGAGGTGTTTGGAATGGTCTTCTTCCCATGCTTGCCGTGGTGATGGGTCCTCGTTGTGAATCCGCAGCGCCGCGCGTCTCCTCCCTTCCGCTCCCTCCTCCTCCCCCTCCTCTGCCTGACCCTGCTCTCCGCCCGGGTGCCCAGTTTAACAAATACCCCTCGCACGCTTCCTGCCCCCCATTGGGATCTTCCACCAGCGGCACCAGCGGCACCAGCGAAGACGCCCGCATGCGGTGTGCGATCCTTCCGCCCAGGCCGGCACACCGCCCCCACCTGCGCGCCAGCGAGGGCGTCCACACGGGGTCCCACCACCCATCTCGGCACACCCCTTACAAGGATCGTGGGGACTCTGACACGTCTACCCCGAGCTTCATTTCCCTCCGAGGAGCGCGGAAGTACGAGGAGAGGACCACACACTGCGCTACACGCAGCTGCACCGGGTTGGGCCCCTCGCCAGGCCAATGTTCGGCGGGCTCCAGTTCGCTTCCATGAAGCCTCTGGGGACCTCCAGGGGACCTCTGGAGACCTCGGGCAGCTGTGGGAGCCGCGCATCGGCGCGCCGTTCTTTGGGGGCCCGGTCGCGCTTCCTCCCGCAGCAGCAGGGGCAGCCCTTCGTCTGGCGCCGCCCAGGACGCAAACGAGCCAAGGTAAGATATCTGTTTACGCAAACGAGCCAATCGTATCCTGGACGGGCCAAGAAGCACCCATGACCCCGTGCGAGGAGCTGACCACTCTGCCCGCCGCCGTCGCGCACCAGACCTGTCCCAGGCGCGTGGGTACCGCCTGCGACAAGAGAACAACACATCGTGTGCGCATGTCGCGTCGGCGCGTCGAGGACGCACGGTAAGGATGCAGGGGCCTCGGGAGGCCCTTTCGAAGCTCTGCAAGCGGGGCGCGGCAGACGAAAGCGGCCAAGGATGGACCGAGGAGGCCAGGATGCGAGAGAACCCTTGAGAAGGTTGCCCATCCTTACTATGCGGGCTGACTGCAACCTCAACAGTCTTCTAACATAAAAATCAGGACTTCCAGTCAGGAGCCTCTGCTTCGCGTGCACACACGGCGGCCCCTGCGACACGCTGCGCCATGCGAGTGGATGAGGGGGTCGCTCCGCTCCGCGGGGCGAGCGGCTCGGAAAAGCTCGGGGCGCTGCCGCTGAGGGACCAGGAGAGGGACAGCACGTCGCACCGAAGCGTGGTGGGCCAGAACCGGCGGCGCGACACGTGGTCCCGGAGTCCCCGACCGTGATCCCGGGCGCACTACTTGAAAGGGGCCCTGGGACACACAAGTAAATACACACAGATGAAAATATCCTCCATATTTTCCTATATTTTCTGGGTTTTTGTCTTCCCCCCACTTCCCATATTTTCCCATATTTTCTTCGGCATCGACGATTAATTGTGTCTGTGTGTTTTTTCCCCTCCTGAGGAGTTCCCGACCGTGGTCCTGGGCGGACTGCTTGGCGGCTGGGGCGACCGACAATGAGCGTACGCACCCAAGCGATGCACGCTAAGATCAGTCGCCGGGCGGTGCGCGCGGACCCACGAACGTTCGCCGCTCGCCTCGGGCCGCCTGCGGGTCCCGTCGGCGGTGGCCCAGGGCTGAGAAGCTGGGGGCTCTGCCGAGGGGTGACGCCGACGGACTGACCCCGTCTACATAGGGGGAAAACAAACCTACCTCGCTTTTGACCACCCTCGCTTCCAAGAGATACCAAACGATGCCAAACTACGGCCTGTACTGGTCAGGCCGCTTAACGAGGAGGCGCGTGGTATGACTTGGTTTTGCCTGGAAGCGAAAGCGCGGTAGGTAATTCACGCTCTGACTACAGGAACCCAACTTGCCGGCGCAGGCGATTCTCCCCAGCGCCTGCGCCGGTGCAAGCCGCCGGCGGCCGCACAGCGACAGGCGGCCGCCAGCGCAGCGTGGGAGAGGCCGCCGGCGACAAAAGCTCAGCTGCTGCGTTTGCCCACCCGGCGTGGCGGGCCCGCATGCCGAGACGCAGGCAATCCGCTGTCGACGCGGCGGCGGAGCACAAGCACACGTGGCGCACCAGTCGCCCATGCTGGGCAATACAGTCGGGGCGTTGACCTAAGGAACCCTAGATAAGGGACGAGGCCCCTTTTTTCCATCAGTGAAACTTCGATTCCCGATCGAAGACATAAGGATCACCTGAGGCAAGCTGTGAAACACTTAGGGAACGCGGAGCCCCTCGCCAACCAAAAGGGTTCCTTCTTCAGGGCCCCGACTGTAACTGGAGGGGGGAAGACAGGTGCACTTCTCGGGCCCTCAACGGCCCCCTTTTGGGGGGCCCTCGGCGGCCCCTCTAAGGGGGACCTGCAGAGCCCCTCTCCGCAGCCCTCGCTGGCCCCACGTTTACCTCCTCCTCCTCCTCCTCCTCCTCCTCCTCCTCCTCCTCCTCCTCCTCCAACCACTCGCCCTGCCAACCACTCGCTTCTCGTCCCCACTGGCACGGGAAGCAAGCAGGGGGCAGGGTGCGCGCTGGAAGGAGCGCGCCGTCCGCACTTGTGGCGCGGGCGCTGCGAAGGCACCGCTCTCGCGAGGGGGGGCGCGATGCTTACCGCGTCGTCTTCCTCCTCCTCCTCCTCCTCATCCTCCTCCTCCTCCTCCTCCTCCGCCTCCTCCTCCCCCTCCTCCTCCGCCTCCTCCCCCTCCTCCTCCTCCTCCTCCTCCGCCTCCTCCTCCCCCTCCTCCTCCGCCTCCTCCTCCTCCTCCTCTCCTCCCCCTCCTCCTCCTCCTCCTCCTCCGCCTCCTCCTCCTCCTCCCCCTCCTCCTCCTCCTCCTCCTGGTCTTGACCCTGCTGCCCCTCGTCGTGTTCGCCCTTCGGGACCCAGCACGGCCCGCCGGTGAGGCCCCAGGAATCCCCAGGATGCCCACGAGGCCCCCGAGGACCAGAGGGGGGGGCCAGCAGAGGGGGCGCTGGAAAATCCCAGGAAGCACGAGAAGGCGTTGAGAAAGCCCCCCGCCCCCCCCCAAACCTCAGGACGTCTCCAACAACCAGCCCACATTCCCTCGCGGTCCTTGAACACGGGTGGGGATGAGGGACGACAGAAGGAGGGAGGAGGGACGCTGGAGTGCGAAGGGTTTCTCAATCTGCCAAGGGTGACGGACGAGGGAAATGAGGGGGCATGCGACAGGATTGCTCGAGCGTGACCAAAAGAGTCGATAACCTCGAAATGCAGGACCTGCTGCCACTGCTTGCCAATCTCGCACTCGCCGGAGTAGAGCTTAATCCACGCCTGGCTCCAGAGGGAACGCCCTCATTCCATGCAGTGGCCCGGAAGCGCAGCTCGTCCAGCTCGGCCCCGGCTTCGATGCCCTCGAATCGGCTGCGGTCGATCAATCTCGCAGCAGCCAGCATCCGCTGTGGAGCCCCTGCAGCATACTGCATGGGAATACTCTGGGCCCCCACCTCGTCCATCGCATTGCCCACGAGATGGACGAAGAAACAATCCTGTCGCGGGCGCTGCCTCCCATCCTTGCACGTGGCAGCCTGCGGTACTTCCTTTCTACTCCGCCCTCTTCCTCTCTCATCTCTCCTCCTCCTTCTTCCTCTTTCCCCCTCATCCCTCGTGGGCTCTCCTCTCTCATCCTTCCCTCCTCCTCCTCCTCCTCCTCCTCCTCCTCCTCCTCCTCCTCCTCCTCCTCCTCCCTCCTCGGCCCCAAGCCGACGAGCAGCGCCCCCGCTGGGCCGCGGACGGCGCCGCCTGGGGGCGCCCTGGCGTCGTAGCCCGCGCCGCCGTGGCCGTGGCAAGCGACGGCGGCGGGCGGGGCGCCTCGGAGGGGGCCCGGCGGCCGCCACGGCGGCGCGGCGGCGGCGGGCTTCCGCGAGACGACGGCGACGGCGACGGCGACGGCGACGACGACGACGACGACGGCGACGACGGCGGCGGCGGCGGCGACGGCGAGGACGACGGCGACGGCGGCGGCGGCGATGACAGCGGCGGCGACGGCGACGGCAACAGCGACGGCGGCGGCGACGGCGGTTGCGGCGTCTGCGGCGAGGCCACTGGCGCCAGGGGGCGGCGGTCCCAGAGATCCGGGGCTCCGACAACAGTTGGAGCGGCCGGTCTTGGGCTTTATCTACGGCCGCGGGGCCCTCCATCACTGCATGGTCGCCGCTTGGGCTGGCGTCGGCTCGCCCCCCAGGTGCACTCATGCTCCTCCTCCTCCTCCTCCTCCTCCTCCTCCTCCTTTTCCTCCTCCTCCTCCTCCTCCTCCTCCTCCTCCTCCTCCTCCTCCTCCCCTGACCTCCTCTCGGACTACTCGGGGGAGGGGCTGTTGAGGCCGGTTGGGACCACTCGTTGGGGCCTGTCGAGGCCAGCCGAGACTACCCAGGGGGGGGTGCCAGTGCGCAGCCCGAAACCTTCCCCTTGAGATCGGCATGGGGGCCAACGAGGGGCCCCGATGCCTCCTCCTCGCGCTCCTCTTCCTCCTCCTCCTCCTCCTCCTCCTCCTCCTCCTCTCCTCTCCTCCCTCTCCGTCCTCCCTCTCGTCTCCGTCTCCCTCTCCCTTCCTCCTCCTCCTCTCTCACTCCACCTCCTTCTCCTTCCTTTCCTCCTCCCTCTCTCCTCCTTCTCCTCCTCCCTCTCCCTGTTCCTCCCTCCCTTGTCCCTCCCTCTCCCTTCCCTCCCTCCCTCCCCGCTCCCCTGCCCCCCTTCCCCCTCCCCCCCTCCATTTCCTCGCCACTCCTCCTCCTCCTCCTCTCCTCTCTCTCCTCCTCCTCTCCTCCTCCTCTCCTCCTCCCTCCTCTCTCTTCTCCTCACCTCCTCCTCCCTTCCTCCCCTCCTCTCTCCTTCCTCCTCCTTCCTCCTCTCTCCTCCTCCTCTCCCTCCTCCTTCCTCCTCCTCCTCCTCCTGTCCGTGCTCCCTGTTCCCTGTTCCTAGTTCCTAATTCCCATCCAGTTCCAGTTTTTCCAGTTCCAGTTCCCATTCCCAGTTGTTCCCAGTTCCCAGTTCCATTTCAGTTCCCAGTTCCCAGCTCCCTCCTCCCAACTCCCTCCTCCCTCCACCCTCCTCCTCCCTTCTCCTCTCCTCTCTCTCTCCTCCTCCTCTCCGCCTCGCCTCGCCTCTCGCCTCCTCCTCCCCCTCCCTCCATCCTCCTCCTCTCCTCCTCCTCCTCCTCCTCCTCTCTCCTCCTCCTCCTCCTCCTCCTCCTCCTCCTCCTCTCCTCCTCCTCCCCCCCCTTGCCCCTCTCCTCCCTCCTCCTTCTCCTCCTCCTGCTCATCCTTATTCTCTCCTCCTCCCCCCCTCCATCCAGGGGGGGGGGGGGGGCCGGTTCCAATCACCCCTCTCCCTCCTCCAAGCGAGCACAGAAAGCGCCTGTACAAACCTCACAACAAATCGCGTTCCCTGTCATACCAACATGCGTGACAACTCGCCCGTTGCAATGGGCACATGTTGCAATGCTTTATAATTCCCTACCCAGGCTCTGCCTAGAAGGGTTCTTACTCTCTTTGCTTAAAGGGCCGGGCAGTGCTAACCGCCCCGGGCGGTTCCCCCAGTCCCCGCCCCGCGGTTCCCCCAGTCCCCTGGGAGCTGTAGCCTTAGCTTTAGCTTTAGCTTAGCTTTAGCTTTAGCTTTAGCTTTAGCTTAGCTTTAGCTTAGTGTTAGCTTAGCTGTAGCTTAGCTTTAGCTTAGCTTTAGCTTATCTTCAGCTTAGCTTTAGCTTAGCTTCAGCTTAGCTTCAGCTTAGCTTTAGCTTAGACTTAGCTTAATGCTAGCTTAGCCTTAGATTAGCTTTATCTTAGTTTTAGCTTAGCTTTAGCTTAGCGTTAGCTTAGCGTTAGCTTAGCTTCAGCTTAGTGTTAGCTTAGCTGTAGCTTAGCTTTAGCTTAGCTTTATCTTAGCTTCAGCTTAGCTTTAGCTTAGTGTTAGCTTAGCTTTAGCTTAGCTTTAGCTTAGCTTCAGCTTAGCTTTAGCTTAGCTTTAGCTTAGCTTTAGCTTAGCTTTAGCTTAGCTTTAGCTTAGCTTTAGCTTAGCTTTAGCTTAGCTTCAGCTTAGCTTCAGCTTAGCTTCAGCTTAGCGTTAGCTTAGCTTTAGCTTAGCCTTAGCATAGCTTTAGCTTAGATGTCGCTTAGCTTCAGCTTAGATTTAGCTTAGCTTTCGCTTAGCTTTAGCTTAGCTTTAGCTTAGCTTTAGCTTAGCTTCAGCTTAGCTTTAGCTTAGCGTTCGCTTAGCTTTAGTTTAGCTTTAGCTTAGCTTTAGCATAGCTTCAGCTTAGCTTTCGCTTAGCTTCAGCTTAGCTTCAGCTTAGCTTTAGCTTAGCTTTAGCTTAGCCTTAGCTTAGCTTTAGCTTAGATTTCGCTTAGCTTCAGCTTATATTTATCTTAGCTTTCGCTTAGCTTTAGCTTAGCTTTAACTTGGCTGTAGCTTATCTTTAGCTTTAGCTTTAGCTTAGCTTTAGCTCCAGCTTAGCTTTAGCTTAGCTTTAGCTTAGTGTTAACTTAGCCTTAGCTTAGCTTTAGCTTAGCTTTAGTTTTGCTTTAGTTTAGCTTTAGCTTAGCTTTACTGTTACTACTAATGCTGCTTTCCTAGGGGCTCCAACTCCTAGGTAGGGTCGCACTGGGATAATTGTTTGTAAAGTTGTGCCTCTGGGAGCCCGCATCGGACTCTGGCACTGTCAAGAAACTGCTCAGGACGAAAAGCTGGCCTGGGGGAAGGAGTCGGGACTTCTAGGGACCCCATATATAAAAATCGATGCTTCGGACCTCCAGGCTCCTCATTCCAACTATCATTCATTCGGGCAGCGTCATCAAATTACAACGCCCGCCGCCTGCAGCATGACAGCAAAAGGCCTGCAGGGAGCGTCGGAAACACCTTTAGACGAGCCCAGGGCCAACCAACAACCCTCGTTCAAGTAAACCTCAGGCAAGGGATGCCCCCTCCTCCTCCCCCCACCCAAGACCCGGACGTCGTGATTTGTGTTGCAGCTTGAAGCGCTGGAGGTACGGACCCTTCACCCAGGGCATGCTCTTCATCCTGAGGCGCTTTTGACGGTCCTGGGGCCCAGCAAACGCCCCTGGAGGCAGAAACTTCTCAAACACAGTCTGCCGCGTCTCGTCCACGACGCGAAGGGGTCTTGCCTCGGAGGGCACAAATCCGCCCTGGGACCCATGTCTCGGGTGCGTCTGGGCCACCACCGTTCCGAGGCAGACCTCGCCGTGGCCGCGGGAGGCCTCCCAGAAGCCGCACACAATTTTGCGTCGGCGGCTGGGCAGAGCCACTGCGCTGGCGCGAGAAGCGTGGTGTGGTGCACGGAACGCAGGCCACCATGCAAGAGTTGGGGACCTTCTGACCCGGGTCAATCCAGACCCTGGTCAGTCAGGCCTTGCAGAATCCTGCAGGATCCCGCAGGATCCACCCAGGTCAACGCGAAGGATCCTGCAGGATCCTGCGACATCCTGCGCCCAAGCCCGGGTCAATGCGACACTGGCCCTGCAAGACCCTGCAAGATCCGGCGCTCTGGCTGATCCCCGTTTGCATTGACCCCCGTCTCTTGAGCCCCGAAAGAGGAGGAGAAGGGGGTGGAGGAGGAGGCGCCCGGCGGCGGCGGGGGGTGGGAGAGGGAGAAGCCGGGCCCGCTCGCCGCAGGGCCAGGCGCGGAGCGGCTGCACACAAAGGGCCAAACGCTGCCCGAAAGCGTCGATCCTCCAAGTGTTCGCTCCTCCTCTGCTGCTCCTCCTTTCTCCTCCCTCCTCCCTCCTCCCTCCTCCCTCCTCCTCCCTCCTCCTCCTCCTCTCCTCCTCCTCCTCCTCCCTCTCCTCCTCCTCCTCCTCCTCCTCTCCTCCTCCTCCCTCCTCCTCTCCTCCTCCTCCTCCTCCTCCTTCCTCCTCCTCCTCCTCCTCCTCCGCCTCCCCCTCCTCCTCCTCCTCCTCCTCCTCCTCCTCCTCCTCCTCCGCCTCCTCCTCCTCCTCCTCCACCTCCCCGAGCAGGCGCGGCGCGTCGGGGCCTGGGTGCGCGCCGTAGCCGGGCGCCGGGGGCGCGCCTCCGCTCTCCCGCGTGCCATAAGGAAAACGGAGGCCACTGGCGACCGAGAGCCCATCGAGGGGGAGGAGGATGAGGAGGAGGAGGAGGAGGAGGAGGAGGAGGAGGAGGAGAAGGAGGAGGAGGAGGAGGAGGAGGAAGAGGAGGAGGAGGAGGAGGAGGAGGGGGCGCCGACACGCCCGAACATCACCCCAGCGCCGCTCGACGCTCCGGCGCGCATGCCGCCCAGGGGTGGGCCCGCCCCGACGGGCTCCCGGTGGCGGTGGTCTCTGCTGTTCCTCGGGCCGCGGGAGGCCCTGCAGGGAGGGCGAGGACGCGCCTAAGGGTGAGCGGGGGGCCCTTCCCTCCGCGGCGCGGGCCCCTGGACCCCGCGCCCCCCCGCCCCAGGGCCGGCTCCGCATCCTGAGTCGCTCCGTGAGGGTGCCGATGCCCGAGGCCGGCCCCGAGGGGGTCAGGAATGGCGAGGGCCGAGCGCGACTGTCTATGCTGCCTGGGGCCGAGGACGAGGAGCGGAAAAAAGGGAGAGGACACAGAACCGTGTTCGGGAGCTGCAGCAACGCCGAAGGCTACATACGCGGGATAGACCAGCGCCGTGCGCTCGCTCTGTAGCACAACAGCGCGTCGCGCTGAGCGAGGCACGCGCGCGGGGTGGCATGGCGGGCCAGAGGCAGCTGAGGATGGGAGGCCACGCGGACAAAAAAAAACAGCGCCATGCGCTGCGTGGCGCAGAAGCTCCCTGCGAGCTGCGATGCGACAGCGCCGAGCTCTGCGTGACGGGACAGCGACACGCGCTGTGGGAACCGCTGCCATTCTGGATGCGAGTACTTGTCGTCAGTTGAATTTCTCGTCGCGACTTCCCAGGAGCCCTCGAAAGTGGAAACAAATGCGCACTTCGCAGCCCCCCAGGGAGCCGCGAGGTCCCAACTGGATCCCAGTACAGCTAAACTCCGCGCAACCTCTTAAGAACCCACGAACATGGCGACGATTGTACACTTCGCACCCCCCCCTAAGGAGCCGCGAGGTCCCAACTGGATCCCAATACAACTCCACTCCGCGCGGCATCCCAGGAGCCCACGAAAATAGCGACAAATGCGCACTTCGCAGCCCCCCACAAGGAGCCGCGTCCCAACTGGATCCCTGTACAGCTCTACTTTGCGCGACCTCCCAGGAGCCCGCGAAAGTGGCGACAAATGCGCACTTCGCAGCCCCCCCCAAGGAGGTGCGAGGTCCCAACTGGAGCTGCGTACCACTCCACTCCGCGCGAACTCCGCGGAGCCCACACAAAAAGCGACAATTGCGCACTTCGCAGCCCCCCAAGGAGCCACGAGATCCCAACTGGATCCCCGTACAACTCCACTCCGCGCGACCTCCTAGGAGCCCACGAAAGTGGCGGCAATTGCTCACTTCGCAGTCCCCCAGGGAGCCGCGAGGTCCCAACTGGACCCCTGTACAACTCCATTCCGCGCGACCTCCCAGTAGCCCACGAACGTGGCGAGAAATGCGCACTTCGAAGTCCCCCCCATCGCGACCTCCCAGGAATCCACGAAAATCACGACCCTTGCGCACTTCGCACTCCCCCCAAGGAGCCGCGAAGTCCAAATTGGATCCCTGGAGCGACTTCCAGGAGCCCACGAAAGTGGCGACAATTGCGCACTTCGCAGCCCCCTAAGTAGCCGCGAGGTCCCAACTGGATCCCAGAACAACTCCACTCCTCGCGACCTCCCAGGAGCCCACGGAAATGGCGACACTATTGCGCACTTCGCAGCCCCCCCAGGGAGCCGCGAGGCCCCAACTGGACCCCCATTGACTCCACTCCGCGCAACCTCCCAGGAGCCCACGCAAGTGGCCCACGAAAGTGGCGACACATGCGCACTTCGCAGCTACGTAGGGGGCGGCGAGGTGCCAACTGGGCCTGCGCACCACTCCACTCAGCGCGACCTCCCGACAAGTGCGCACCTCGCAGCCGTCCCAGGGAGCCGCGAGGCCCCAACTGGATCCCAGTACAGCTAAACTCCGCGCAACCTCTTAAGAACCCACGAACATGGCGACGATTGTACACTTCGCACCCCCCCCTAAGGAGCCGCGAGGTCCCAACTGGATCCCAATACAACTCCACTCCGCGCGGCATCCCAGGAGCCCACGAAAATAGCGACAAATGCGCACTTCGCAGCCCCCCACAAGGAGCCGCGTCCCAACTGGATCCCTGTACAGCTCTACTTTGCGCGACCTCCCAGGAGCCCGCGAAAGTGGCGACAAATGCGCACTTCGCAGCCCCCCCCCAAGGAGGTGCGAGGTCCCAACTGGAGCTGCGTACCACTCCACTCCGCGCGAACTCCGCGGAGCCCACACAAAAAGCGACAATTGCGCACTTCGCAGCCCCCCAAGGAGCCACGAGATCCCAACTGGATCCCCGTACAACTCCACTCCGCGCGACCTCCTAGGAGCCCACGAAAGTGGCGGCAATTGCTCACTTCGCAGTCCCCCAGGGAGCCGCGAGGTCCCAACTGGACCCCTGTACAACTCCATTCCGCGCGACCTCCCAGTAGCCCACGAACGTGGCGAGAAATGCGCACTTCGAAGTCCCCCCCATCGCGACCTCCCAGGAGCCCACGAAAATCACGACCCTTGCGCACTTCGCACTCCCCCCAAGGAGCCGCGAAGTCCAAATTGGATCCCTGGAGCGACTTCCAGGAGCCCACGAAAGTGGCGACAATTGCGCACTTCGCAGCCGCCTAAGTAGCCGCGAGGTCCCAACTGGATCCCAGAACAACTCCACTCCTCGCGACCTCCCAGGAGCCCACGGAAATGGCGACAATATTGCTCACTTCGCAGCCCCCCCAGGGAGCCGCGAGGCCCCAACTGGACCCCCATTGACTCCACTCCGCGCAACCTCCCAGGAGCCCACGCAAGTGGCCCACGAAAGTGGCGACACATGCGCACTTCGCAGCTACGTAGGGGGCGGCGAGGTGCCAACTGGGCCTGCGCACCACTCCACTCCGCGCGACCTCCCGACAAGTGCGCACCTCGCAGCCCCCCCAGGGAGCCGCGAGGCCCCAACTGACCCCCATTGACCCCACTCCGCGCAACCTCCCAGGAGCCACCGAACGTGGCCCACGAAAATGACGACGAATGCGCACTTCGCAGCCACGTAGGGGGCGGCGAGGTGCCAGCTGGGCCTGCGTACCACTCCACTCCGCGCGACCTCCCAGGAGCCCACGAAAGTAGCGAATGCACACTTCGCACCCCCCCCCCACGGGGCAACGAGGTCCCAACTGGGTCTGCGCACCGGTGCACTCCGCGCGCCTTCCCTGGAACCCACGAGCGTGGGGACAATTGCACACTTCGCACCCCCTCAGGGAGCGGCGAGGTCCCAACTTAGCCTGCGTACCACTGCACTCCGCGCGACCTCCCAGGAGCCCAGGACAATGACGGCAATTGCGCACTTCTCAGCCCCCCAGGTAGCCGCGAGGTCCCAGCTGGGTCTGCGTACCACTGCACTCCGCTGGACCTCCCAAGAGCCCGTCGCTGAACCTCCCAGGAGCCCACGAAAATGGACAAATGAGCACTTCGCAGCCACGCAAGGAGCTGCAAAGTCCCAACTGGGCCAGCGTACAACGCCACTCCGAGCGACCTCCCAGGAGCCCACGAAAGTGGCGACAAATGCGCACTTCGCAGCCACGCAAGGAGCCGAGAAGTCCCAACTGGGTCTGCGTACGACTCCACTCCGCGCGAACTCCCAGGAGCCCACGAAAAAGCGACAAATGCGCACTTCGCAGCCACGCAGGGAGCCGCGAGGTCCCAACTGGGTCTGCGTACCACTGCACTCCGCTGGACCTCCCAGAAGTCCACGAAAGTAGCGACACGCCACGCAAGGAAACCACGAAGTCCCAACTGGGCGTGCGTACACCGCCACTCCGCACGCCTTCCCAGGAGCCCACAGAAGTGGCGACAATTGCGCAATTCGCAGCCATGCAAAGAGCTGCAAAAGTCCCAACTGGGTCTGCGTACCACTCCACTCAACTGGACAATCCAGGAGACCACGAAAATGACAACACAAGCGCACTTCGCAGTCACGCAAGGAACCGCGAAGTCCCAACTGGGCCTGCGTACAACGCCACTCCGCACGCCTTCCCAGGAGCCCACGAAAGAGGCGACAAATGCGCACTTCGCAGCCACGCAGGGAGCCGCGAGGTCCCAACTGGGTCTGCGTACCACTGCGCTCCGCTGGACCTCCCAGGAGCCCGCGAAAGTGACGACAATTGCGCACTTCGCAGCCACGCAGGGAGCCGCGAGGTCTTGACGTGGTGTGCGTGATTACCGACTCCGCTGGACCTCCCAGGAGCCCGCGAAAGTGACGACAATTGCACACTTCGCAGCCGCGCAGGGAGCCGCGAGGTCTCGACGTGGTGTGCGTACCGACTCCGCTGGACCCCCCAGGAGCCCACGAAAATGACGAGAGTTGCGGACTTCGCAGTCACGCAGGGAGCCGCGAGGGTTGACGTAGTGCGACGTAGTGCACGTGACTACCGACTCCGCTGCACCTCCCAAGAACCCAAGACATTGGCGACAGGGAGAGCCCGGCACGAAAGAGGCCAGGCGTCGCAGGCAGGACGAGCGAGAGGAGGGAGGAGGTAGAGAGGGAGGAGGAGGCAGGAGGCAGGAGGTGGGAGGCGGGAGGCAGGAGGAGGGGGAGGAGGGAGGAGGAGTGGAGACCACAGCGCTCTAGTCAACACGAGAGCCCAACGCAGGAGGGCTTGGACAGAACGAAGCGGGCCCTCACGGAGCCCGGGCATCCAGAAGCGACGGGGGCTGACTCACGAGTCCCGGGGGGAAGGGTCGGGACCTCTGTGGACCCTCGGCTGCGTGACAGTCACGGCGTTGGGGGTCTCGGAAAGGGGGGGCGGAATGCGGCGGAGGGAGAGGGGGGAGGGAAGGGGGGGGGGGGGGGAAACGAGGGGTACGGGAAGGAGGCGAGGAGGAGGGCGAGAAGGAGAAGGCGCCCTGGAACAACGAGTCTAGTCCTGATCGGAGAAGGGAGCAGGATAGTGATTACGGTCAAGAGCTTCTGCTCAGCGTGTCGCCGCGGCGGCCCCTGCGACACGCGATGCGCTGCAGGCGGACAGCGTGTCGCTCCGCTCCGCAGGGGGTAAAGCTCGGACACGCTCAGGACGTTGAAGGTCGGGGGCCGGGAAGCGCTTGGCGTGTCGCGCCGAAGCGCGAAGGGACAGAAACGACAGTGTGTCGGGACAAAGAGCTTCCTCCTATGGGCTGCATAGAGAGCTCGAACAGTAGCGCGTAGCGCAGTAAGGTAGTGGAGCGGTCGGGGTACATCACGGAAGCATCATCGCATGACAAGTCCTGGGGATAGAGGGAGAGAGGAATATATATATATATATAGAGAGAGAGAGAGAGAGAGAGAGAGCAAGCAAACATGTGATGGGGGGGAAGTGATGATAGGGAGGAAGACGGATAGTACCAGCACTGTTTGGTACACCTGACGCCTGCTGTATTTCTGCTGTTGCATAGCGGCCTGTGGCGACTTTCACTAACTCCCGCCTGGTTCAGCCCGTGGGCCCTGCAACGAGCTACCTCCCGTCATAGCCCATGGGCGTGCTTTGCGGTACCTCCTTTCCGCCCAGCCTGGCGGGAACTACCTCCAGACATGCGTGCGGCGCGGCCAGTGCCTTGCGAGACGACGAGGCACTAACAACGAAGGACATCCTTTTTTCACCAAAACGAGTTCGTTGCGGGGTCCCTCATCGCATAGCAAGTCAATGCTTACCGAGCCCCCCTAGTCATGCCCTTGGGTGCGCTCTGGCCAAAATCCCGCCTGCCCTGTAAGCGCAGGCATTTTAGGAGGGCATCCTTGGCAACCACCCTTCGTTCGGCGGTGGACAAACCTCCCTTTAGTAGACCTCCCCTTAATGACAACGGCCTGGGACCGAAACCGACGGACCTGGACCCGCAAAAATGACGGCCGCGACGCCCTCTCGCGAGCCGAAAACGGCCAATTCACTAATCGACGTGTCAGGGTAGGAGGTCTGTCCACCCCCGATTCGTCACCTTTGGGGAAGGACACGCCCCTCCCCATAGCGTCTCCCCCGTGGGCCTGGAAAGGGGGTGGCGGGAGCGGTCGGGACGTCCAGTCTTGCCTTAAGCATAGAACCGCGATGGCCCCGAATGGCCCAAGGTGGCTTCCGTTACAGTCGGGGCCTTGACCTAAGGAATCCAAAGTAAGGAACGAGGCCCCTTTCTTCCATGAGTTAAACTTCGATTCCCCATCGAAAACCTGGGGAAAACCTGAGGCAAGCTGTGAAACAATCAAGGAACACGGAGCCCCTCCCCAATGAAAAGGGTTCCTTCTTCAAGACCCCTACTGTATGGCACCACAGAGCCCAAGATGGCTCAAGATGGCCTCCGGCATGCCTCCACATATGCCTCCGAGAGGCCCCACGTGACGAACGAACAACACACACCCATACCCATAGGGGGGTCGTTGGGAGGAGGACTGGCTATGGGTATGGGTGCGGGTTGTCGGACCCTGAGGAACGCTCCTGGTCGAGAGGGGACCTCCATCCGACAACACGCACCCATAGCCTTCTCCGGCACCCCTATGGGTATGGGTGCGTGTTGTTGGTTCGTCACGATAGCTCCGAGGTGGCTCCGAGTGGCCACACGTTCTCACATTGATATAGGCCGATATCCTTCCACAGCCTTGGGGTCTTGATTGGCTGCCGGCGAGAGGAAATGCTCGTCGCCAGGGCACGGGGGGCTCGGCGTCTGCAGGGGCTCCGGGAGCGGGGATGGCGGGCGCGGTGTGCAGGACCGAGGGAAACAAGTGGGCAGCGGCGGCCGCCAGAGGAGGAGGAGGAGGAGGAGGAGGAGGAGGAGGAGGAGGAGGAGGAAGAGGAAGAGGAGCAGGAGGGAGAGGGGGAGGGAGAGGGGGAAGAGTAGGAGGAGGAGGAGGAGGAGGAGGAGGAGGAGGAGGAGGAGGAGGAGGAGGAGGAGGCGGAGGAGTGGTGAGGAGCAGACCATGACTACCCACCAGGCCGCCCCAATCCAACCCGAAGACCCAGATTTCCCGTTTGGGGGGGGGGGGCACGAATTCCACAGGTGTGTTTTCAATGCTCCCCGACGCCCACCTCGCTTGGACTTGAGGGCAACTTGGGGCCTTCGGGTTGGGTTTGGTGTGGTTTGGTGGGTGGTGAGACTGGAGTGGAATCGAGTGGAAAGAGGGGCAATCAAGAGCACGTGCAAGAGAGAGGGAAGCCCGCGCAGATCTGGGGGCCAGTCTATCCACACATCCTGGCCCCCCCTTCCTCCGCCTGCTCGCCCTTCTCCTTCTGAACCTCATGAGGTTTCGTATCTCCCTCCTCCTCCTCCTCCTCCTCGGGCAGTGGGCGGGAAAGGTTGGGTGGGCGGGACATTGAAGGAGGAGGAGGAGAAGGAGGAGGAGGAGGAGGAGGAGGAGGAGGAGGAGGAGGAGGGGGGGGAGGAGGGGGAGGAGGAGAGGGGGAGGAGGAGGAGGGAGGAGGAGGAGGAGGAGGAGGAGGGAGGAGAGGAGGAGGAGGAGGAGGAGGAGGAGGAGGAGGAGGAGGAGGAGGAGGAGGAGGAGGGGAGGAGGAGGAGGCAGCGAGCGGGCAGACCCTCAGAAGCAGGACGGGCGCTCCACCCCAACGGGCGGGTGGGGCGATCGGGCCTTCCGGGGCGGGTCGGGCGGGCCTCGCGAGCGGGACACGAACGCGTGCGGGTGGGCACTCAGACAAGATCACGGGCGCCCCCCAAACTGCGGGTCGGGCGAGCGGACCGGCGAGTCGGTCGGGCTGCGCAGAGGAACCCTGGTGGGCGGGTCGGGCGAGCGGACGCTGACGGGCGGACAGGCCAGCGGGGACATCGAAGCTTGCGGGCGGGCTTTCAGGCAAGGTGGCTGGCGGACCCTGACGGGTGGGTTCGGGCCCTTAGCGGGCGGGACAGGTGGGCGGGCAGGTTTCCAAGCGAGCGAGCGGGCGGACCCTGATGGGCGTGTCGGGCGGGCGGGTGGGGGCGACGACCACGAGCAACGACGGCGGCGACCGACGACGACGACGACGATCACGACGATGACGAGCAACGACGACGACCGAGACAACGGTGACGAGGACGACGACGGCGACAACGAGTCACGACGATGACGAGCGACGACGACGATGACTGACGACGACGCCGACGATAGATTACAACGACGGCACCGACGATGACGATGACGACGACGAATACGAACGACCACGACCCTAGGGGTTATGACGACGAAGGACGACGCCGAGCGTCGAGCAACAACTACGGGGAATGACGGGGAAGGAGAGCAATTACGGCGTTGGCGACGGCGACAACAGGTAATAGTGACGACACGAATTACGTAAAGACGACGTGCGACGACGACCAGGCACTGCAACAACGAGCGACGACGACGATGACCACCAACCGTGCAAAGCGGAGAATGAAGAAAACGGTGACGACGACGAACGTCGAGCTGCGACGACGACGATGACGACTGACGGGCAGAGACGAGTGGCGTCTGCGGCGATGACGCAACTGGCGCGACGACGACGAGGAACGACGACGACGACAACGAGCAAGATCGACGAAGACGAATGAAGAGACGACGACAAGTGACGGCGTCGACGGGTGACCAGGACGACGAGTGACGGCGACGACTAGCGGCGACCACGAGAAACAACCACGTCGGCAACACGCGACAAACACAACGATGACGACGACGACTCATGACGATTACGAAGAAGTCAACTGGCGGAATCTAGAAACCCTGGAACCAAAAATGTTGTCATCTCTTGAGCACGCAATTTTTACGTCCCTCGCCTTCCGCCGCCCTTCCGACGGCTTCCGCCTGGAGATGCGGCCTCGTTTGGTTCCGCCGACTTTCCACCGCGCATCCGCTTGGGGGAACATGTTAACGTTTTTTCGAACGTGGCTGGCCAGCGAACGTCGCTAAGGATGGGCCGAGGGGACAGGGATGCAAGGGTAGTCTTGGAAAGTTGCTTACCCTTACTATGCGGTGTGACTGTAGTGCTCCGATGGCATTGTGAAGCGTCAGGGTGGTCGCCCCGCGATCGCCCAAGAGAGCCCCCAGACGGTACCAGTGAGGCTTCACTTCAGCCCCGAAGCTCCGAGAACGTCGCCAGGGGGCCCCGAGAGACAATGTTTCGCACCCCTCAGACACTTTCCGTGCTCAGCTAATGACTTCCG
>CAUYUJ010017093.1:486139-601139 GCA_963575745.1 Prorocentrum cordatum
TCCTCATCCTCATCCTCATCCTCATCATCATCATCATCATCATCATCATCATCGTCATCATCCTCATCCTTCTCGCCACTCCTCTTCCAGCTCGGGTCCGCGGGGCGAAAATTGCCGGCCCTGGCGGACCCTGCGTGCGGGGCAGCAGGCGGAGGCTGGTGACCGTAGTAGCCGTAGCCCGCCCGCGGCGCCTGCGGCGGCGGGTAACCGTAGCCACCTGGCGCGTCGTCGTCGTCGTCGTCGTCGTCGTCGTCGTCGTCGTCATCTTCATCGACTTCGTGATCGAAATTGCAGTGGTCGCGGTCGCCGTCGTCAGCGTCGTCAGCGCCCCCGTGATCGTCAGCATCGTCGCCGTCATGCTCGTCGTCGCTGCATGGTTTTTGCGGTCTGGGGGGTTCGGGGGGCGTCCGGTGAACCCGACACCCAGGCGTAGCGAAAAAACAACGACGGGCGGTTCTTCTGAAACATTTGCGTGTTCGGGGGCCGGCGCTGCAGGGGCCCATGGCCGTCAGGAAACGGCCTAGGACAAGCTCGGGGGGGAGGAGGATGAGGCGCATGGCCGTCAGGAAACGGCTTAGGAATCGGAATCAGCGCTTGGGGGCGCTGGTGCCGGGAGGACGAGATGGGGAGGAGGACGAGGCGCTGTAGAGCTGGCTCGGTGCCTGGCCAGGCTTGACACTGCTAGCCCACCTCTCTGCTATGATACATTTACTGAAGATCTACCTGTCTAGTCTGGTGCTTAAGCGGGTCCGTCGTGTCTCGCTGGTAGCCCGGACGCCCGCCGCCCAGACCATCAACAAGCCGTAACCTTGGCGCGCAACTGGTCGGCTAGCCACCACAAGTGGCCTGCGATACCATTCCCCGATGGCCACAGCGGAGAAGACGGACATGCCGTCCACGTCCATCTCGGCCGGCACAGCGTCAACCCCCTCCCCCTTCAACCTCCCGATTTCATGGGCTGAGACGGGTCCGCGCACCATCTTGTGGAGCGTCAGGAGGCGCGCCTGCAGGCCGTCAGCTGCTCCCCATATTGCGAGCAGACTGAAGCAGAATGAAAACCTACACGCAAGTATGTGTGATCAGCCCACAGGGTCGGGCAATGGCAGATCTGTTCGCCAGTGCTGCGGCACTTGTTCCCGCACACCTATATATATATATATATATACATACACATACATATACACATACAAACATACACACATACATACATACATACATACATACATACATACATACATACATACATGCATACATGCATACATACATACATACACGGCGCCACGCATGCCGCATCCTGTCTCCTCATCACGCTTGAACGAGCCGTCGCTGTGCACGCAGGTCTGGCCTGCGCATCCCATCGCCGGGAAGGCGATGTCCTCTTTGATCTTCTGCATGGCCAGAACAACGGCACTGAGCTGCATAATGTGCCTGGTGAGCAGTGTGTTCTCGCCTCGTTGAAGCGCGACGGTGTAGACGGCAACGCGGTGTTGCGCGAGCGGCGCATGGGCGGCTGCTCCGGAGAGGGAGACAAGAAGGTTTGGAAGCGGACCTCCTTCTGGCTCGTCGGCTTTCGCCTTGGCCAGGTCGACGCGCCTGGCGGGGATCAGCGCGTCGATGTGCTCGTCCTGGTCGAGCGTCGCTGTACAATCGGCACTTAGGGGTTTGGTGTATAACGCAGTTGGTGAAGTCTTCGTAACCATCTTTCATTTTGCCGAAGACGCTTTCGATGTGGCCGATCAGCCAGTCCACGTGCTCCTTGCGTGCAGCGGTCTTTGAGTGGTCGGCGCCCTTGGACAGCATGAGCGAACCAACTATGAGCCGCAGGCGCCACGATCGTTTGTTTTCGCGCCCGCCGCAACAGCAAGGGCCCCTCTTACGCGAACGAGTTGCCTTCTCTTGGCGTGCGCACCAGGAACAGGAACTGATGAAAGCTCACGAAAACCTCGCCGCCCTCTTCCAAGGCCCTCTGCAGACAACGCTCGCTCTGTTTCAGCCACTGCCGCAATTCCGCGCTGCTGCGGCGGCGGCCGAAGCAGACATAGCACCTGCCTCTGCCTTGTTGAAGGACAGACCAGCCCCGACCAGCAGGGAGGCAACCGACACGGCAAGCAGGGGTGCAAGAAAGCAGTCGAGAAGCAGAGGAGGGACTCTCTGAGCCGAGACCTCCGACGCCGTGGATTTTTTTGTCTCGGAACGTGGGCCGGCAGATCTGAGCTGCGTACTGAAACGACACTGCTGTGAATACTAGCGCTTCAGTGCGCAGCAACACCGGACTTTTTCCCGACGCCAGCTTTTTCTGGGGCCCGTCAAGGGCCCCTGGAACCGTGGGAGGCGAGAGAAAACTGTCTTGACTGTTTCAAAACGTATGGTGTCCGTGGGCCCCCGAAGGTCCCGCCCCCTTCCTGGGACCGTTGTGTCATCCTGAAATCTTTTCTGGCTGTCCAGAAACCCGGTGAGGGCACCGTGAAGCCGAACCCCCTTGACCTGTTGTTCCCAACTCGCCTTCTGGGTCCCAGTTTGCCAATGCGCAGCCCGTTTCGGCCACCCCGCGCGGCACGACCGCCCGCGCCGCGACGGACAAAATGTGTCTCACGACGACAGCTTGGGGGGGGGGGCACAGCTCAGTGCCTCGATCCCACGGCGCTGCTCCCCTGTCCGCCTTCCTGCACGAGGCCTCGAGCCGCGCGGCCTCCCAAGAGGGCCGCTCCCAGTCGACCGCCGCGCTGGTGTTGGGCGGAGATCCAGCAGCTCGCTCTCGCAGGGTCGAGCAGCCCACTGCACCCTGAGGCCTGCGCCGCCTCAGGAGCCTCCCGCGGAGCCAACCATCACATAATCTCTTGTGAGGCGGCCTGCTCGCGAGCGACTGCCAACTCTTGAAGCTCTTATCATACTCTCCGGGGGATGAAGATAGAAGGGAAGGGGGATGATGATGATGATGATGGTGATGATGATGATGATGATGATGATGGTGATGATGGTGATGATGATGACGATGATGATGGTGATGATGATGATGATACTGATGATGATGATGATGATGATGATGATGAGATGATGAGGAGGAGGAGGAGGAGGAGGAGGAGGAGGAGGAGGAGGAGGAGGGAGAGGAGGAGGAGGAGGAGGAGGAGGAGGAGGAGGAGGAGGAGGAGGAAACTCTTGAGTGTGGGTCGGCCGCCGCGCCCAGCCCGCCGCGCGCTCCTCGGCGCCCACGGGGTGGGCCGCGGAGGCGGCCGTGCGCGCGTGACCTCCGCGGCGAGGCCACCTCTGCGCACGTGACCTCCGCGGCCCGTCGCGGCACGGCACCCTGTCGGGCGCGGCCGCCCGGGGCGCTGGCGCTGCGGGGCGCCCCCGGCAGGGGCGCTGGCCGCCGGACGTGCGCAAGGCGCGTGCGCTTGCCGGCGGGGGCAAGCGAGGAGAAGGAGAAGGCGGCTCGAGGAGGAGGAGGAGGAGGAGGAGGAGGAGGAGGAGGTAGACTCGCTCTCGCTCTCGCCCTCGCTGCAAAGGGTCAGGCTCGGCGGGCCTGGGTGGGTGTATCGCGCGTGGGCCGCACCCCCTCTGCTCGCCACCCGAGGGCAACTCGCTAAAAAACCTGGGCCCTAGGCTGAATATGCATGATGTGTAGCGGGGAGAGGGCAAGGCCGCCTGACCCGCTTGAGGAAAGGAGACAGCAGGAGAAGGACTACGAAAAGAAGGAGGCGAAGGAAAAGGGGGAGGACGAAGAGTAGGGGGAACTACTAGAACCAACCAGCCCTATTATCATCTCCCTGCCTCCTGCCCCCTCTTTCTTCTCTTCCTCCTCTCCTCAAAAAGACGTCGCTCTCGTCGCCGTCGTCGTCGTCGTCGTCGTCGTCGTCGTCGTCGTCGTCGTCGTCACTCTCGTCCTCGCGTCGTAGTCGCCCTCGTGGTGGTGATCGCCACTGCCGCCCCTGTCCGCGACGCCCTCGCCGCCGCCGTCGTCGCAGCGTCGTGGCCGTGGAGTCATCGTCGACGCTCTGGCCACAGCTGCAGCCGCCGCCGCCGCCGTCGTCCGTGGTCGCGGTGGTCGCCGCCGCCGCCGTCGGCGCGTGACGGCCGCCCGCCCGTGGACGCGGCGACGACGCCCACGACGGCGGCGGCGGCGGCCACAGCGATCGCGACGACGACGGCCGCAGCGACGACCACGGCGGCCAAGACCACGGCAGCGGCGGCGGCCACCGGCGGCGGCGGCCACCGGCGGCGGCGGCGGCGGGGCGACTACGGCGGCAGCGGCGGCGGAGGCAGCGAGCGCCTCCAGAGGGAGCGGCGTGCGGCGGGTAGTAGCCGTGCGGGCAGGGCGGCGGCGGCCTCGGCGGGGCCGCGGGGGGGGAGGGCACCGCGGGTGAGTCGCCGGCGCCGCCGCCGCCGTCGCAGGCGCCGTCGTGCTCGCCGCGGGTCGTGGCGGTGGTGGTGGTGGTCGGCGTGGCCGTCGGGGCCGTCGTGGTCGTCGTGGTGGCTGTCGTGGTCGCGATGGTGGTGGTCCTCCTCCTCCTCCTCCTCCTCCTCCTCCTCCTCCTCCTCGTCTTTGTTGCGGTCGCCGTGTGGTGGTGGTCGGCGTCGTCGCCGTGGCCGTCGTCGTCATCGCCGTCCTGGTTGTCGTGGCGGCGGCGGTCGTCGTCGCCGACAACCTCCCCTTCTCCCTCCCCGTGCTCCTCCTGCTCCTTCCCGCTCCCTCCAGGAAACAATGGGAACTGACTCACTCCCAGTCCCACTCGCGCCGGCATCACCGTTACCGATGCCTCGGAGGCCAATGCTGCATGCGGTCGGACGCGCGCGCTGGAGAGGCAGAGACTGCGCGCACGCGCTGGACTTGGCGGCGAGCGAGGGCGGGAAGTGAGAAAGAGAAGCCCTTGTCAGAAGGCTCGGAAGTCCCCCAGCCTTCTGAGAAGTCTTCCGCACCTTCCCCGAAGGCACGGCAAACCTCTCAGACGGGGCGGGGGCTTCTGAGAAGTCCCGCCGCCTTCTGAGAAGTCCCGCCGCCTTCTGAGAAGGCCTTCTCCTCCTCACGTCCCCCCGCTCGGATGACGCGTTCCACGTGCGACGAGCCCCCGCCAGTTGCTTGCCGACAAGGCTGCCACGGCTTAGACTCACCCGGGAGCGGCAGTTGTTTTGTCTCAAAGTAAAGCGCGAACAACCAAACAACGCCAGCACAGGGACCCGCGTCATCCTGCTCGCCGCCGATGGGCTGAGTGTGTGGAGGGCCATCCGGGCTAGGCAAGATCCCCTCTGGCAAAACACCCTTTGGTGGTAATAGCCCGCAGCCAGGCCCCGCGCGCACAGGCCCGCCAGCACTGCGGCCGCAAAGCCACCTCGAGTACCGAGGAAGGGCAAGTCGCTCCCCGACCACCACGAGGCGGGGGTTCAAACAACCGAGGCTGCAGTCAACCCGTATAAGAAGGACGCGCGGTGAGGATGCAAGGGCCGTGAAAGGCCGTTGCGAAGCTTGCCGAGCGGGGCGCCGCCAACGAAAGCGGCCAAGAATGGACCGAGGAGGCAAGGACGCAGGGGTACCCTCGGACAGGTTTTGCCCACCCTTACCATGCGGGCTGACTGTACATTGCCTTACAGGAGCTCCCTGCCACAAAGTCGTAGAAAAGTTGTTCCGTAGAACAAGGAAAAACACATAAACATAAACTTTGGCGCTCCGAACGGATCTCTTGGATTCGCGCTTGACCCCCCTCCCTGGTGCGGAGCGCGCCAGGGGCGGACCGAAGAAGTCCGCGCGGAGCGTCAACAATTTATGTTTACGTGGCTTTTCCTTCTTCGAATAGTTGCTTCCTAGATGGGGTCGGAGCAGATGTGGTCGGAGGATCGCACCGCATCGCCGATGCATCGGCGATGTATCGGAGATGCATCGGCGATGCACCAGCAACGTCGACGATGCACTGGCGACGCCGGCGTGGAGAAACTCGGGCTCCACATCGACCCGCATCGCGGATGCATCGTCGATGCGGCGCGATCCTTCGACCCCATCCACTCCGACCCCCTCTTCCTCCTCCTCCCCCTCCTCCTCCTCCCCCTCCCCCTCCTCCTCCTCCTCCTCCTCCTCCTCCTCCTCCTCCTCCTCCTCCTCCTCCTCCTCCTCCTCCTCCTGGGAGGCCTGGATCGAAGGAAACCTGTGCCCGACACCGCGTGGGCCGTTCGAGCCGGAGCGAGCTCCGCAGCCGGGGGCGCCCCCCCCCCGCAGAGGCTCTCCCGACCCGCCCGCCCCTCCGCGCGGGCTGCGCGCCGCAGGGTTGCCCTCCGCGGGCCGGTGGGGCCGGGCACGGGGGTGACGCGCGAAAACACATCGAATGATATCCGAAAGGATGGTGGCGATAGGATCTTTTCCTCTAACCAGCAACAACTGGGGCCAAGAGGGTGCCTACGGATAAACACAGCACCGAAAATCAGTACGGGGAGTTCAAGATCAGATGGATAGTATACACTGCATGAGCTCCTTTACTCAGGGGGGCCCTGGCCTCGCCCGCCCCTTGGAGCCGGCGCCCCCGCGCAGTCACCGCGCCAAGGCTTAGGTCGGGCACGTCCCCTGCAGGCGGATTTGGGGCGAAGAAGGACACGGGCACGAAAAATACTTCAAAATTCATCCAAAATAAGCAAACATCCTGCCCAGACTATGTTTGGATTGTTTTTTGAGCATTCCCCCTGTAGAGGGACACGCCCGACTTCAGCCAAGGCGGCAAGAACGCACCGCACAGCTTGCCATCGCTCGGACGCCCATTCCCAGTGCACTGTTCGGTCTCGTGCGTGTTTGTTTTGCCAGATGATCCAGGATGCTCCTCGACGATCCTCGCCGGAAAATGCACACGTCCGACCGATGCCAAGACAGCGCACTCTCGTCCACATCGATTTCACTCTGGCTCTAGCACCTCTGGGCACACCTGCCGGCAAGGCATAATACCTCGTGCAGGCAAGAAGGAAGACTGCATTGCGTGGCTGCGAGCTCAGGGGAGACTGGCCTCCTCCTCCTCCTCCTCCTCCTCCTCCTTCTCCTCCTTCACCCCCCCTCCTACTCTCGCCCCGCTGAAATCCCCCTCATAGAGCCCGATGCTTCGCCCAGGCAGTGCAGACCCGCACTCGTGCCAAGCATGGGATTTGCGCACGCGTGTCGATCCTGATCGTCTTTTTGCGTGGCTTCCCTGGTGACGGACCGTGTGGTGCCTCACCGCCAACACGGGGAGGAAATGAGGGAGGGAGGGAGGGAGGTAACGCAGGACCTCCAGAAGCTCCTGGTGACCGCTGGGGGAGGAGGTCAGCATCGTCCTCTCCCCATCGTTCTCTTCATCCCCCCGCCTCCCACCTCTTCTTGAGGGGGCGTGGGGGAGGAGGTGCGGGACCGCACGCCTCCCGAATGAAAACACGCAAAGCTCCAAGAACTATAGATTTTCACCCAAGATCACTGTCTGACAGTCCCGCGGAGCCTGAAGACGGCCCCCGAAGGCCAGAACCTCGCGCCCAGATAATTGTTCCCGGGCGCCGACAAACTTGGGCGGGATCAGGATAAAGAGGAGGCCTCCTGCCTCCCACCAGCCCCATCCTCTATATCGGTGAAGCAAACCAGACAGAATTCACGAAGGCGGAAAAATTCCGAATACCTAGATCCTCCTCGTCTTGTTCTTCATCCTCCTCCTGCTCCTCCTGCTCCTCCTGCTCCTCCTGCTCCTCCTCCTCCTCCTCCTCCTCCTCCTCCTCCTCCTCCTCCTCCTCCTCCCCCTGCTCCTCCCCCTCTCTCCTTGGAGGCCTCCCAGATGGGCCGATTTTCAGAGATTTCGAGTTACCCCGATCCGATTGTGTCCCGATCTTCGTGTCGTTTTACTGCATGCAGCAAATTTCGTACCCCCCCCCTCTCCCTATGCCCCCCCTTTCGTCCGGCCCGCAAAATGCTTTCCTCTCTCGGGGGTTTCTTACTTCCACCACCTCCCGCCGGCCTCCGCCCGCGGAGGCGGCCCCCCTTGTACTTCCGCCGCGAGAAAGAGACGGCAACTCCTTTCTGCCCTCGGAGGCAGGGAGGGCGAGGAGGAGGAGGAGGAGGAGGAGGAGGAGGAGGCCCTTTTTAGAACGCCCCATGTGAGCAGCCTGGAGGCTCCCCCTCACACTCCACCCCCTCCTCCAAAGAGGTGCCAGAAACGGATCGACAAGTCGGATCGGCGATCGGCATGAATCGGGCAGGCGGACATCGGCAGCTGAGCTGGGGTAGTCGAATCGGTGGAGGTCGGCGGGCTAGTAATGCCTCCGATGAGGAATCAGAATCCAAATCGGAATCCAAGAACGAATCGAATCGGAATCGCAGGCCATCGTAATCGAATCGAACTGGAGGAATCGAGATAAGGCCTCCTCCTCACTCCTGCTCCTCCTCCTCCTCCTGCTTGTCCTGCTCCTCGCCCTCCTCCCCCCTGGCGCAGCCGCGAGGGGTCGCGACCGCGGCCACGGGCGCCTGTATGGATCCCAGGGCGGCGGCCAGTGATGCCTCCGGCCGGGTGCGTGTGGGAACAATTCCGTGGACATTTCCTGGTCCCCCATTTCCCTCCTTTCCCACCCTCCCTCATCATCTCGAGGAGAGGCAGATGAGCGAAGCAAGAAACAATCAGCATTTCGACGATCCTGCTCTTTCACTGACCTAAGGTGAGCCAGGATGACGATGTCCTACAACCACAGAAACTTGTCAATCATGACATTCGGCATGGAGACGATCTGAGAGATACAGGAGCTCTTTTGTTCACAGAATAAGGCATACGAACTTAATGAACACCGCAAAAGCGTCGTCCAAACCGATCTTGCTATGAATTTCATGTGGCGTAGGCCAGCACAGGTGGCCCAAGGCAATGGTGGACGTTCTTTGCTCACGCCCGTGAACAGTGACACTGTCGTTCTTGGTCTCTGTGTTATCTCAGGCGCTCATTCACCAACAAATGCGTGTTGTGTGCGCTTACGGGACTGAAACACCGGCCTAAACAAGTGAACGACATTTGAGGCCTGAATGCTAGAAACAGAGACGATCCGCGAGGATCGAGGCCGATTGGCTTAGAAAGGTATAACGAATGTGTTTATCAATATCTGCTTGCCAAGGCTGGGATCCGTCGAACTTCTGACCAAAACACGCCACATGAGAGGTCCAGGGGGCGAATCCTCTTCCCCCGTCAGATACGGCCTTCCTTGCAGACATGCGCCGGGGGGCTTGGCCACGTAAAGTCCCCCAGTCCAGTTCGGCACAACCCTCACACGCTTCGTGACCCCACCGGGAGCTCCACGGGAGGCCCAGCGGGGCTAGGCCACACAGCGACCCCCAGTCCATTTCGGCACACCCCTCACATGCTTTGTGGCCAATGAAGATCTTCACCGACGCCCCAATGGGGTGGGGTAGGGCTCATCGCGTCCTGCAGCCCATATCGGCGCACTCCTCATCCGCGTCGTAGCCCCATACGGAGCCTGGCCGAAGCCCCCCGGGGGGCTAGCCCACACAGCCCCCCAGACTCGGCGGCCGCCTGAAGGGGCCGTGCTGCAGAACGCGACGCGGGATGCAGAGCGTCAGCCCGGTGCCCAGGCTGGCTGGAGTCGAAGCTGGCTGGAGCGTCAGTGAAGAACAGAGACTGGGATGCCCACCCGGCCCCCGAGCAGGGTCGCAGGCTCGACTCTGGCCCGCGTGCTGCCACAGATCAGCCTCCACCGCCGCCGCCGCCGATCTGGCCGTCACCGCCACCGATCTGGCCGTCACCGCCGCCGTGCGCCGTGCCCCTCGCCGCCCGGGCAACGAGCCGCCGGGCCAGGCGGCGGCGCTGGCCGCGGCGCAAGCGCCCCGCCGACTGGTGCCACGCCGCGGCTCCACGCCGCCGGCCCGCTGCCGCTCGGCAGATTCCCCCGGCGTCTCAGGAGGTGCTCGTCGCCATGGCTGGGCGCGTCGCTCGAGGAGTTGGTCAGGGCGGGCCCCAGGAAGGGTCTGGGGCGCTGCTTCCGAGTGGCTCTGTGGGGACGCGCGAACCGGCCCCAGCCAGGCGGAGAAGCGGCCCATCTGCACCACGCTGGATACTCCACAAGGCGCCAGGGGGTGGCAAAGCGCTCAGGTGGGGAGTCGGAACAGGACTGGTCTGCGGCAACTCATGGAGCCATCATCATGTTGGCTATTGCGAATCGACGTTAATCGTCGCTCAATCGACGCTGGTCGAGGTTACATCGGCGCTTTCTCATCGAATACCAGACGCTGGCGCACGCGAGTGCACTCGAAAAGATAGAATTGCGAGGACATGCAAGGCCCCCATGCGCTGCTACCGAAGGAATGTCCTTTCGGGGCGTGGAGGAGGAGGAGGAGGAGGAGGAGGAGGAGGAGGAGGAGGAGGAGGAGGAGGAGGAGGAGGAGGAGGAGGAGGGGAGGAGCGGGAGGAGGAGGAGGAGAAGGAGGAGAAGGAGGGGGAGGAGGAGGGGGAGGAAGAGGAGGAGGAGGATGATGAGAAGGAGAGGAGGAGGAGGGAGGAGGAGGGGAGAAGGAGATGGAGGAGCAGGAGGAGGAGATGGCGGAGGAGGAGAGGAGGAGGAGCAGGAGGAGGAGGAGGAGAGGAGGAGGAGGAGGAGGAGGAGTGCCAGGTGGAGGGGGGGTGGAAACGGTGCTGCTGCGCCCCGTGGGGCGGGGCGTTCTCGGTGGTCGCGGGGGGGAGGGGGCCAGCGGGCGAGTTGCCATGGAGGAGGGTGCTGCTCGCGAGGCAACTCTGGGCAAAGTCGAGGGCTATGCGGACCCCTTGAGCTGCAAGAGATGTTTCTGATGAATGGTGCAGCTGCTGTGGAACAATTTGTGCGGATGAGGCTGCTAAGAGAGCGGCATTGCCACACAATCGCCCCTCTCAAGGAAAGTTCAAAACGGGACCGATCAGAAGCAAACCCTCCAACAATATCTAACTTGCGTTTCTAAACAGCCCGCGTTGTAGGCGAGGGAGGCGCACCACAGAGCCAAGAAGCGCTGGGGTACGGGAGGCGCCTACCTCGTGAAGGTGTTACCTCCGTCAGGCATCAAGGCTGGGCTGGAGGTACTACCCAGGGTGCCCCAAGGTCAACGGCCGCCGACCCCGCTTTCCCCTTCCTCCATTGGCAGCATCCTCCTATTCCTCAACCACGGCGGCGGCGACCCCTGGCGTCAGGAGGGTGGGCCCGTGGCGTAAGCGTAGAATAGGAAACAACAATTTAAATTGAGCCCGCAGTGGTGGGCATGCAAGAGCTGCCAGAAGCACAACGGGAAGAATCCTCTTCAGTTATACGTTGTCGAGGAAATGAGGGAAAGCGAGGAGAAGGATGCGCAGAGTTAGGTTGGACGCGCTGTCTGGCAGAGTTAGGTTGGATGCACCTGCCCTGACCATCACCTCGTTTCCCACCACCAGCCAGGGCCGAGTTAGGTTGGATGCCCTGTCTGGCTGAGCTAGGTTGGATGCACGCGCTCTGACAATTAAACGAATTCGGCTGGATGCTTTGCCTGGCCGGCTTAGCTTGCACGCACTTGTTCATGCCGGATTAGAGCACACATGCGCCCGTTACGCAAACGTGGGGACGAGAAGGTGCCAGGAGAGTTTCCCTTATAGGAGATGTCTTGGCTTAGATGTGTGGAAGACATGTGAGGACTTGGCGGGCTCCATCTGGTGTTCAAGTGTTGGCGACAGGTGATCCTAGCGTGGTGTGTGTAACCTTTTACCCGTTCGCGGGTCGATGGCGCCATCCGCTTTCGAGCTGGTGGTCTTGTCGCTCCCCCCCTCCGCCCTAATTAGGTCCCCGCCGTTTGCGTCAGCGCAGGACTCTCTCGAAGACCCCCGTGCTGAGCAGGAGGGGATGGGAAGGGGTACCCCCGCCCCCCCCCCCTCCCAGGAGAGCCCAGAATCGAATCGACAAGTCGGATCGGCGATCAAAACTACTTGGCCCTGCGGAAATCGGCAGCCAGGTCGGGAGAAGCTGCATCGTCTGCGGACATCGGCAGGCTGGTAAGGCCTGCATCGAGAAACCGAAGCCCACACCGGCATCCGAAGTCGGACCGGAAAAGCGGAAGACGTCCAGATCGAACGGAATCGAGCCAGAGTCGTCGAACTGCGCCTCGTCCTCCCCCGCCCATCCCTCCCCGCTCGGGCGCGGCCTGACTGACCTCTGGCAAACCACCCCCTGCTGTGACGCCACCCTCGTCTGTCAAGCTTCCCTCGGGCCGCATACAGACAATCGGAGCTGGGACAGAAGAACATCCTTCAAGAAAATGAGACCCTCCGCTGGCCAAAGCACATAGAGAACAGCTGAGGGTGTCCTCCTCAGGATACACAAGAACATCCAACAAGCACGAAGAATATGAAGGTACCCTCCTCGAACCCATCTCGATCTTATACCTCGGTCCGACTGTATGTCTTGGGGCGCGGCGAAGGGGAACGTCACGGCAGGGGATGGTTTGCGAAGGGCCAGTCGGGCCGCCCCTGGCCTGAGGGGCATCGATAGGGGGGGCCTGGCAGATTGGCGGTGCGCACAAGGGGCTGGAGGGAGGGGTGAGGGCTTCTTAGAAGAAGGCTGCTTCTTTGGAAGGCGCCGGCCTTACATCTATAGAAAAGGTCCGTGCCTTCTAAGAAGCTGGGGTGCCTCTAAGAAGCCCTCCCCCCCTCTCCCCACCGCCCTCTGCGCGTGGCTGAGCTTAGGAGGGGATGAAATCGACATGGAATCGGCGATACATCGCCGATAGATCGGCGATAGGCCCCCGATAGCGACACCGCACCTTCCTGGGCGAGGTGGGGCTATCAGACCCCTTCCGGCGATCAATGGGCGATTAGGGTTCGATGCATACCCCCCTATGCCTATCCCCAAATGGTTCTCGGGCCATAACTCGGCAAACCGGCGGACGTTTGGAACGATTCCAGCAACCCCGGAACGCCCTCGACGAGGCGCAGCTGTTGGAACGCATCCCGGGGCCGGGAAGCCGCCGCGAACGGACAAAAACGACCGAATACCTAGAACTTCGAATCGAAAACGACGGAGAACCTGTGCATATGCCCCCCGATCGTTGCCCCTGATGACCCTCCCCCGAGGGGGGTAAGTGAGAAGGAGGAGGCCTTCTCAGAAGCCGGAGAGACTTCTTAGAAGCCCTCGCGCCTTCTGAGAAGCTTGCTGTGTCTTCGGGGAAGGCTTCGAAAGCTTCTCAGAAGGCTGGGGGACGTCCGAGCCTTCTGAGAAGGCCTTCTCCTTCTCCCTTCCCCCCCTCGCTCGCTGCCGAATAGGTGAAGGCACGGATGCACAAAGACACAAACTCTCGGAGCGCCACACGGATTTGTCTTGGAGATCGGCGCTGGAGCCCCGCCAGAGGCGCCGCCGAAAAAGGTTCCCAGCAGCGATCTCCAAGAAAACTCCGCGCCCACCCCCAACAGTTCATGCTCAAAACTCTCGGGGGGGAGGGGGAGAGGTGGGGGAGGGGGAGGAGGCAAGCTAGTTACGCTCGCGTCATATCTGACGTCGTACCCCTCCCTCCCATCCCTTACCATGGCGTAGATCTCCTCTCTATTCGTACAATCGGATGTCGTAGCATGGCACAACCTTACACGACATAGCATGGTGTTGAAGATCAACGTGTAACATGACATAGCATGGCGTGACGACGCCCCATTAGTGGGGGGGACTTCGGCAGCCCCAAACATTAACGAATCGATGCCCAATGTGTAATCACATCCGACGGTTTTTTCGGGGCCGATTTGGAACGACAGGAAACCATGTCGTGGCATGGCGCTGGAAATAATGACGCCAACGCTGCAGCGGGAGCACGAGTCGGAACGAGCGGAAGCCCGAAAAGGAGGCCAGCGCTTGAGCGAGAGCAGCATTCTGAACAAAAAACCTAAGCGCGGCGGCGCGGAAATGAGGACGCGTAGCCTGAAATAGCGTGGCGTGGCGTGGCGACACCCCATAGTGGGGGGGGCGTCTGCGGCCCAAAAAAGTCAACGAATCGACACCGAAAGTGGGATCACTTTCGATAGTTTTCCCGGGGGGGCCAGTTTCCAGATTTTGGGGCCTATTTGGAAGGACCAAAAACCATAGCGAGGCAAGGCGCTGGAAATAATGATGACGCCAGCGCTGCAGCGGGAGAACAATTCGGAACGAGCGGAAGCGCGGAAATGAGGTCATCGCTTCAGCGGGAGCACGATTCGGAACGAGCGGAAGCCCGAAAATGAAGCCAGCGCTTCAGCGAGAGCAACATGTTGAATAAAAACCTAGCGAAAACACGTTTGCCTTGGGAACATTCGGCGGCGCGTTTCGAACCGGGGTGTGGGCCCCCCGCCCCTCCAACACTCGGCGCCGTCGATCAAAACCAAGGGGACTCCCCTCCTCCCCCAACCCCCCCCCCTCCCAAACCCCGCCCCCCCCCTGCGCCGGCGCCGGCGGCCGCCAACTGGGGACGCAGCGACGATGGCCAGAGGCAGCTCAAGGGAAGGGGGGGTTCAACCCCACCCCCACCCGGCGCCGGCGGGGACGCAGCGACGATAACCACCACTACCACCACCACCACCACCATCGCCTCAACCCACCACCACCACCACCAACCCACCACACAACCACCACCACCACAGACCACAGCCACCACCACCAGCACACCCACCACCACCACCACAACGCACCATCACCACCACCAGCACCACCACCACCACAAAAACCCACCACCACTACCACCACCACCACAATCTGCCAAGCCACCACCACCACCGCCACAACCACCACCGCTGCCAGCAGCACAACCCACCACCACCACCACCACAAACCACCACACTACCACCACCACGACCGCCACCACCACCACCACAAATCACAACCACCACCACAACCCACCACCACCACAAACCACCACCACACAACCACCAAACCACCACCACTACCACCACCACCACAACCCACCACCAGCACCAGCACCAGCACCAGCACCACCACAAACCACCACCACACCACCACCACATCACCATCACCAACACCACCAGCACCACCCACCACCACAACTACCACCGACACAAACCACCACCACACCACCACCACAACCACCACTACCGCCACCACCACCACCACAACCCACCACCACCACCACCGCCGTATTCGTCGACGCTCCCCGCCGCCGCGGCCCGCCGCCGCAGGCGCCGGCGCCGGCCCAGAAAGGAAAATTGTCGTCCCCGCCGCCGCTGCCAGCCGCCCGCCGACGCAGGCGCGGGCCCGAGGAGAGAGGAGAGGAGGGAGGGGTAGGGAGGGGGGGGAGGGGGGGGTCCATTTTCCCCCCCCCCCCCCTCCAAGCGACCACCAGGACCGCGCTCTTTCTTCTGGAATCCTGTGTAAAAACTAATACCGCGGTTGGGGAGCGAAAATTTCCCGGACGCGCCACCAGGGGATAGAGGAGAGTATGAATTCAACTTGTGTAATTGTGAAAGGGGGAAAGGGGAGAGGGGAGGAGGGGGGAGGGGACGGGGGGGGGGAGGAGAGGGGGAAGGGAGGGAGGGGGGGAGGGGGGGGAAAAAGAGGGAGGAGGGGGGAGGGGGGGAGGGCAAGCTAGGTGCGCTCGCGTCATGTCTGGCATCCTACCCCTCCCTCCCATCCCTTACCATGGCGCAGATCCCCTCTCTACTCGCACAGTCGGATGTCGAGCAGGGCAATGATCCCGAAAGGGTACGCAATGCATTGTAGAGCACGGCATGGCATGGCGTAGAAGAGCACCGCAAAGCGTAGTATCAACCTAGCATTGCATTGCATGCCGTGGCATGGCACGGGAAATGACGCCAGCGCTGCAGCGGGAGCACGAGTCGAAACGAGCGGAAGCGCGGAAATGAGGCCAGCGCTGCAGCGGGAGCACGATTCGGAACGAGCGGAAGCACGGAAATGAGGCCAGCGCAGCAGCGGGAGCACGATTCGGAACGAGCGGGGCCCGAAAATGAGGCCGGCGCCTCAGCGAGAGCAGCATCTTAAAAAAATGCAAGCGAAAATCCAACTCCGGGGAAACCTGTGTGTAAAAAACAATGCGCGGGGTGGGGTCGGCCACTTACAAACCGACATCAGGGAAATAGGGAGAGTATTTTCGTATTCATATTGATAATTGTAGAGGTGGAGAGGGAGAGGGGGGGGGGGGGGGAGGAGGGGGGAGGGAGGGATGGGGGGGAGGCGGGGGGGGCAAGATAGGTGCGCTCGAGCGTCATATCTGACGTCCTACCCCTCCCTCCCATCCCTTACCATGGCGCTGATTTCTCTATCCGCGGTCCGTGTCGTAGCGGACCTGTGCTCCGCGCGCGGCGTAGTGGGTGGTGTGCGCGTGCGTGCGTGCGTGGCCGTGTGGCGTGTTGTGGTGGGTGGTGGTGTGCTGCGCTGCTCGCTGGTGGTGGTGGTGGTGGTGGTGGTGGTGGTGGTGGTGGTGGTGGTGGTGGTGGTGGTGGTGGTGGTGGTGCGGGCGGATGGGCGCGCGAGAAAGAGGCCCGCGCTGGGGCGAGAACGCCATCCTGAACGACGGAGGCCAAACACCGATCCGAAAATGAGGTCCACGCTGCAGCGGGAGCACGATTCGGAACGATTCGGGAGCAGAAATGAGGCCCGCGCCTCAGCGAGAGCAGCATTTTGAAAAAAAACACGCAAGCGAAAACCCGTTTCCCGGGAATCCTGTGTAAAAAAAACAATGCACGGGGGGGTGTCGGATATCTTCGGGACGCCATCAGGGGAAGTGGGAGAGTATTTTCATATTGTGTAATTGTGGAGGAGGAGGGGAGGAGGAGGGGAGGGGGGGGGAGGGGGGGGTCTCGATCTCGATCTCTCGAGAGAGAGATCTCGGTGTCGACCTCGACCTCGCCGCCCGAGGGGGGAGGGGCCCGGGCCCCCTGCGCGCCGCGGCCCCGCGACGGGGCCTCGGCGGTTCCTCCCAGCGCCGCCTGGCCGCGGGCCGCCCCGAGCGGCTGCGCGAGCGGCTCGCGTTGCCGTCCTGGCCCGGCAGGCGCGCGCGCGCGGGGGGCGGAGGCTGCCAGAGGTGCATGGGCCTGGGGGCTCGCAGACAAATCGTCGTCGTCGTCGTCGTCGTCGTCGTCGTCGTCGTCGTCGTCGTCGTCGTCGTCCTTGTCCTCGTCCTCGTCGTCGCCCTCGTCGTCGTCGTCGTCCTTCGTCCTCGTCCTCGTCCTCGTCGTCGTCGTCGTCGTCGTCGTCGTCGTCGTCGTCGTCTTCGTTGTCGTCGTCGACTTCGGCGTCATCGTCGTCTTCGTCATCGCTCAGGGTCGGCGGCACTGGCCGTAAGGCCTCTCCAATAAATAGGCACAAATCCCAATTTCCCAATACTTTCCCACGTGTTCTGGGTGTTCGTCTCCCCCCACACTGTCCATAGTTTCCCTTCGTGTTCCTGGGAATCGACGCTGATCTGTGTCTGTGTTTTTCCCCTCCTGAAGAAGGTGCCCCCTGGCCCAAGGTGTCCCCAGCGTTTCGCTCCATGCTGGAGCTCCTGGTGACCAAGAGAGAATGCGAGATCCCGATCCCAGAATCGCTGACGGACCGAGGATTCGAGGATCGGCAAACAAAGATTATGGGGTATGGTTTGCCTTCGTAGTTGTTCCCCTCGCAAGACCCAGCCCCGAAATCGCCAGCAGCCTGCGTTTTGCTGTGGCGCTCGCGTTTTCGGGGTTGGGCGGCTGTTTAAGCTCACTCCCCTGGGGTCCCCTGGGCCTCGTGAGGGGTGCTCTGGAGGCCGGGGGGGCATCCTCGGGAAATCCTGGGTGGGCACCTCTGGGCCAGAGACACTCCCCCCCCCCCCCCCCCCTGGCAGGACCCGTAGCTGGGCGGAGTGGGAGGGATCCAGATGGGGTCCTAGAGATCCCGAGTCGGCGTTACGCAAAGGGATGGGGGGGGATGGGGTGGGGGGGCGCAGGGGCTCCTTTCGGGGGGGGGGGGGGGGGGGGGGGGGGGGGTGAAACGTGTACCTGTCGTACCCTTTTTGGGCCCAAGGGGGCCCATTTCGGCGAACTGCAGGTGCTCCTCTCGTCCCCCCCCCCGATCCATCGACCCACCATTACTCGACGCCCGAGATCCCGATATCCGAGGGCCGCCGCTCGTCGGGCGCCAGCGTGGAGGGCGTTGTCGTCGTCGCCGCCGCCGTCGGCCGCTGCCGACGTCGACTTCGTCGACGTCGCCGTCGACGTTGTCGGCCGCCGTCGTCGTCGGCCGCCGTCGACGTCGTCGTCGCTCGGGCTTCGGGGGGGAGGATCGAGGATTCGCGTTTTGGACCACCTTGGGGCCTCCAGAGGCTGTCGGGGGGCGTCGTCAGTCGTCGCCGTCGTCGCCGCCGCCGCCGCCGCCGACGTCATCGCCGTCGTCGTCGTCGTCGTCGTCGTCGTCGTCGTCGTCGTCGTCGTCGTCGTCGTCATCGTCGTCGTTGTCGCCGTCGCCGTGGTCGTCGTCGCCGTCGCCGTCGTCGTCGCCGTCGTCGCTGCCGCTGCTCGGAGCTCCGAACACCGCGAGGCTCCGGGGACGGAGCACGGGACGTGCGCTCCGGGGGCGTGCCCGGCGAGCGCTGGGCACGCGAAGGCCTCGGGAGCCCGCTGGAGGTCGGGGCCCGTGGGCGGCACCGCGTCTGGGCGGCCCCGTGCCCTCCGCGGTGCCGCAGGCGTGCCGCCAGGAGCGGCAGCCGCGCCGGGAGCGGGAGGACCCCTCGATGGGGGCGAGGACGGCAGGCCGAGGCCACACGCCGAACCTGCGAGTGCGGATCGGGACACCGAGACAGAGGACACGCGGTCGGAACGAGGCGCGAGCCGTCCTTGCTCCTGATTGCTCCTCCTCCCCCCTCCTTCTCCCTCCCCTCGTGGTCGTCGTCGTGGTCCTCCTCCTCCTCCTCCTCCTCCTCTCCTCCTCCTCCTCCTCCTCCTCCTCCTCCACCTCCTCCCCCCCCCATCCATCCTCTCCTCTACCCCTCCTCCTCCCTCCTCCTCCTCCTCCTCCTCCTCCTCCTCTCAACTTCCCTCCGTCCCACCTGCTCCTACTCTGCATATCCTCTCCGCTTTCTCGCTCCTCCTTCTCCTTCGCCTCCTCCTCGTCCTCCTCCTCCTCTTCCTCCTCTTCCTCATCCTTCCTCCTCCTCCACTTCCTCCTCCTCCTCCTCCTCCTCCTCCGCCTGCTCCTCCTCCTCCTCCCTCCTCTTGCTTGCCTCGTCCTCCCTCCTCTTGCCTGACTGTCTCCTCCTACCTGCCTCCCTCTGACTGCTGCTGCGCCATCTCCTACTCCTGGCCTCTCTGCCTCCCTCCATAAGGCTTCCCAGATAAGGATTTCATACAGAGGATTCCTCACTGAGGATTCCTCACTACGTATTCCCTGCTAAGAAATCCCCACGATGGATTCATTACCAAGGATTCCTTACTGCAGCTTCAAGCTTCACTGCTCCTCTGCTTCCCGCCTGCCACTCCTCCCTCCGAACCTCGCCCCGTCCCTCTCCCAACAGGTCGACGGAGGGAGGAACGGTGACGGCGGGGGAGTGCGGACGGAGGCGGATCGGGCCGCCTGCCTCCCCCACTGCGGCCCTTTCCCCGCCGTAGCTGCACCTCCCTCTCTCCTTGCCGTCCTCCTCCTCCGCCACTTCCCTAAATATGGTCATACATATATATATATATATAGAGAGAGATAGATATCCCCCTCCCCCTGCCCCATCTCATCATCCTCACCTCCACCCCCACTCCCCCCTCCCCCTCCTCTCCGTATCCCTGTCGCTCATTCCTCTCCACTTTCGAATTATCGTCCTCCTCCTCCTCCTCCTCCTGCTTCTGCTCCTCCTCCTCCTCCTGCTCCTCCTGCTCCTCCTGCTCCTCCTCCTCCTCCTCCTCCTCTCCTCCTCCTCCTCCTCCTCCTCCTCCTCCTCCTCCTCCTCCTCCTCCCCCCCGTCCTCCTCCTCCTCCTCTTTTCCTCCTTCCCCCCATCCTCC
The DNA here is from genome assembly GCA_963575745.1 of Prorocentrum cordatum. Classification (NCBI taxonomy): domain Eukaryota; class Dinophyceae; order Prorocentrales; family Prorocentraceae; genus Prorocentrum; species Prorocentrum cordatum. The sequence goes on from CAUYUJ010017093.1 coordinate 506,049, forward strand.
TCCCCAAGGAGGGGGGAAAACTAGGAGGGGGAGAGAGAGAGAGAGAGATAGAGAGAGAGAGAGGGAGGGGGAACCATGACAAGGAGGGCAGGGGGATGAGCAGAGGAGGAGCGGACAATCACCCCGCCCCTTCCATCCTCACCCGTACCTCTCCCTCTCCTCCTCATCGGTCGACTCCTGCCGGCGGTTGTCGGGCTTCGGCCGCTTGTTGTTGCTGCCCTTGCCCCCGCTGCCCTTGCCTCCGTCTGCGGGGGGCTTCCTGCCGTCTGCGCGCCTCGCGTGGCAGACTCCTGCGCCTCCTCGTCCCCCAATCCTCCGTCATTGCCTTCTTGGGCATGCCGCGGGAGCGAGCGTCCGTCCTTTCCACCTCCTCCTCCTCCTCCTCCTCCTCATCCTCCTCCTGGTCCTCGTCCTCCTCCTCCTTTCCCTTCTTCTCCTCCTCCTCCTCCTCCTCCTACTCCTACTCCTACTCCTCCTCCTCCTCCTCCTCCTGGTCCTGCTCCTCCTCCTCTTGCTCCTGCTCCTCCTGCTCCTCCTGCTCCTCCTGCTCCTCCTGCTCCTCCTTGCTCCTCCTGCTCCTCCTCTCCTCCTGCTCCTCCTGCTCCTCCCTCCTCCTCCTCCTCCTCCTCCTCCTCCTCCTCCTCCTCCTCCTCCTCCTCCATTCTTTTTCCGTATAAATAGCTTCCCCTGTCGAACCCCGAGGCCAGATTTTGGGGCGGGCCGGGCGTTTCGCCTGAAACTTCCTCGCCATTTATAACGCTAAGCTTAAAGGCTGGCGACAGCTTCGCAGATGGAGGGGCGGGTCGTTTTCAAAATGTGACTCTCGCCTTTTCGGCGCACGTTCGTTTTTAAACTTTGCAAGGGCTTCGCGGATTGAGAGCGGGTCGTTTTCAAAATGTGGCTCTCGCCTCAGCGCGGCGCACATTCGTTTTAAACATGTGCAAGAGTTTCACGGATTGAGGTCGAGTGATTCTTTAAATGTGGCTCTCGACTCAGCGCGGCGCACATTCGTTTTAAAACTTTGCCAGGGCTTCACGGCTTGAGGGCACGTGTTTATTTATAGCGCGGCGTACATTCGATTTAAACATGTGCAAGAGTTTCTCGGATCGAGGGCGAGTGTTTTTTCAATGTGGCTCTCGCCTCAGCGCGGCGCACATTCGTTGTTTTGTTTTTTCTTTCCAAATTGCAAGGGCTTCACGGATTCCCATCATCAACGTACCCGAAGTGGTGTTTTGGAAGGATTCATGAATATACGGGTGCAACAGTTACGTTGGTTCCCTGTGTCGAAGTCCTAGGGATGACGTTCTGGCGCGATTCAGGATCGTCAATACGCAACAGTCAGGTTGACCTGTGGTGTTGGAATCCTGAGAACAATATTTTGGCATGCTTCAGAGTCTTCAAACGGGTGTCTTCCAACGAGGCAGTTTCATCAATGGACATGAGCCGTTGTAGGGGCCTGTGAAGAGGGAGCTTAGAGGGAGGGTTTACTCCAACGTCGTTGATGACTCTTCGATTTGCACTGGTCCTCCCCTCCTCCTCCTCCTCCTGCTCATTCACTGGCTACTTCTCACTACTTTCGCTGCTTCAGACCCTCCCTACCCCCTCCCTACCCCCTCCTCCCATCCATATCCCCACCCTCCTCCTCCTCCTCCTCCTCCTCCTCCTCCTCCTCCTCTTCTTGTTGTTCATAGAAAACGATGGCTTTCTTAAGAAGTCGCAAGCGCGCGAGCGCACGTTTTTTTCAAACGTGCGTTGCGAACTCGTGTGTTTTTAATGTGTGTTTGGGACACTCGATTTTGAAACCGCTACAAAACGGAAGATGTTTGACGGATGTCGGCATGCGCGCGCGACGACGCGCGCGCGTGCATTCCGTCAATAGTTTTGCAAAAGGGTTTTGAAGACTTATGATCTTTATCAAACGAGTGCGCGTGCATAGTTTTTTCCAGAAGATGGCGGGGGGGCGATACCAGTAGGGCTGGGACGTTATGAATGCATATTTAGAATGGGCGATGGGGCAGAATCGTAGGTACATTGCAATACTACAAGGAAGGCGGATAATGCCAGGAAGGGGGTAGAGTCTATTCTCTTCGTAGAAAGGAGAATCACTGTAGTGCGATATGTGTGGTACAGTCTAGGTGATGCGCAAACTATGTGGTGTTATCGATGGGAATAACCGATATGGTGCAATCTAGGTTGCGCAATCTATGTTGTGCTATCTATGTTGTGCAACCCATGTGGTGCAATGTATGCTGTGCAGTCTATGTGGTGCAATTCTTGTTGCGGCGACGAGGCGGCGACTGGGCGGCGACGGCGGCCACTTATTCGCCAGAGCGGCAGACAGGCCCAGACGACGGGAGGCGACGAGGCGGCGACGGGGCGGCGACGGCAGCCACATAGCCGCCAGAGCGGCAGACAGGCCCAGACGACGGGCGGCGACGAGGTGGCGACGGGGCGGCGACGGCGGCCACATAACCCCCAGAGCTGCAGACAGGCCCAACTCGTTAGAGGGGAAGTGAGAAACCCTAAGTGTAAGCATCGCTCCAGGAAAACATGAAAGCATCGAAACTCGTACCTCTCCTCCTCCTCCTCCTCCTCCTCCTCCTCCTCCTCCTCCTCCTCCTCGTATTCATCCTCCTTCCCCCCTGCTCTTCGTTACCTGTCCTCGTCCCTCCTCCCTCCCGCATCGCTCCTTCCCCTTTCCCTCAACGTTCCCCCACGGCCCGCCTAATCCCAAAAGCCCTTCACCTACCCGTGAACCTCGCTGAAACCCGGAGGCCATCCAAGCCGCGCGCCTTTCCTCCTGCTCTTGGGATAAGACAAGGCCGTATGAACAGAAAAGCGCAGCATTCGGAGGTCCGCGCGGGCCCGCCCTGGACCAGAGAACAAAAGACACTACCCCACCTGCGGCCCCACGGGGCTTAGCGTTTACCAGCAAATCTGGCGTGGGCTTGTGCGTGGTATACGCTACGGCCCCCCATGGGCCGTGACGCAACATGGAGGGCCGTAGGTGGGGTGGTGTCGTTTGCTTTTCCCTTGCGCGCGAAGAACATCAGGGGTGGCACGGGATGCGCCGCCAGGGGCGGTCCAGCGCCGACCTAGGAAATCCGCGCGGACCTCCGAATGTTTTGCGTAGTGTTGTTGATCCTCGATTCTCGTAACTCCTGGCGGGCTGTTCGGCAGCGGGCGAGGAGGGGAAGCGAGAAGGAGAAGGTCTCCTCAGAAGGCGGCGGAACTTCTCAGAAGCCCTCGCGACTTCTGAGAGGCCATCTGCGTCTCCAGCGAAGGCTCCGAACACTTCTCCAGGAAGGCGCGTGGGACTCCCGAGCCTCAATGAAGAGGCCCGCTCCTTCCCGCTTCCCCACCAGGCTCGCCGCCGAGTGCTGTTGATCCCCGCTTCTCGTTTGCAGAGGAGGAGGGGGAGGAGGAGGAGGAGGAGGAGGAGGAGGAGGAGGAGGGAGGAAGGAGGAGGGACGTGGAGGATGGAGGAGGGAGGGAAGGGAGGAAGGAATAGAGGGGTAGAGGAGGAGGGAGGTGAGGAGGAGTAGGATGGGGGGGGGGGGGTAGGGAGGGGAGGAGGGGGAGGAGAGGGAGGAGGCGGAGGGGGGGACTGAGGGGTGTGGAACAGGGGGGGGGGGGAGGGGGGAGGATGGGAGAGAGGGGTGGGGGGGGCGGGGGGTGTGGGGTAGGGGGGGGAGGGGTGGGGGAAGAGGGGGGAAAGGGGGGGGGGATGAGGGGGGGGGGGGGGGTGAAGTCTCTTCTGCATCGCTGCGCCGGCTCCCGGACTGCGGAGGATGAGGAGGAGGAGGAGGAGGAGGAGGAGCAACAAAAATCCAGCGCACCGACGCTCCCTCTCGCGAGGGGTGCGCGTCGAGGCCGCTCGGCCCCCACAGGGGGGGGCCAGGGACCACGACTTCCCCAGCCTTGCGTGCTCGGAGCTGCCTGCGGACCCGCACCTCCGGCGTCGAGATTTATCTTGTCGCAACGTGCCCCCCCCCCCCCACTCGCCATCGCTCGGACGTCCATTCCGTGTTTTTTTTTTTCGGTTTCGTGCGTGGTTGTTTGGCCAAATGATCAAGGATGCTCCTCGATGGTCCTCGCCGAACGAAAAATACACACGTCCGAGCGATGCCGAGCCCAAAGGAGATCTGGACCTTCTCTTGAGCAGGGGCCGACCGTCCCGGCACTCTTGTACAGTCAACCAGTAGCGTAAGGATGCGCGGAGGATGCGCGGTCCTCGGACGCCCATGCCGAAGCTTTTCGAGCGGGGCGCGGCCAACGAGAGTGTCCAAGGATGGACCCAGGAGGCAAGGATGCAAGGGTACCCTTGAGAGGGATGCCTATCCTTACTATGCGGGTCAACTGTACGCCTACCAAGACATGTTCTTGGAACCCAGGAGTGTTCTAAGAACAAAAACAATGTTCTTAGAACATTCGCCCGACGTGTTCAAACAAGACGGTCTCGGCCAGACATGTTCTAAGGCAAACTCGTGCAGACCACGAAAGGTCCGTAGAACATTCTTTGGTGGGCACATAGGCGAGCCAGGACGCTTCGCCACTGCTTGAGTTTCCCAGGGTCCGCTTGTCCATCCCGAGTTTTTTCTTGACGGCCCCGAGGTTGGGCAATGGCCCCCACAACTGCAACAAAGCAAGGCAGCTGGGCAGGCCGAAGCGAGGAACGGAGACCCCCCTTTTTGGCCCTCCGAGCGCCTGCGTGGACGAGGAGCGCTGGAGAAACGGCCTTGGAAGGACAAAAGGAGAGGAGCACCGAACCCCTTCCGAACCCAGGCTGTTCCTCAAATTTCAGCGTCTTGGCTGTACGCCGTGACATCTGCACGGCGCGAGGATCGACTGCCCGCAGGAGCGACCACGGATAGGGGTGGCCTTTGGTGCTCGGCTCTTTGGGGGCCGCGGGGGGGCCAGACCCAGGCGCGCAAGACGCCGCAGCCGCCTCGCGCTCGGCGATCGGGGGGGGCCCCGATGAGCCCGCACCAAAGGCCACTCTGGCGACGGGCCTCTCTTTATCCCAAGAAAAACAAGAAAAAAAAAACGACAAACAGACAAAAAGTTAATAAAGAAAAATAAAATAAAATAAAGTAAAAAACAAAAAAAAAAAAAAAAAGAAAAAAAAAAGATAAAAAAAAAAAAAAAAAAAAAAAAAAAAAAGGAAAAAAAAAAACAACGAAAAAACAAACAAAAAAAGGTAAAAAGAAAACACAACACCACAAAACAAAAAAAATCGCACAAAATAAAAACCTCCCCTCCCCCCCATTCCCCCCCTCCGCCCCACCATCCCCCTACTTCCCCCCCACCCACAACGACCGCCGAAGCCCACCCCCCCCCCAACGCCGCCACCACCCTCCCGCCCCCAGGACCCTAACTTAACAGACATGGTCGTATCCAAATTTCGAGCCGGATCGATCGGTGAGGGCCCCGGTCTCGAAAGTGAGTGAAAAGGCCCGGCTCAAAATAATTGAGTCGCCTGGATCTCAAGGTGACGTGCAGTCGAGAGGAGGCCAGGGGGGGACCCCCCTTCCCTGGCACCTCCGCAGGCAAATGTGGCACCTGATGCAATTCTTCCCGTCCTGCGATCGCGCCGGCGGCCCACGCACAAGCCGGAGCATCATTCCGAGACAAGCGTGTCGCCAGCCAGAAAGCAGGTGTCACGCCCATTCCGCGCGGGCCGGGCTCGGTGTCACTGAGGTCCAGTTTACGTTGGGTGGGTAGTCCACGCTAGGTGCTGGGGTTGTAGTCGAGCGGAGGCCAGGGGGGACCTTCCTCCCCCGGCGCCTCCACGGGCAGATGTGGCACCTGATGCAGTTCTTCCCGTCCTGCGATCGCGCTTCGGCGGCCCGCGGGGGGGGGGGGGGCACCGTCGCCGCGCGCCGGCGTCTGGTCGATCTGCGCGCCACCGCCGTCGTGTGCAGAAGGGCTGCTGAGGCAAGGAGCGCCGCACGAGGAGCGAAACGTGCACAGGAACAGGGGCCATACCTGCTCTCTGGGCCCGAGGACCCAGACCCCAGACGTTATGATTTTTTCATGACCTCGACCCCCAGAGGTCTGAACCCCTTCCCCGGGACCGGTTGTTCATCCTGAGTCGTTTTTTGACGGTCCCGAGGCCCGGCGAGGGCCCCTAGAGGTCGAAAATTGGGAAAAACCTCCGTCTTGATTTTTTCAATACGTTGGATGTCTGAGGAGGCGCGCCGAACCCCCGAGGGGCACTGGCGAGCTGCTCGGGGCGGACGCCCCCGTCGCACTCGGAGCCCCTGCCTGGCGCCATAGCAGCGCCTATGGGTGCCCGCGGCGGGCCTCTCGAGGCACGGGCACGGCATGGCCCCTTGGGAGCCGCGGGCCCCTCTCGGCCACTCCCTCTCACCTCCTCCCCCTCCTCCTCTCCTCTCCTCCTCCTCTCCTCCTCCTCCTCCTCCACCTTCTCCTCCTCCTCCTCCTCCCTCCCTCCCTCCCTTCCTCCCTCTCCTCCTCCCCTCCCTCCCTCCTCCGTCGCGAGGGCAACGCTGCCGACACCGCGACCTAATGGCACGGAGTAGAGAACACCGGCGCCGCGAGGTGGGCACACCACGGGCTGCCTCTCCTCTTTCCCGCGGCCCTGACGGGGTCGTCGACGGGCTCCGGGGTCGTCGGAAGACGACCCCTTTGGACGCCCGAAATGGGCACGGAAACAATGGGCACAATGCCCAACAGCAAATGTTGTCCCGAACCAACAGCGGCCGCTGTTGGGCAGGCGGCCTTCTGTCTCAAATGGACACAGGCCGCGGCGGCGCGGACAGCGAGTCCTGTTCAAAACGAACAGGAACTGCTGTTGGGCATCGTGCCCATTCTTTCCGTGCCCATCTCGTTCGTGCAGAACCCCGGAGGAAGAGCTGGTCCTGGGGAAGGCCCCGGGCCTGCAGCAGGGCAGCCAGCAATGACATCACACAAACATCAAAAAAACTCGGAGGTGCGCGCGGACTTCTCGGATCGGCGTGGGACCCCCCTCCTGGGCGCGCGGAGCTGCGCTGAATGTCGTTGAATGTTTTTTGATACCGTCCGTCCGCCAGCGGGATTTTCCGGGACACTGTGGAAACATGAAGCATCAAATATCTTATAAACATTCACGAGACATTCAAAACACATCTGAGATGTATTCGTACTGCTTTGAGACATGTCCCCATTAATCCCTCCAGCGCAGGTGGACATCCCAAATACGCTCAGAACACATGTACATAGAACGCATCGGGGAACGATTGGGCGACATGCCTCCTCTCCACTGACCCGCTTCCACAGGCCTAGACGCCGCATGACACGTCCTGGAGCCAGGCGGACACATTGCGCAACCGCAGCTTGAGAGCTCTTTGGTATCCTCGTGGCGGCAGCGCGCGTCTCTGTGAGCGCCGAACAATGCCGCGGGCCCCTCGATGACCGCAGCGCCGTTGCCGCGGGCTCCGCGTGATCTCTGCGAGGGCGCCCGACGCAACAGCGAAGAATCTCCGGTGTGGGTTCCGCGACGGAGCGCAACGGGAATTGAGTACAGTGGAGTGAAGGGGCCCCAGGACACACAAATAAATACACGCAAATAAAAAGATGCCCCATATTTTCCATTTTTTTTGGTTTTTGTCTCCCCCCCCCACTTCCAATATTTTCCCATATTTTCTGGGGAATCGACGATGACTTGTGTTTGTGTTTTTTTCCCTCCTGATGGAGGCCAGTCCACAAGAACCTTCCACAAGAAACCCAACCCTGAGACCTCGGGATGTCCATCGATTTCTGGCGCGGGAAAACCACGCTTTCCATCGCAGAACCACCGGAACCCAAGAAACCCAAGGCAAGCCGGAGGCAAGAATGGTGTTTCTTGGTATGGGTCTCCACTGTAGAACTTGGGGGGGGCTTCTGGAAACATGGCAGAAAAATGCGAAAAGCGGACTGATGCCAGCAATCGAGACCAATGTACTTGCGCTCGGGGGAATCGGACGGAAACCGCGGACCCTACCCCCTAAACCGCTCCAGAGTTCGCTAGTTATGAAGGGGCCCTGGGTTACACAAAACAAATAAACACAAATCCCAGGATTCACCATATTTTCCCATATCGGCTTGCTCTTCGTCTACCATCCCGCTTCCCGTAGTTTCCCATATTTTCCTGGGAGTCGACGATTCACTGCGTCTGTGTGTGGTTTTCCCCCTCCTGAAATTATTGAGGTGGTCCCGGGCGACAACCGCTTTACTCGCCGTGCCCCGGGCTCGCTTCGTGCTGCAGTCGTGGATGCCAAGTGTCAGGGCGGGGGGGGGGGGCTCCCTGCCCCGCTCGGGCGACTGCAGCTCCCCGCCCGCCAGGCTCGCGCAGTCGCAGAATCCGAACGGGAGCCTTGCTCGACGGCACATCACACGTTTTTGCTGTGGTTGTGGCTCTACAAGTTGCCATTACAAAAACAAAGGGGAGCATCACGCGTCGGGGATCTCCTGACCCGGGTCAATCCAGGACACGGGTCAGCAGGAAACGAAAAAAACTGCAATGCAAGACAAAAAAACTGCAACGCAGGTCTTCGCAAACCCGGGTCAACCAATATGCGCGGCCGCCTCGCGGCCACGAGCGGCTCGCTAACCCGGGTCAGCCAGAGGGGGTCTTCGCAGGATCCTGCAGGATCCAGTGTCCTGGCTGACCCCCGTTTGCATTGACCCCCGTCTCAAGGCTCCCGAACACGCTTTTTTGTATGGCAGCCGGTAGCTGTAGAAAAACGTGTGATGCTCCATCATGGCAATCGGTAGCCACCAAAACACGTGTGATATTCCAGCATCGCCGCATGGTAACACAACTCACATACATCGGAAGCTGAGCTCTCGCCTGTCTACAGGGGCGGTGTTTCGCCTCGGACGGGTTTCTGACGGCCCAGGGGTCCGAAACGGGCGGGTCTCCAGAAACCGAAATTGTTGAAAAACTGCCGCGACGCGGTCTCCTCCTTCCTCCCTCCTCTTCCTCTTCCTCCTCCTCCTCCTCCTCCTCCTCCTCCTCCTTCCTCTTCTCCCTCCGACCCCTCCCCCCCTGGACCTGTCCTGGACCTCATTATGACTTGAATTTCAGGGCGTGCCCTACCATGGCGACGACGGGCTTGTACGTGCCGCACACACAAATGCGATAATATTATTCCTCCTCCCATTTTCCCCTCCTCATGAATGATGGCCAAGAGAGCGGGCATGCTGAAGCTTAGCTGCCCTGCTGCCGACACATGCGGCGGGCAAATAATCATCAAGATGATAAGAAGACCACGTGATGCGATGCGATGCGGCCCGCACTCCAGCACCGAAGGGCGGTCCGCTAAAAGGGCAAACGTATGGGAAACCAGTAACAAAGGAAATCGTGATACGACAACGAAAAAGGCCAGACCGTCCTTGCAGCCGCGGGCCTTCCAGAAGTACTTGCACGGCTCCTCGTCCCGCGCCGTCCTCCTCCTCCTACTCCTCCTCCTCCTTCTCCTCCTCCTCCTCATCCCCTTCGTGATGAGCCTCCGTCTCCACACGCCACGTGCCTCCTCATCCCTTCTCTACGGGTACGAGCGGCCATGATGTCCACGATCGCAACATGCCTAGACGAACTGGTCAGACAAGAACGGGAAGTGCCGTTGTTGTCCACTGGGCCCGTAGGTGGGACAATACATTTCATAATGACGACGATAAGGCGGCGGATGTCGGGGATGACAGCGCGGACTCTCTCTCTCTCTCTCTTTCTCTACATGTGAACGTCGTAATGAGAAGTTCGAGTTCTGGGGTCGGGTCTGCGAAACCTGGGGGACTTCTATCAAACAGATGCGGGTCCAGAAACCGTAAAACCGCCCTGCCGAACCATGCCGGCACGAAGGCACAGAAAAGGGGATCCTGAACACCAGGGGCTATCCCAAGTCACCAACCCTGCATCCTGAATCGCTGTCCAACGGCTCCACGGCCCGAGGAGGGCCCTGTGAACCCGACAATTACAGAGGGCCGCAAGCTCCCAGAGTCCGCCAGGACGATCCCAAGAGGCCCCCGAAGAGGCCTCTCCACCCTTGACCCACGACCCGAGGCCTAGGCATTGGTTCTGTGTTGAACTCATGCGCGTGCGAACGTATGTACTCATGCACCATGCATGTATGAGTCGACATGCGCGGGGGGATCTACGAAACAAATGCGCAGCTCATGGCTGGTTTCCCTTGGGGCCGCTGCCGTCGCGGCAACTCTTGACGCGCGGGGTGGTGGTGGTCTCGGCACCCAAGCCCCGAGGCGCGGAGCGCCCCCGGGGGCGCCGCAGGAGGGCGCCGCTTGTTGCTCTCGCCGACCCTCGGAGACTGCCCTCGGCCACAAGCAAGAGCAACCTCAGGCAAGCTGGGTAGTCGAAGCCAATCTGGCGCCAATCTGGCAGGCCCAATCTGGCAAACGGGGGCAATCTGGAGAGGGAGCCAACGCGAATCCAGTCTGGCGAATAACCCAAATCCTCCAATATGGCCAGGCCAGATTGGCCCTTGGGGCCCAATCCAGTCTGACAGTCTGGCCTTCGACTACCCAGGCAAGAGTAATCTGTGCTGCGCAGCTTACCAGTCGTTGCGTGCGATGCGGCAGTGGCAGACTTGGTCGCCAAACTTCGACCGTCGGTCCTGCTTCCCCCTCCCTTCGCCTCCCTCTCTTCCCTCGCCCCGGATGGCTGAGTATGCTATCTCGGGAGCTCCGCCCCCGAACATGCCGTCCCTTTTCAAGAAAGAAGGGGAGGAGAGAGGGGAGGGGAAGGCTGGGAAGAGGAGGAGGAGGGAGCCGAGAGGAAGGGGGAAGCAGAGCCGTTTTCCCCGCTCCCCCGAAACCCGCATCTCGCCAAGATAGACGATGGGGACCCCGGGGCCTTTCCCCCGGACCAGCTCTTCATCCCGATACGTTTCCGCGGCAGCCCTGGGGCTCGGGGAAAGCCCCAGGGATGTCGAAGACATAGAGACATCTCGGGATCCCTTTCCCTGAGCACCGTGATGCTCCGGCACATTGCAGCAACATCGTGGGTGACTCACACGCCCAGGGTTGAAGGCCCGATGGAGATATCCCAAGTAAAGGCAACTCCAAGGTGGGAAACACAGAAATCATCTAAGGGGGGGAAATACAAAGAACATTCCAAGAGCATTCCGAAGGGGGGAACAACTGCAAACCAGGATACTATTCCACGCGCGAAGAACAGAAGGGCACCCGAAAGCTACGGCGGTTCGTAGCTCGCGTGCCAGCTGCAGTACAGCGAGGCCTGAGCAGCATGAACGGATGGAGGTCCCGAGGGAAGCCAGTCCAAGTGTGCCTGGCCACCTATCAACTACTCGAGACGACCCACCCACGAAATACCAGCGACCACCAACGCTAGCAAGAGCAAACACAACACCACAAAACAATCAAAACGATCAGATAACCAACAGACACAACAAAGCAAACAAAAACAAGAAGCATAAAAACAACAAAAACAAACAAAGTGCACAGCAAAAAACAAACAATTAACAAACAAAAACACACACCACAAAACCAAACAACCAAAAAAAATAATCAAAACAAAAACAACACAAAACAGACACATGCAATGGCACAAAAAAATAACACAAAAAAGGCCCAACGCTAGCAGCTGCTAACTACGATCCGACACATAATGACCTCGCAAGTCGGAACCTCCGACGAGATGGCCACCAAGTGCAAGTGAACCCGCGTGGATATACATCTCTATATATATATATATATATATATATATATATATACATGTACATCGAATGTGTCGAACATGTCATATATGAGATGTGCATTTGCGTACTTATACAAATGTATACATATACACATGAGCCAGCGTTGTGAAAGCTATGCAGTGTAAGCTACGTGGAGAAAGCTGGCTGGTGCAAACTATGTGGTGTGAGCTATGGAGGTAAACCATTTGTTGTGCAAGCTATGCGGCACTATGTGGTGCAAGCTATGTGGTGTAACCTGTGCGGTGTGAGCTGGAGGTTGAATCCATGGGTGTAAGGTTTGCGGTGCAAGGTATGAGGCGGAAGCCATGCGGTGTAAGATAGGTGGGGTGCTCACCAGGCGGCAACGTGGCCCAACCCAGGTCGAACCCAGGTCGATCCTCAAGAGGCGTCCACGAGGCGGCGACGTGGCGCCATTAAGGCGGCATGGGCGGCAACCTACCGCCAGCTGCTTGACAAAGAGACATAAGAGCCCATAAGAGCCCAGATGTACACATACGATATATTTACGTAGGGACGACCACCGTTCGGGCGATAAGGAGTTTGGGGGAGAGGAAAGGCAAACCCACTGACAACAACTGCGATGTCTGTGATGGCGATGAGATGGCGATAATATTGCACCAAGATGCTCGTGGTGAACATGAAGCATGGTGATTGTAGTGAAGGCTGCACAGCCACGATGGAGCTCACAGCACCCGACAACCAAAGGACCGCTGGCTGAAAACAAAAATGGCGTTAAACAGACAAAACGCGACTACAACCAATGGGGCTCCGAACACCAAACGGGCGCTAAAAATAAAAAGGGCGCTAAAAAACAAAGGTGCACCGAAAACCGAAGGGGCGCCAAAAAATCAACCAGCGCCGAAAACCAAGGGGGCGCCGAAAACCAACGATGCGCCGAAAACCAAAGGGGCGCCGAAAACCAAAGGGGCGCCGAAAACCACAAGGGCGCCGAAAACCGAAAGGGCGCCGAAAACCAAATGGGCGCCGGAAACCGCAAGGTCGCCGAAAACCAAAAAGGGGCACCGAAGATCAATGGTGCGCCGAAAACGAAAAGGGCGCCGAGAACGAAAGGGGCGCCGATAGCCAAAGGAGCGCCGACACCCAACGGCGCGCCGTGGACCAACGAGGCGCCGACGGCCGAGAGGGCGCCGACAACCCAAAAGGGCGCCGGAAACAAGAAGGGCGCCGAACAACAACGATGCGCCAAAAACCAAAAGGGTGCACAGAAAACCAAAGGAGCGCCGAAAACAAAAGGTCCGCCGAAAACCGTGGGGGCGCCGAAGACCAACAAGGCGCCGAAAACCAAGGGGGCGCCAACAACCAAAGGGGCGCCGAAAACCAGAGGGGCGCCGAGGGGCGCCGAAAACCAAAGGGCGCCGAACACCAAGGGGGCGCCGAAAACAAAAGGGGAAAGGAGACTTCGAAGCACACACCCCTTTCAGCCAGACCCCTCCAGCTGGAAATGCCAACAAAAGGAAGTGAGGGGGGGGAGGGCAGCCTCGGAAGCCACCCACTCCTTTGGAAAAGAGAGCCCGGGCTTACCCCGGGCCCCGAAACGGGGGGGAGGGGGGCGGTAGCTTCCAAGCCCCGCCTTTCGCCAGGAACCCCCCAGCTACAAAATCCAAACAAAAGGGGGGACGGGAGGGTAGCTTCGGAAGCCGCCCTCCCCCTCTAGCCCAGAGCCCGGGCTTACCCACAGCCCCGAAAAGGGGGGGAGCGAGGGGAGGGTTACTTCCAAGCACCCCCAGCTACAAAACCTTTACAACAGGGGGGGAAGGGGGGAGCTTCGGATCCCCCGCATCCCAGGGATGTGGAGGGGGCAGCTTGGAGCTGGGCCCCCTTTTCTTATTCCCGGCGATGCGGGGGCGCTCTTTCCAATCTATCTTGCGCAACCTTTGAGTAATACATGCGGCGCAATCAATGCGGAGCAATGCAGGTTCGATGCAATCTATGTGGTGCAACCTATGTGGTGCGATCTATGTTGTGCCATTTACGTGGTGCTGATGTCGTGCGATCTAGGTTGTGCACAACGCATGTGTTGCAATATCTGTTGGACAATCTAGGTGGAGCGCTCTCAGTGGTGCAATATATGTCATGCAATCGATGTGGTGCAGTCTAGATGCTGCAATACATGTGGTGCGACTTATGCTGTGCAACCTAATTATGTGTTGCGATTTATGTTGCGCAATGTATGTGGTGCAATTCGCGTGGTGCACTGTGTGCGGTACAATATGTGCCGTGTATTACAGATATGCATACAGATACAGACACATGTACAGACACATATGGATATATCTATATCTATATCTGTATTACACACACATATTTATGTATGTATATATATATGTATATATGAAAGGCGGCGACGGGGCGGCGACGGCGACGACAGGGCGGCGACGGCGAGCACAAAGCCGCCGGACCGCCACCCAGGCCCAGACGATGGGCGGCGAATGAGGCGGCGACGGGGCGGCGACGGTGAGCACAGAGCCGCCAGACCGCCACCCAGGCTCAGACGACGTGCGGTGACGAGGTGGCGACGGGGCGGCGACGGTGAGCACAGAGCCGCCAGACCGCCACCCAGGCCCAGACGACGGGCGGCGACGAGGCGGCGACGGGGCGGCGACGACGAGCACTGAGCCGCCATACCGCCACCCAGGCTCAGACGACGTGCGGTGACGAGGCGGCGACGGGGCGGCGACGGCGAGCACAGAGCCGACAGATCGCCTCACAGGCCCAGAGGACGGGCGGCGACGAGGTGGCGACAGGGACGAGCTCTGGGCCGCCAGACCGCCACCCAGGCATAGGTCCTTAGACCAGAAGTAGGAACCCCAAGTGCAAAAACTGTTTGGGGAGATGACAAGGCACGCCCCAACCGTCGACAACAAACATACAGTTGTACATGTGCACGAACGTACAGCATGGATTGATGAAAAGCTGGGACAACAATGACAAGCACACCCTCAGAAGGCCAGGGAGGGATGCCTGACCACTGGCCCGGCCCTCTTGCTTCCCCCTCCTCCTCCTCCTCCTCCTGTTCCTCCTACCCCGCCGTCCCTCATTCCTCCAGCCCCCATCTTGGTCCATCCATTGCCTTCTCTTATGTAATCGCTTCGCTCATTTCGCCGGCCCATATTTAGGACGGGAAAAATTTATTGACACACCGTGTTATTGATACGTTCCGGAGATTCCGGGATTTCTAACAGCCTTCGCGCGGCGTCGAATATTGTCTACTCTGGCTGGCGCCGCTGGTCAGTCACCCATTCGCAATCGAGTGGTCGCCCGTAAGGGGCTATTTGGCAGTTGCTGACCCCCCTTCTCGTTGCCGAGCGCGGGGGGGACGGTGGCGCACCGTCGTATTGCCCGCCGCCGCGCGCCGCGCGCCTCGGCGGATTTCCAAAGACCTGGCAAGGCAAAACATCCTCGACCCTGGACATTTCTCCGGGGGTAAAGTTGAACAAATCTGGGGGCATTTTCGAACATGTCCGCCCTACTTTTTGAAACGTACCAGATACGTTTTTGAAAATTTCCGGGATCGATTTTGAAAAATTCCGGAATCCATTTTTAAAAATTCCGGATTTCAGAAGTCTTCAAATGTCCTGCGCGGCGGGCGCATTCCACCCCTCAAAACTCTTTTTTGAAAATTTTCGGGCTCCTTCTTGAAAAATTCCGAAACCGCTTGCGCGGGAAAAAGCGGAAGCGTTTTCTGACGCATTCTACAATCCAGAAATCATGTCCGGGCGGTCCGACGGGCGCGGCCGGCTGGTTCACGCGCCGCGCCGCGCGCGATTGGGCGCAGCGCGCGCCGCGCGTTGCGCCCGCGAACAGCACTCGAAGGGGCTACCTCGAAAACAGCGCCACGGCAACTGCGACTCGCGGACTCCCCAAGAGTAACACAGCATGCAGCTTGGAATCTTCGAGGGCGCTCCGATGCGCGAAAAACGCACTGCGAACAACACGCAAAGAACTTGCGCGACGGAATGCGCTCGACCATTCGTCCCTTTAGCCAGCGCGGAAGAACAGGAAAACCTGGAAATCTGGAAAACTATCAATATCAATACTTCATGCTCCTCTGAATATTGCCTCGCCGCTGTCGTTTGGCGGGGTGTTGTTGTCAATGCAGTGCGGTTGGGCGGCTGCCATTATTCGGAGGCGGTGGGTGGCGGGTCAGAGGCCTCACGGATGTTGGTTGGGCTCTCGTGGTTGGCCTCTCAGGGAGGGGCCTTTCGGAGGCAGTTTCGAGGCCACTTGGGGGCCGTGTTGAGGCCTCTTGGGGCCTCTTGGTGGCCTCTTGGGGCTTCTTGGGGTGCCTCTTGGGGGCCCCTTGGGGCCTCTTGGGGGCTTCTTGGGGCCTCTTGGGGCTGAAGGCTGGACTTTCCGATTCCTGGTCCCCTTCTTGGGCCCTTCTTGATGCCGTTTTGAGGCTCTCTTGGGCGCCTCTTGGGCTGTCTTGGGGCCATCTTGGGCCGTCTTGAGCCCCTCTTGGAGGCTTCGTTGGCCGTCTTGGGGCCGTCTTGGAGCGCCGGTAAGCCGAAAAGGCGAGACTGCCAAAAACCGTCAGCAACTGAAGGGAAAGCACTAAGTTCTGCCTCCGTGCGCCCTCCTGGGAGGTCTCTTGGAAGCCTCTTGGGGCGTCTTGAAGGCGCTTTGGGCTGATGGAGGCAATCTTTGGCGTCTTGGATCGCTCTTGGACCGTCTCGGACCATGTTGAGCTCTCTTGGAGGCCACTTGAAGCGCTCCTGGAGAGCTTTTGGGAGCCTGCTGTGACCTGGCCGGGACCTGGCCAGGACCTGCCCGAGACCTGCCCGGGATCTTGCCAGGACCTTGCCAGGACTTGCGGGATACTTTTCGTCCGGGGACCCCCAGGGGCGGCCCCGCGCGCGCGAACTAGAAATATTGCGAACCAGACCGTTGGGCCTGGCGAATTTCTGCTTCTTCGTTATTCTTTTCCCATCCTCCCTCCTCCCACTTCCACGCATCCTCGCCCATCCTTTCCCCTGCCCTCTGTCTCCGACGCCTGCTTCCCCCCTCGTCCCCCCTGCCTGCGGCTTCGGACTAATAGACGATTACGCGGCGCTCTTGGGGCTCGCTTGGGGCGCTCTCGTGCCTCTTTTGGTCTCTCTGTGGGGCTGTCTGGGGGGCTCCTGGGGCCATCTTCGGAGTCATTTTTGGGGGCCACGGTGACAGCTGAGACTCATGTGGGCCGTCTTGGAAATCTTACTTGAGACAACTTGGAGAACCATCGTTATCATGTAAAGTTCAACACATCTGATAAGAAGGGTCTCCATCGACGGCTTGGAGAAAAAGGCCAGGGAGGAGGACGACACAGAGCTGTAAAACATTTTTCCAAGCAGACCAGGCAACTGATCAGTCCAGATATCTCCCTCGAGTGCAGGCCGAGACAGCGAAATCCAGAGCACGCACTCCCAAGACAACAAAGCCGCACCACACGGGGTTCTTTTGGAATCCCTTTTCGTGGTCTCGTCGGGGCCTCGTGGGGCGCCTCGTGCAGGCTTCTCGGGACTCTTCTAGAGGCATCCTAGATGGGGTCCGAGTGGATGGGGTCGAAGGATCGCGCCGCATCGCTGATGCATCGCCGATGTGTCGGCGATGCATCGGCGATGCATCGGCGACGTCGCCGATGCATCGACGACGTCGGCGTGGCGAAACACGGGCTCCACATCGAGCCGCATCGTCGATACATCGGCGATGCGGCGCGATCCTCCGACCCCATCGACTCGGACCCCATCTGGGAGGCCTAGATCTTCGGGCCTCGTCGGCGTTTGCCGGTCCGTCTCGGGGCTCTCCCGCCCTGCCGGGCGCCGTCGGGGGCCGTCCTGGGGCGCCCCCGGGGTGCCTCAGGGCTGCCTCCTCAGAAGGCTCGGGGGGCCTCGGGCCGCGGGGCCTGTGGCGACGCCTGTGAAGGCCTTCTCCGAAGGCCCAGGGGACCTCTCAGAAGGCCAGAGGGCTTCGGAGAAGCCCCATCGCATTCGGAGGAGGGGGAGGAGGAGGAAGAGGAGGAGGAGGAGGAGGACTCTCCAACTCTCCATTTCCACCTCCTCCTACGGCAGCACCTGGGCCATCCTGGAGGCCTCTTGGGGCCCTCTTCGGGGCTGTCTCGGGGAGCTCTTGGGGCCGTCCGGGGGCTCTCTCGAGCTCTTCTTGGGGCTCTTCCTGGGGCTCTCGTGGTCTCGGTGACCCAACGGCGGCGACAGGGCGAGAGGGGAGAACACTGGATTTCCCGCTGGCTGTCGTAAAATGTTGGGCTCTCGAGGGCCACCCTGGCAAGACTAGTCGATCCTTGGAGCCGCCTTGGGGCGGTCATGGGCCCCCTTGGAGGCGTCTTGACAACTATCCTGAGCCATCTCGGGTCCTCGGGTGCAACCGTGGAGGCCATCTTGTACCCATCTTGGGCCATCTGGAGGCCTTCGTGACCTGTTTGTTGCTTTTCGGGGGCCTCTTAGACGGGAAACTGGGGGCTGTAAAGAATGCGCTGGGATGGTTGCGAGGACGCGGGCCTGGGAGAGGGGTCTCTCTCTCTCTCTCTCTCTCTCTCTCTCTCTATATATATATACATGCATATATGTACACGCGCACATACCTACACACATGCAGACACCAATGTGTGCACATCTGTGTTCAAGTGCGTACAACGAATGAGAGAGAGAGAGAGAGAGGGAGAACGAGCAACACAGCAACGAGAAAGCGAGAGGGAACGAGAGAGAGAGAGGGAGAGCAAAAGAGAGAGAGAGAGAGAGAGGAGAGAGAGAGAGAGAGAGAGAGAGAAAGAGAGAGCGAGAGAGGGAGAGGGAGAGAGAGGAGGGAGGCATAAAGAGCGAGTGAGAGAGAGAGAGAGAGACGACATATGACCCACACGAGGAACAGAAACGGGACCCGCTCCCCTCGGGACCCCTTGTCCGTCATCCGGCCCGAGCCTGGCCTGCCAGAGCCCGGCTGGCCGCAGGCCCAAGGCTCGGGCAGAGGGAGGCCGCCGCGCAGGCGGGCGGGGCGGCGGCGGCGGGTCCCCGCAGGACCCCGGGTGGCCGACGGAGCCTCGGCCCGCCGGGGCGCGCGCAGGGAGCGGGGGAGGGGGGAGGGGAAGGAGGAACGAGGAGGAGGAACGAGGAGGAGGAGGAGGAGGAGGAGGAGGAGGAGGAGGAGGTGGAGGAAAGAGGGGGAACAAGGAGGAAAGAGGATGATAGAGGAGGAGGAGGAGGAGGAGGAAGAAGGAAGGAGGAAGCGAGGAATCAGGAGGACGAGAGGAGGAGGGAGGATCGAGAGCCCCCCCAGACCCCACCCCCCTCCCAATCGGGGGGAAGGTAAGGAGGGGAGGGGGGAGGGGGGCGGATGGGAAAGAGGACGGGGGGTAGGTGGCATGGAGTGGATGGCGCGCTATGGGTAGTGCAGCCCCGCTTGTCCGACGGATGAGGTGAGGGGCCCTGGCCTTCCAAGGGGGCAAACAATCAGCAGGACCTTCGTATTCGAACTTAAGGTCTGGCCTTCCGAGAGGGCAAAAAAAACAGCGGGACCTTTGCAGGCGAAATTGCAATGGGGGTTCAAACCAGTCCTGATCGGTCTTTACCAATGGAGGGCAGTTCTCCAACACTCTAGAACATCTTTGGGGAGGGGGGCATGCAGGGGACCGTGGGGAACAGGGGAGAGGCGGGGGGAGGTGGAGGGTTCATGTGGACAGAGAAAGGGAGGAATTAGAAGATACAGGGGGGGCGGAACGGGGAGGAAGGCACGGGGGGGCTCTACAAGGCGGGAGTAAAGGAGGGATGAGAAGGGAAGTGAGGATGGCAACGGATCATAATGATTGGGAGATGGCAAAGAGGGGTGGGGAGAGGAGGGAAACGGAGGCGACGAAGCAGCAGAAGGGAAGAGAGTGAGATGGGATACGCACGCGAGGCTGACGAGGAGAAGGGGAACGGGTGAGGGAAAGGGAGAGGGGGAGCTAGACGACGTCCAGGATGCGGGGCAGGAGCGGTGTGCACGTGAGCCTCCTGTCCTGTACATGAGATTCCCAGGCCCTGTTCCTCTATCTACAGTAACTTCTCCCTGTCACACCCCGAAGCCAATCGGAAAGGCGGGCTGGGCGTTTCGCCAAAGACTTCCTCGCCTTTTGTTTATCCTGAAGCTTAAACATGAACAACCATGTCACACATGGAAGGCGAACCTCTTCCAACATGCGAACCTCGCCAAAGCGCCGCGCGCACTCATGTTAAACATTTGCAAGCGCTTCGTGGATCGAGGGCGGGCGGTTTTCAACATGTGGCTCTTGCATTAGCGCCGCGCGCACTCGTCTTAAGAATTTGCAAGAGCTTCACGGACTGAGGGCGGGCGGTTTTCAAAATGTGCCTCTCGCCTGAGCGCCGCGCACACTCTCGTGGTAAAAAATTGAATGAGCTTCGCAGATCGAGAGCGGTTCCTTTTCAAAATGTAGCTCTCGCGTTGGCGCTGCGCACGTGCGTTTTACGAACTTGGCAAAATTTCGAGGACTTCCATGGTTAACGCAGCAAGAACTGTGTACTGGAACGATTCAGGATTGTCAGGGCGCAGCAATCACGTTCACTCGCTGCGTTGAGGTCAGAATAACGTTGTTCTGGCACGAGTCGGAATCGTTCAGACGCAGCAGTCAAGGTGATCCGTGGCGTGGAGCTTCCGAGAATGATGCTTGGGCGCGCTTGAGGATCTTCCAACGGTTGTCTCCCAACGGGGCGCCTCTCTGAGTGGAAATGAACCCTTGTCGGGAGTTTTGAAGAGGGAGTTTGGAGGCACGGTTGATTCCAGTATCGTTGATGAGCCTTGGGTTTACACTGGTCCTCCTCCTCCTCCTCCTCCTCCACCTTATCCTCCACCTTATCCTCCTCCTGCTCCTCCTCCTCCTCCTCCTCCTCCTCCTCCTCCTCCTCCTCCTCCTCCTCCTCCTCCTCCTCCTCCTCCCCCTCCCCCCCCCTTTCGCCGACAAGTCGACACGAAGGGGGAGGAGAACAGGGGGAGAACGGCGGAGGACGAGGAGTTGGAAGAATCACTTCTCCTACTCCTCCTCGTCCGCCTCACGCTCCGCGTCACGCTCCCGTACTTTCTCCTCCTCGTCCTACTCCTCCGCGTCGTCGCCCCGCCCGTTTCTCCTCCGCCTGTTGCTACTGCTGCTCCGCCTTTTCTTCAACCCCTTCTCCTCCTTCTACCTCCTCATCCTTTCCGTCCTTCCATGTCCTCCCTCTTTCCTCTCCTCGTCTCACTCCTTCCTTCCTTTCCTCCTCCTCCTGCTCCTCCTCTTCCTCTTCCTCTTCCTCATCCTCCCCCCTCCTTCTTCGGAGTTGTGGGTCGGTGGGTTCGTTGGCCCTGTACTTGATTCGTCGATTAGGCCGAACTCCAGCCGAAATGTGGCACGTCTTCGTCCGCGCGGTCTGATAGTACACACTTTACTGCACGTGTAGCCGATAGAGACAAATTAGACCATGAAGGACATGCCTTCATTCATTGCCCTCCTACTTCCCACTGTTCTTCCCCCATTCCCCCCCGCACGTACCCACTACCCTTCTGACATCCACTCCCCCCCTCTAATTGCCTCTCCTCCCTCCCCCCATATCCTTGCCCCCCCCCTCTCCCCCCCCTCTCCCCTCCTCCTCCTCCTCTCCTCCTCTCTCCTCCTCCTCCTCCTCCTCCTTCTCCTCCTCCTCCTCCTCCTCCTTCTCCATCAGACGGCGGGTTTCCCCGAAGGCCTCGCGCCCTCGGGGAAGCTTTCTGCGTCTTCGGGGAGAGATATCCGGAAACTTCTCGAAGGGCCGGGGCACTCCCGAACCTCATGAGAAGGCCCGCCCCTTCTCGCCCCCCCCCTCGCTCGCCGCCGATCTTGGGGGGGCTCGCATAAAGACGACCCAAGAGGCCTCCAAGACGCCCAAGATGGCCTCTAAGACGGCCCTGGAGCACCCCAAGAGGGCCCCAAGTCGACCCAGAAAGGCTTCCCAAACGGCTTCCAAGACGGCCCAAGAGGCCTCCAAGAGGGCCTCCAGGAAGGCCAGAAAAGGCCAAAAATATGGAGCTTTGGAACTTCCATGTGCTTTTGAAGGATTTGTTCATGTGCTTCTTTTCGGCCTCCCGACAGCCCGATACGTCCCAGGAGCCCCCAAAGATCGCCCAAAGATCGCCCACGATGCCTCCAAGATGGCCCCAGAACGGCCCGCGAGGCCCCCAAGACGGCCCCGAGAGGCCCCCAAGCCGGCCCAAGAGGCTTTCTAGACGCCCAAGATGGCCTCCAAGACGGCCCTGGAGTATTCCAAGGAGGGCCCCAAGTCGGCTCAGAGAGGCCGCCCAAACGGCTTCCGACGGCGTCGGACGGGCCAGGGGCCCGCCAAGACGGCCGAAGATGGCACTAAGATGGCCCCCGAGACGCCTGGCAACCGTCGCTGCCGCTGCCTTCGTCGCTGTGGCCGTCCTCGCCGCCGTCGCCGTCGCCGCCGCCGCCGGCGGCCGCCGGCGATGCTGCGAGGACGGCGGCGGCGGCGACCTCCTCTTCCCCATGGTTTACGTTGTCTTACTCGGCGTGTCGACATTGGGCGGAAGGGGGGTGGGTGGGGGGTCTGGCTCTGGACCTCTGCCTCACGCGACTGTTTGCAACAGTGCGTCCTGTGGAGAAGAAGATGCGGGCAATAATTATATCCATATCCAGTGCGTCTTGGACTTTCTTGGAAGGGGCGCCGCAAGGCCGAGGCGCACTGGATACGGATGAAAATTGAGCCTTGTGGAGGCAGATTATAATACATACCCAGTGCGCCTCATGCTTCTTGGGACGAGAGTCCGAAACTCCAAGACGCACTGGATGTGGATAACGACTTTGCCCGCAGAAGACTCCAACTGCTTGAAACTGGCACCCCAAAAGCAGCCAAGATCTGCTCCACGGGGGCGGCGAGGCGGTGCGCGGGCCCGCGCTGCTAGGCAAGACAGCGGAGAAGATCGAGAACGATCACACGGAGGCCTCCGGAGGTGCCTGGCGGTGCCTGGAGCTCTCGGGTGCTCGAAGGCCCCCGTGGGCCTCTGGAGAGGCGGAGCACCGGGCGCTCAGAGGCTCGACCGTGGACCCTCGGCCACGGCGGCGGTGACGGCGACGGAGCGGCGGCGACGCCGACGGGGCGCTCCTCCGGGGGAGCGGAGGTGATGGCGGCGAGGGCGCGGCGACGGCGCGGCGACAGCCCCAGCCATCCGCCGTCTTGATTTTCGCAGGACGGGCCCGGGCCCCCCAGAGGTCCCGATTCCTCTCCCCAGGGGGGCGGCTTTCCACCCCATTGTATTCTTCGAGCGGCCACGGAGTCAGAAGGAGGCCTTTGGAAGCCACATACACGGCGAGAAACCTCCGCCTTGACTGTTCCGAGGCGATGTGCGTCTGGGGTGGCGACGGCGAAGACGGCGGCGGCGGCGGCGGCGCTTGTTGGCGACGTTGCGTCAGATCTCAAGGGGACCTTACCTATCCGATCACGCGGCTGTCCGCATCGAATGAACGTCGATTCCACTGCGAACCCGCGTCGAACCCGCGTCGAACCCGTAAGGAATCCACCTGTCAGAGCCGCGTCGAGTCTGCTTCGAAGCAACATCGGATGCAACCACCAAACAAAAACACACTCGAGGGGGGCACGATCGGGGGGGACGGGCTCGGGGGGAAACCGTCGCCCTGGACTGGCCATCGCTCGGACGTCCATTCCCTGTGTTTTTTCCGGTTTCGTGCGTGGTTTTTTCGCCAAATGATCAAGGATGCTCCTCGATGGTCCTCGCCGAAGGAAAAATGCACACGTCCGAACGATGCCAAGTGGAAGCTCCGACAAGTCGTTGCCCTCCCCCCCGAACGTTGCCCCTGCAGAATACATTCACACGCACACAAATGACAGGATTCCCCATATTCTCTCGCATTTTCTGGGTTTTCGTCTTCCCCCCCACTTCCCATAGTTTCCCGAATTTTCTTGGGAGTCGACGATTCATTGTGTCTGTGTGTTTCTTCCCCTCCTGACAAGAGCCTCCCCCCCGAACGTTGCCCCTGAACAAGATATACGGGACAGACACGCGAACAAAAACCATGACATAAACATACAAACGCGGAGGCCCGCGTGGATTTCTCGCAGCGGCGCTGGAGGCGCCATGGAGGGGGCCCCGGCGCCGACTCCAAGAGATCCGAGCGGAGCTCCAACAGTTTGGGTCAATGCAGCTTGTCCTTCTTCGCACCGGGGCGCGGTGGATAGCGTGGATCGCGTGTCGCACCGAGGCGCGGTGGGCCAGAACTCGCGGAGCGACACGGTTCTTCGAAACGGCGCAGCTGCTGAAACGCACCCCGAGGCTGGAGAGCCGCAGAGAACCCAAGGAACGTCCAGAAGCTCAAACCTCGAACCTCGACGTTGGAATTCCTCGAAGGATGCGAGCCCACCATGACGAATACACGGCACAGGCATGGCCCCCCGAAGATGGGACGAATGGCCACGGCGCGGCCCGCCAGTCGAGGCGCCGCCGCGGCCGAGGGCGCCGCGGGGACCCCGCTCCCCGGCGCGCAGAGCGCGCCACAGGGGGGCCCTAGCGCCGATCCGAGGAATCCGGGTGGACCTCCAAGTTCTGATGCTCGAGTCTTTGATCCCCCACATCAATAAAACAGGAAAGGCCGAGGACGAGGAGGAGGAGGAGGAGAAGGACGAGGAGGAGGAGAAGGAGGAGGAGGAGGAGGAGGAGAGGAGGAGGAGGAGGAGGAGGAGGAGAGAGGAGGGAGAGGAGGAGGAGGAGGTGAGGAGGAGGAGGACGGAGCGAGGAGAGTAGGAGGAGTGGAGAGGAGGAGGGGAGGAGGAGGAGGAGGAGGGGGAGGAGCCACGGCGCGGCCCGCCGGCCGAGGTGCCGCCGGCCGAGGACGCCGCCGGCGGAGGGCGGCTCCCCGGGCCCGGGCTGCGGCGGCGGCAGGCTCCTCCCGGCCAGCTAGCGCGCGCGCGGGCCGGCCGCGGTATGCTCCGGGGGGGGGGGTCCTCATCACTGCCCATCCTCATGCTCTCCTCCTCCTCCTCCTCCTCCTCCTCCTCCTCCTCCCCCTCCTCTTCTCATGCTCCTCCTCCTCTCCTCCTTTCTCTTCTCCCTCTCCTCCTCATGCCTCCTCATTCCTCTCCTCATCCTATCATCCTCATCCCTGCACCTACACATACCTCCTCCTCCTCTTCCTCCTCCTCCTCTCCTCCTCTCCTCCTCCTCCTCCTCCCTCCCCATCGTCACTCCTCATCCCTCCCCCTCCTACACATCCTCATCCCTCCCCCTACACATGCTTCCTCCTCCGCCTCCTCCCTCCTCCTCCTCCTCCTCCTCCTCCTCCTCCTCCCTCATCCTCCTCCTCCTCCTCCTCTCCTCCTCCGCCTCTCCTCCTCCTCTCCTCTCCTCCTCCTCCCTCTCCTCCTCATCTATCCCCCCACTACTCCTACACATCCTCATCCTTCTCACTACACATGCCTCCTCCCTCCTCCTTCTCCTCCTCCTCCTCCTCCTCCTCCTCCTCCTCTCCTCATCCTCCTCTCATCATCATCATCTCTCATAATCATCATCATCAGCATCAGCATCAGCATCATCATCATCATCATCATCATCATCATCATCCATCATCATATCATCATCATCATCTCCTCATCATCAGCATCATCATATTTCTTGCTATTTACCTCCTTTATTCCTCCTCCTCTCTCCTCCCTCTCCTCCTCCCCTCTCCTCCTCCTCCTCCTCCTCCTCCTCCTCCTCCTCCTCCTCCTCCTCCTCATGCCTCTTTCTCGACTCCTTCTCATGCCTCCTCATCCCTTCACCATACACCTGTCTCCTCCTCCCTCCTCAACGCCTTGTCCTTGTACATAACTCCTTCCTGTCGCACCCCGAGACGCGTCGATGGGGCGGGCTGGGCGTTTCGCCTGAGACTTTCTCACCCTTTAGCCCTTGATGATCCTTCAACTTAGAATTTGTAGCAGTTTCACGGATGGAGGGCGGGTGGGTTTCAAAATGTGGCTCTCGCCTTAGCGCCGCGCACTTTGTTCGAGCTTCACGGATGGCCCGCCGGGGGGGGGTTCAACATGTGGCTCTTTCCTGAGAACCGCGCACATTCGTCTCAGAAGTTCGCAGAGGTTTCACGGCTGGAGGGCGGGCGGTTTTCAAAATGTGGCTCTCGCCTTAGCGCCGCGCACATTCGTCTTAAGAGAGCGGGGAGCACGAGAGGTCTCCTGCCCCATCTGGGGCCCCAGACCAAGCAGGGATCGGCTCCAACCCCCGAAAGCACGAGGGTGGTGGGAATCGGCCTCGGGCAGCGCCCAGAGCGCGGGAATGAAAGCTCGACGTCGGACACGTTCGGGATGCGTTTGGGCCAGGATTTCCAAGCGGGTCCGGCGGTGGCAACGAGAGGCGCCCAAGAAGCTCTAAACGTGCGAACGTAGCTATGTGTTATATAAACACCTGTACCTGTATTTTTATGGGTTATGGGGGGGCGGAGGGGGTATTTTTATGGGTTATGGGTTATGCGCCATATTCTTCTTCTGGTATTTTTACGGGCTGTGGGGGGGAGGAGGGGAAACCCTAAAGCGACCCCCCTCTGGATATGTGGCAGGGGGGCCTTCTGGGCGCCCCATCCAGGAGGTACCCTGGGCTTTCTGGAGCTCCTGGAAGCCCTTGAAGTGCTGACGCAACGGGACCAAATCGGTCAGGAGGGCGGCCGAACTACCCCCCGAGGGCCCCAAGAGGCCCCAGACACCCACCAGACGCCCGAAGACGAACTAAGTAAGAACCCCAAGAGGCCTTCCACATGCAAGAAGACATTGGTTCCCCATGGTGTTTGTATGATTCTCGGAATGATGTGTTCTTCGGTCTTACGGGCGTCCGGGACTGCCCAGGAGGCCCGAACATCCCCCAACACCTACCCGAAAGGGCTTCCAGGCAATCCGATAAAGCCTCAAGACGGCCAACAGGGCCCCAGGATGGCCCCATGAAGGCCCAAGATGGGCCCAAGAAGGGCCCAAGACGCCCCCGAAGTCTTCCAAATCCGCCGACCCTTTGGTGTGTGTGTGTGTGTGCCTGTCTGTGTGTGTCTGTCTGTGTGTCTGTCTGTGTGTCTGTCTGTGTGTGTGTGTGTCTGTCTGTGTGTGTGTGTGCGTGCGTGCGTGAGGGCGTGCGTGCGTGCGTGCGTGCGTGCATGCGTGCGTGCGTGCGTGCGTGCGTGCGTGTGTGAGGCGCAGGCGCTGTCGTCGTCTGTCGTCTTCGTCCTCGTCGGCGCCAGTCCTCAGGAGACAAAAGGAATGAACAGAGAACAGACGCGTCGCAGTCCAGTCGACTCCCTTCCCTTTTCCCCATGGGGTACGGGGAGGGGGGGGGGCCTTCCTGTGGACGCGAGGATGAGGGGGACCACACCTCGATGGTCCTCGCCGAAGGAAAAATGCACACGTCCGAGCGATGCCAAGGCGGAAGGGGGGGGGTCCCGGCTCAGAATACCGCCGCCCCCGGGGTCACGGCGGGCCCCGGGGCGCCATGGGGGGGTCCTGGGGGAGGTCCCGCCCTCGGGGTCGGCGGCGCCGGACGCAAGGCCTTCACGATCGTGACCCCGTCGTTCAGGGAGGCCGCGGCTGGAAGCAGGATGGCCCGAGGAAGGCCTCAGAAGGCGCCCAGGAGGCCTCCAGCAGGCCCCAAGAGGCTCTTAAAATCTTTCCTGGGGTCCCCAGGAGGCTCTCCAAGGAGAAGACTCCGCGAAACGAGCTGAGGAGGGTGGGGAAGAACGCAGGGTACGGCGAGTTAGGAAAAGGAAGAGGAAACATGAGGGAATGCAATACAATAACGACGATGTCGGAGAAGGGATCAAGGAGTTATCGATGTGCGTTCTGTTTGACTGCTCTGCCTTTTTGTTCCGCCTGCTTTCCAAACTTCAAGGGCCAAGGTGCATGGCACGAAGCGCCAATGCAGTATTGTATATATATATATATATGCAAGGATGCACACATACACAGACACATGCACATACACCTACACCTACACCTACGGCTACACCCACACCTACACATACACGCAAACATACACATACACATACACAGACACAGACACATATACCCATATACACACATACACACATACACCGATACACATACACATACACATACATGCATACATATATTCATACACACACGTACACACACATCTACATTTGTGTATGCAAATACACATGTGTCAACACATACATGTATTAAACAAAAACTATGGCCCCTGGACCCAACAACGGCTTCATCTCTTGGGGACGCATTTTTTACTTCCACCGCCCTTCCGCCCGCTTCCGCTGGCTTCCGCCGGCGGAGACGGCCTCGTTTAACTTCCGCCGCCCTTCGGCCGCCTTCCGCCGCGCAAGAGATAAGAACTCCTTCGACGCTCGAAGGCAAGGCCAAATTTGCAGCGCCTCATATATACATACATATAGTGATGCACATATGCATATAAAAAAAGGGGCTCCTCGAAATTCGAGGTCCTAAGGGCGACGTGCAAAAGTGACCCTAGGCAGGATTGACTGCTGGCGCGCGGCCAGGAGGAGGCCGCGCAGGGGAGGGGGGGGAGGAGGAGGTGGAGGAGGAGGAAGAGGAGAGGAGGAGGAGGAGGAGAAGACGAGGAGGAGGGGGAGGGGAGGAGGGAGGAGGAGGAGGGGAGGAGGAGGAGGAGGAGGAGGAGGAGGAGGAGGAGGAGGAGGAGGAGGAGGAGGAGGAGGAGGAGGAGGAGGAGGAGGAGGAGGGGGAAGAGGAGGAGGAGGCGGAGGAGGGACGGTGGCCCTCTGTGTCATCAGCGAGGGGTCGCTCCCTCGAAGGGCCACGCCCACGCGTGCTGCTTTTGTAGTCGATGAAAGAAGCGCCCGCTGGACCCCCCCCTCCTCTCCCGTGGCCTCCCTGCTGGCCCCGCTGTCCTGTCGGGCTTGGCCTTGGCCTTGGCCTCGGCCTTGCCCTCGGCCTTGGCGGCGCCCGCCTCCCCCTCGTCCTGCGGCGGGCTCGCCTCCTCCTGCGGCGGGCGCGCCGCTCGCCGTCGCTGACCGCCGTCGGAGATATCATTCTCCGCCTTCGTCGCTGGTCGTCGTCGCTCCTCGCTCGACGTCGTCGCCGTCGCCGTCGCCGTCGAAGTCGTCGTCGACGACGCCGGAGGAGGAGGAGGAGGAGGAGGAGGAGGAGGAGGAGGAGGAGGAGGAGGAGGGGGATGGGGAAGGCGTCGGTCGTCGTCGTCCTCGTCGATCGTCATCTTCTTCTCTCGTCGGCGTGGCGTCGTCAAAGGAGGGCATGGAGGAACGGGAGGATGACGGGGAGGGGCAGAAGGAGGCAGGAGGGGAAGTGTTGTCAGGTGACCCCTGCAATATGCGTTCTTGTTTCCCCCCCAGCGGCTTTCCGACGCTGCTGGACGTTCTTCCCGCAGCAGAGGGAGAGGCGGAGGGAGGACGGGGATCATGAGGAGGAGGAGGCTCAGGAGGGGGAGGAGGGTCCGTAGCCATTTTTGGCTCAAGTCTCGGCAAGAGGTGTCGCCTCCAGTTTTCAGTCTGCAGAAAACGTGGACCCCTGGATGTCGCATCTCGTCCAGCTTCTCTGTTCCCTTCATGGTTGCCTCCTCAGGGGCATGCCGTCTGCTGCTGCTGCTGCTCAAGATCTCGAAATGACTTCGAAATTACTTCGCCTTCCAAGGAAAACCCGCACCAAGATCCTGCGCATCGAGTTCGCTTACCATTTGGTTCGCCACATCACAGGCCAGTCAGTGGCGGCCTTCATCGAGCAGGTGCAGCAAGAGGTTCGACTAGCACAAATCTGAGGAGAAAACAGAGACGTTTTATTGCCGACAAGGGACTTTGAGGCCCACAGTGGCGAGGTCAGTTCCGACAGCCGCTTAGGAGAAGACAATCATCCTGCAGACGCCCACCCTGGGCCTACAGATGATCAGCTAAGCGCCTCCAAGACCCTTGAGAACCAGGCCATGCACAGCCTGGACGATAAGCTGATTAACCTCAAGTCCCTCGTATTGGATTTGCGTGCTGTTGTAATCTCACACCCGCCCCAAGCGTGTGGTTCTAAGTGGGGCCTGTTGGAAAAGCCGAGCTTGAACATCAATGCTGACTTCGGCAAGCAGGAAGCGGAAGTACAGACAGTGGATCCAGCCACAACCGGTGAGAAGACATTTGCCCTCTATGAGGACGGAGCCATCGGTGATATCAAGACTGTTGAGTGCAACCGTTTAGCTTCTAGCATGGCTGCCTGGCTTCTGAACAGAACACATTTCAGCACTACTAGGTGGAACTCATAGAGCGTGTCAAAAGCAAGAAACAATTGGACATTTTGAAGGCCGTGAAGTTCAACCAGGCTGAGCAGTTCGTGCCGTCGGTGGATCGGGCAAATGTGCTCGGCAGACTTCTTGAGCGATGCTGTCAACACACGGTGGTTCTGAACCCTAGTATGAACCATCACATACAATATAACACGTCCAAGAGTTTCCCGAAGGTTGTTGTTACACGTGACGGCCACGAGTGCCAATGTGACACCTCAACTTCCGATAATGTCATCAAATACGACATGCCCGATGACCACAATTCGTATCTCAGCCGCGTCGGGATTGAGAAGGGTATCGATTACCAGCGGCGTGTGTTTCGTCACCACCTCCGACAATCCCGACATTCTCAAGAAGCTCCAGGATTGCGCGAAACCTTCAGGTTCGCGGGATGCCTCTAGAAGGCCGCTGCTTGCATTCCCAGGGATTCGCTGCGTAGGGGAATGAACAGTGAGTGAGCGGTGCATCTGGCAGGCACGTTGTATGCAAGACATGTTCTGTAGTAGCGGCGCTGGGGTCTATAGCCCAGTGCAGTGCTTCCATCGCCCATTCTTCCCCTCGTTTTCCCTGCGATCACATTCACTCCTTCCCATCCCTACCCTTCAGAGCTTATGCTGCTTCTGGCCAGCATTTTTCCAGAGGAGGATGGGAGCGGAGGGTTTCAAGTATTATTGTGTGTGGGTGTTTTTGTTGTGGGGTGTTGTGTGGTCCAGCGGATGAGGGGCTGGATGACCTCCCGCCGCTCCCTCCACAGCTGAAAGGAAGCATATATTGCAGACTTGCCGCATAGCAACGGGGGCCTCTTGCCCAGATGGTGCTCCCAACTGTCTCAGAGAACTGTTTGGGGGGCAGGCGGCGGGGGGGGGTGGCAAGGAGGGAGGATTGACTCGTTCTCGCTTTGCTTGTTGCGGGACGGAGGCTGTAGGAGGGAGGACGCTTTGCCTTTCCCTCCTGCCCATCACATTTTTGTCAGGCTTCGCTGAGCTTGCTCGAATTTTGCCTCATACGAGAATACGAGAACACGAGGAGGAGGACGAGGAGGAGAAGGGGGAGGACGAGGACGAGGAAAAAGAGGATGAGGAGGAGGAGGAGGAGGGCACGAGAAGGACAAAAAGAGGACGTTGTAGGCGGAACCCCACTGGCGGCCACACATCCCTAGCATCAGGCCCTGGATGGGCTCGAGGCTTCTGGGGATGATGAGAGGGAGGTGGAGGAGGAGGCGGAAGATCGGCGGCGCGCCAGGGGGGTAAGGGGGGGAGAGGGGGTGGGGATAGGTCTACAGGTACAGTCGGGGCCTTGACCTAAGGAGCCCCAAATAAGGAACGAGGCCCCTTTTTCCCATAAGTTAACCTTCGATTTCCTGTCGAAAACATGAGAAAAGCTTGAGGCAAGCTGCGAAACACTTGAGGAACGCGGAGCCCCTCCCCAACGAAAAGGGTTCCTTCTTCAGGGCACCGACTGTACTCCCCGTCGTTGGCAGCGTTGCGCTGCCGTGGTTGCCGCTCGCGCGGGGCACAGGCCCGGGCAGGTGTCCCAACCACCGCTCGGCGGGGATCTGGAGCTGGCGTCGGTGACCCCAGTGGGCGCAACCCCCCCCGTCTCTAGGACGACTGGACTGAGCTGCCCTCCCTCCGGCGGGCACCAATCCCGCTTGCTGCGCCGCCGCGCTCCTGGCAGCTGGGCCGTCCTTGTTGGAGCGTGACCGCTGGCACAGCGCATTGCCGCTCTGCCAACAGCCCCCCTCCCTCCCCCGTCCCTCTGGGGGGTTCTCCGAAGGGCTGAGGCGACCCGTCCTCCTCCTCTCGCCTCCTCCTTCTCTTCCCCTTCCTCCTCCTTCTCCTCCTCCTCCTCCTCCCCCCTCCTCCTCCTCCTCCTCCTCCTTCCTCTCTTCTTCTTCTTCTGCTTATGTGTTTTTTTTTTCTTATTCTTCTTCCTCCTCCTCCTCCTCCTCCTCCTCCTCCTCCTCCTCCTCCTCCTCCTCCTCTACCTCCTCCTCCACGCCCTTCCCTCCCCGGGTCGCCTACGGCCCTGGAGGAAACCGTCCACGTCCCTCCCCTCTCCTCTCCTTGCTCCTCGCCGGCGCGGTCAGGCGTGAAGGGATAGAGAGCCAGCCGTCTAAGAAGGCCAGGGGGTGGTGGTGGTGGGGGGGTCGGGGGAGGCCCTCCTGCCCTGATGCTCTTTGAAAAGCCTTCGGAGACGCTCCACGGGGCCCCTCAGGGGGCAGGGGGGGGGGAAAGAAGACCCCATTCATTAGCAGGCCAGCCCCTATCAATTATTTCGTGCTTGTCTTGTTTTGCCTGGCATTGGCGGGCTCCGTCCTAACTTGGGCCACCGTTGACCATGATTGCTGAATGTTCGGATCGTCTCGCCCTGTAAACCACTCGACAACTCTTTCGCGACATTTTGGGCAATGCGGCTCGAGCGCGGATCTCACCAAATTGTGACATTACGGCCGTGGCGCCCAGACGTTGGCCCCGCGGCAATGCACTCCGGCATCTTCGCGGCAATCTCCCAGACACCTAACGCCGAGTGTCAGCAGTAGAGTCTTGGCTAGGCGACGCCAGGGGCAATATCGCTCTGGCTTTAACGCCCACCCCGCGTGCGTTGGGTTCCGGATGCCAAGGTCGCCCTCTCATGTTGGTACATTCTTCCAGATGCCATCTCTCCCCGTCACTCCCCGCGCGCCAGAACTCGCGGGATTGGGTGGCCCCGCCCCGAGAGCCGTCGATTAACTCCTGGCTTGCATCGCGCGCTCCCAATGTTCCACTCTCGCATATTGCGTTGAGGCTGCTGCTATCCTTTCTAGGTGGAGTCTTCGGATGCATGGCGCATTCCCCAAAGTCGGGAAACGCATGGTTGAATTTGCCCCCTGCGCACCTGCCATGGGCAGTTGTTGTGTCTTTTATTTTCGCTTTTCTGTTTCCCGCAAGTGTCCGCAGCTATCTGGTTGGCACGGGAAGACGAACAAACAAGCAACAAAATCATGAACGCATTCTCTTCCCCGGGCCCAACTGCGCGCGCGTCGCCCACGGCAACGTGGCGCGTCCGACTTTGACCTTGCATGGCTATGATCGCCCTTTTCGACTTCGCTGTTTGCTGGATAATCTCCAGTAGGGCTAGACTTCACTCCTTAGTCCAGGACGCGCGATGCTTCGACGGCGCTCATGAGCGCCGCGACGGATGACTCGCCATCGGTTTTGAGGATAATTCTCCTCTGCCCAGTGGACAGAAGCATGCCCCGCGCAACCTGGATCGAATCAAAATCAATTCTTTTCAGTAAAACGGGGCTCCGGATGATCTTGGCGCCCCGGCAACGTCGCGACCACAATCGGGCGGGTGTCATGTTCCATCATTTTTTACCATCTCCCATTTTACTGCCGAACTACGCGTGGCAGATTGAGGTCGCAGGTGCTCCGCGCCAAGCTGATCCCATCCTCCATTTGCGCGCTCTCCCCCATGTCTCCCCTCTAATTAACGCAGCGGGGGTGTCGGT
The DNA here is from genome assembly GCA_963575745.1 of Prorocentrum cordatum. Taxonomy (NCBI): domain Eukaryota; class Dinophyceae; order Prorocentrales; family Prorocentraceae; genus Prorocentrum; species Prorocentrum cordatum. The sequence goes on from CAUYUJ010017093.1 coordinate 539,568, forward strand.
TCCGATCTGGTAGATGAGCTCCGCAATGCAACTCGGCCCCGCATTGCTCGGCCTCGAGACGCGCGCGGTTCTCTCGGTCACTCCGGCCTCGTCTCCTACAGAAATGTCCTCGACATCGCGCATCTCGCTGCCACAAATCTTGTTTTCTGGGTCGCCCTCCGAGTTCATGGCGGCGAGATTTTTACCGGAAATCGCGGGGCCCGGTCTGGCCCGATGCGCCAAATGGCAGTTCCCTGCCCAGGAGAACCCTCGCATCTCTCCTCGCAAACTTCCTCTCGCTTTCTCGCCCCCCTCGGCTCGCTGCTCTTTTTCGGGCCCAGATGGGGAGCTGGAAATTGCGCGTCTTAATGCATCTTCATAGTTTGACCCGCTGCCCTGCGGGATCGCCCTCGCTGTCTCGATCTAACGCTATGCGATTGCCCGCTTCGACCGCCCCGCGAGCTGCCCTGCTTTTTTTTCGCACCAGCTACATGGATGGGATCGCTCGCCATGGATCCATTGTTTTTCCTACAGTAACTCGCTGCCCACGGTTCCTGATGACTGACCCATCGCTGCGCCGTGGTGTTTGACGTTAGTGGAGGCCTCGGCAGGTTCGACCTTGGAGGTCCAACAGTGTCGTTAGCTCTTGAACTCACAGCGACAATAATCGCCTCCATCCCCCTTTCCTTGTTCCCCACTGGTGCATGACAGACTTTTGCTGGGGCCCTAAATGTCGACTGGCTGTAGCTCGGAATAGTTTGGCGCGCAACTTCCCCCCTGCTTGATGCACTCCGAAATAAGGCGACCCCACGCTTACGCAACGCGCGCTTCATCTGGATTCCTCTTTGGCGCTGCGCCCTCCATTGCTTTGCCCCCCCAGGTGGCCCCAGCGCTCCGGGCTCGTCGCCCCTCCGCTTGCGCGGCGGCTCCGCCCAACTCGCCGCTGCGGCGCCCTGGCCCTGAAAACGGTTGCCCCGATATCTGCGCGGGCTCTCCTGGGCCTCTCGCCCCCCCCGCCCCTCCCCCTTTGACCTGTAGTGACATCGCGGGCGCCCTTGGGACAGCGGGCTGCAATGCGACCCTTCTCCGCCGCGCGTGTAACGCTTCCCCCCGGCGGTCGGCGCAAATCCCCCCTTGTCTCCTCCTCTCCAGCCTGGGGCATGGTTCCCTTGGCCCCCCCCTGGGGGGGCCCTCTGTGGCCTCCCTACGCGTAACTCCGCGGGCAGCCCTTGGTGCCCTTGGTGCCATGATATCCCCCTTTGTAACCCCCCGCCTGCGCCCCGTGGTAACCCAAGAATCCTTTGCATGATCCTTTGTCGCATCCTTCAATCGTGCTGCAATTCACCATGCCTTTCGCCAGCGTGGGCCAGAATGATCCCCAAGGCTGGAACCCTGAATGGCAGTGGTAACGAACAAGCCCACCCATACTTCCCCAATGGTTCTACTATAGCATTCCATTGTTCAAGCTGCGCAACCACCTCCTACATGTTCTTCAGCTCTTAAATCTGCATAGCCGATTTCACCTTGTGAGAAAGAGTGACGTTGCAGACTTGTGGTAAGCAACCAAACCATCTCCTTCATGCAGGCCCTTCAGTTCCCCCGGGGTTTTGTTCCCTATCGTTTGTGGTTAGAGAAATACCAAACGTCTTCGACCAACTTGGAATAATCGTAGCCATTCAATTCACATGCCCCCTCTGGGTCGTCTTCCCTTCTGTTGCTTCCCGACGTGTTGGTGCATTCGCTGAGTGTGGACCTCCCGTTAATGATGTTAACGCACCGTCCTCTTCGTCATCAAGAAATGCCCATCCATTGTTGCGAATATGTTGGGCAAATTCATGGAAGCTTCCCGGTAGCCGTGCTTCAAGTGGGCAAGTGCATTCAACAACTTCCCACTCAATTCTCAGAGTTTGGTCTGGTCGCCTGAGACCGTCTTCAACTGGTGAGCAGCCTTGTATTCACTCACGGGCTTCTTTCAAAGTCTGCCAGCAATACCTGTTTTCCTGCGGACTGTATTGCCTCAGCGATCTTGATAACGTGTTCCGAAGTGTTCGTTTGATGTTGGAACCATTTCCTCACGTACTCCTTTCATGTGTTGAACTGTTCCTCGCATTATATCTTGATGTTGATAGCTGAGTTCAAGAGAGCATCCATTCGGCAACTCATCTACAACATGGTGGCTGCTTCGCGTACCTGAAAGTTCTGTACTCGCAAACTGCATTGCACAATTCCGCAAACCGGTTCGTGCCCACGTTGTGACAGGCTTCGCGTACTTCGGGTAACGACACATCATAGACGGGATCGTTGGCTCTGGGCTTCGCCGTGGCAGCTGCAACTGCCGCCGCCGCCGCCATCTATGCTCGGGAACCCGTGGGGTGAACCACGGGCCCCGCTACCATCAAAAACTGGCAGGAGCTTTCTTTTGCGAGAAGGCAATAGTATTTGAGCCAAGCAAGTGCGTCCCACAGCTCACATTCACCATTCCAAGGTCACAATCCTGGCAGATAGCCTATCGTGCTCACCCAATCGGAACGCTACAATCTAAGATCTCCTCCTCCTCCTCCTCCTCCTCATCTTCCTCATCCGCTGTCTCCTCCTTCTCCTCCTCGTCCTCATCCCTCCTCCCCCCGTTCCCCCTCCTCCTCCTCTTCATCCTCCTCCTTTTCCTCATCCGCCCTTTCCTTTTCCTCCTCCCTCCTTCCTCCTCCCGCTCCCCCTCCCCATCCTGCGCCCCCTCCTCCGATTCTTCCTCCATCCACCCCCCTCCTCTTGGGATGCGATGGCGATGGCTCCCGCAGCCCTTTGTTATGCATGCTCCTCCTTACCCCTGATCAAAGCACCTCGCACGGGCTGGTGGGGTTACGCGAAACGTGTTGGACTTCGATGCGAACCCGGCCGCGGTGACGAGGAGCCTCTGGCTGGTCCGAACAGAAGCTAAAAACTCAAAACATAAAATAAAGTAAGAACCCTTCTAGGCAGAGCCTAGGTAGGGAAAAACACTAATACTCGGACGTCAGTCTTCGAACCTCGACCAGCGACCCTCGACGGCGGCGGCGGCGGAGCCGCTGTCCTCCAGGTCGTCCAGATCCTCCGGGTCGGACGCCATCGAGGCGCTCCCCTCCACCGGGGCGGCCGCGGCCGCCACCACCGACGCTTTCGTCGCTGCCGTCGTTCCCGCCGTCGCTGTCGGCGCCACCACGGCCGCTACTGCGGCCGCGGCCGCCGCCGCCACCACCGCCACCGCCGCCGCCGCCACCGCCGCCGCCGCCGTCATTGCCGTCGTCGTTGTCGTTGGTCGAAGACCGAGATTCGAGGATCAGGCTTTGGTGGCAGTGTTCGGACCTCAGTGGGCGCCCAGACCCGGCGGGATCGAGAAAGAGGGTCAGCCTGAAGGAGGCCAGGTCCACCGACCGTATGGGGAGGCCCAGACGGCGCCGACTACGGCCTCAACTGCCGACTTGATGGTTCGAGCCTGTGTGCCCCTAAGTTTTTGGCTGCCGTGCCGGTTGCATCTGGCCAAAATTAGGCTCGGCAAGGGTCGTGGGCACAATTCGAACTGAAGCCAGCTGCGACCGCAACTGCACGAAATCTGCCCTTTGGATTCTCAGGTGACAAGTTGGTAAGCTGCAGGTGGAGTACGCGCGCAGACGTAGCGCATTGACGCCAGCAGCGTTCGGAGATGCAATATCGGCGGTGGACAAACCTCCCTTTAATAAACCACCCTTCCGTGAAAACGGAGTAGGACCGAGACCGACGGACCTGGACCCACAAAAAGAATGGCCGTGACGCCCCCTCGCGAACCGAAAACTGCCAATTCACTAATCGACGTGTCAGGGTACGAGCTCCATCAACCTCCGAATCAATGGGTTTCCAGCGCCTCTGACCCCCCCAAGTCTGGCCGAAAATGGAGCGCCCCCCCCCCCCACCCCTGCCCTCGAACGCTGGCTCCAGCCTCCCGAGGATGGCGCAGCTCGGCCAGCAGCCTCGCCAACGTCGGAGCCACGTGGCCTTCGAGCAGCTCCCCCGTGTGCCCTCTGCCCCCGCCGCAAGCTAAGCAGGATACCCCAGGGTTGTGCGGCGTCGGCGCGCGCAGAGGTTTTTGACTCTGCGTCGATCGTTAAACCCTGAATCGATCGCGGCACCGATCATTCGGCGCTGAATTCCGCCGGGTCCTGTGGCGTTCCCATGTCCATCGGTGCTCCCGCGTCGCAGAATTAAACCTGGAACGCCTTCGCTGGCGTCGCCAGCGCGCCATCGCTGCGTGAACCTACCGTACTACTACGTTAGAGGCCTCCTGGATGGGGTCTGAATAGATGGGGTCGGAGGATCGCGCCGTATCGCCGCTACATCGGCGATGCATCGGCGATGCATCGGAGATACACTGGCGATGCATTGTTGGCGTCGGCGATGCATCGGCGACGTCGACAGGAAGCAAATCCGGCTCCACATCCGGCAAGCATCGCCGATGCATCGGCGCATCTCGTGACCTGGGCCGGCGCGAGCTAGCAGACAGCCGACAGAAGCCGCTCGGGGGGCGAGGGCAGAGGGGGCGATGGCGGCTGGAGCAGGGACGGCGCGCCGTCCCGCTTGGCCGCAGGAGCCCAATAGAACGCAAACCCAGCCCCCCCCCCCCCTTCCGAGCCGGAGTAGGGTTCAGCTCCCAATGCAGAACTGCAAAACCCAAGCGGAGTATGGACCCGGAGACAGGGATAGGCAAACCGCAAAAAAAACTTGTCTCGAGGGATCTATATTGGGCTTGGCCCAAATACGACCCGACAGTTTCGTTGGCCAGCCTGGGAGCGATTCAATTGCGCGGGACATGAACATAGCAATACTTTCAGGTCCTGTCCACCGAGCACGAGAATGAGTTTCCCCGCTGGGGGTTTCTAGCAAAATCAATTTTCTCGGCAGAGCCCTTCTCCACCCCCTAGTTATCTCGAGCGCTCAGCAGATCTGTGAGCAGTCGCACCCGAACGCTCTTTCGGACCACCCCCACGAAGCCCGAGTATGACGTCCCTATGGCAGCCCGCGTGCAGTCTTGCGGCCGCGCTTCATTCGCGCGGAGTCGCCTTTCGCAACAAGAACAAGTAGACTTCTGGGATATCGGTTTAGTACGAGTGCAACGACATCCACTCGCCCCGAGCCAGACAGCAGGTGCGAAACTGGAAGCGGACATGGAAATCCCTCGCCCCGACATAAAAGGTGCATGGCCTTCGAGCGCTTTCCCGTTCCGGGCCCCCCTGCCAGAATCACCGAGGGTCCGAAGCAAGAACCATTGCTTGGCCGCGGCTCTGGGAAAGCGACCCTGGTAGGTCGATCGGACTACCAGGTGGGCCGCAGGTCACAGACCATACAGTGTGGATTCCGAACATGTTCCCCCTCGCCTCTGAGCCTCTGGTCCTCGCAAGTCGACCCCCAGACCCTGGACAACTCGCGGGGTGCGTTCTTGCCAGAGGTCCGAGCCGGATCCAGCCGTGCTGGGAGACACCGCCGAACCCCTCGATCTGTTCAATTTTTTTGGCGTCGCATCTCATCAGCACGGCTGGATCCTCGATCCTCGCTCCTCGAATTGAGTCGATCCTCGAGTCGAATCGATCCTCGAGGACCAAGGGCCGATTCGATCCTCGATCCTTGAGAAACTCCGACCCCCATCAGAATGGGGGCCTTTCCCTGCGCAGCCGTATACTGCGCCCCGCGCCCGCCCAGGGAAGGCGGGGGTTGGGGCCACTTCGGGCGCGAAGCCTGGCGCGCTCGTGGCGAGCGAGGAGGAGGAGGAGGAGGAGGAGGATAATGCGAATGAGGAAGAGGGGGAGGAGGAGGAGGACGAGGAGGAGGAGGAGGACGTGACAACGTTCGACGGACACACAAACCGAAAGAGAGAGAGAGAGAGAGAAATAAAGAGGAGAAGAGGAAGAGGAGTAGGAGGAGGCGGAATAGGAGGAAAGAAGGAGGGGGAGGCGGAAGAGGAGGCGGAGGAGGAGAAAGTGGAGGAGAAGGAGGAGGAGAGGGACGACGACGACGACGACGACGACGACGACGACGACGACGACGAGAGGAACCCCAGAATGTGTGACAATGTGTTTGTCAATCTCTCAATACGTAAAGGACAGGATCCACAAACAAACCTTTTGACAAAAAACAATGGGCTCATTTCTGAAATTCTCCACTGCAGCGCGCCGAACTGCGATGGGCGACAGGCGATTTCAACTCTGGCACCACAGGCCCGGTCCGAATCATGGTTTGCGTTTTGGCGCCGGTCTCGTGCCGCATGCAAGACGGGCAGACTAAACGCTGCTCTTGGTGAATAACTACCTTGTCGCACGCGCGCGAGAAAGGACAGCGGCGCCGCGCACTTGTCGGTGATAACGCGCCGCATTGCACTCGCACTCATCCGCAGAGAGGGGTGCTACAGCATCGGATTGAAGCGGTCGCGGCGGTGCAGCGCTACAACATCCAATGCGGCACCAATCGGGCCAGAGAGCTCTCAACGACCTCCGCTTACGCGACGGTCCAGAGGCGGTCCGGGGTCGTCGCCCGCAGTCGTACTCCCGTGGCGCCACGGAAGTACAACACTAAAGGAGCCCGGAGAACGACGATGACGATCATGCTGCTGACGACAGACGCACTGATGACAACGACCACCACGACCACTAAATGCGAGGAAAAGGGCGCAGGCGGCGATCCACGCTGCCCCCTGTGAGCGGCTGTCTCGCCTGGGCACCAGCCAATCCCGAGGCAGGGCCACGGGGGACCGACGGAGGGCAGAAGGATGACGACCAGATAAGGATAACATATTTCCCTCCCGCCCTCTTCGCGGCGGTGGTCTGGAGCGCTTCTTCTCCAAACTTACATGTCCCTGTCTCCCTTCGGGGAGGGGCGCGCCCCCTCCACCTGCCCCTGCCCGCTGGGTCTGGACGTGGGGTGGGGGGGCGGGGTCGCGAGCGGTCAGAACGTCTGTGGTGGGCCAAGATGGCTTCAAGAGAGTCTCGGGCACTCCAAGACGGTCTCGAAGAAAGCTCAAGATAATTATGGACGGGTTTAGCTAAGCTGGGCTTTTTTCCCTTCAGAACCCCCGACGGATCCCGCCGACAAGGCCCGACTCAGGCCTCGATGGCCCGCGGCAGCTGCTCGTGGCCGCCGGCCCCGTGCACCCAGTCCAACGACGCGTTGGCCCCGAACTGGCCGTCGATCTGCAGCGAGGCGCCGACTCCGATGTCCAGCGCCCCGAAGCCACAGACAAACTCAGCCACGCTGAGCAGGCAAGACCAGATCCCGCGGCAGCGGCTTGCCCGTCTGCGGGTGCTTTCCCGCCAGGGCCCTGTCACGCTTCTTCCTCTTGGCGCCATCCTTGGACGAGCGCCCTTGCCGTTCTAGAGGCCCAGGGCAGGCTGCCCCAAGCCCCGCTACTCGCGTCGCTGAATGAGCCCCGCACACCACGCGCAGCGCGCGTGGCCCACGCGCCTCCGCTCGATGTTCGCGCTGCTCTCGGTCATCACATTCCTCGTCTCGCCGTGTTCCTGCAAGTGCCGCTGCCACCGTTGCAGGTCCCACGCGCGTCTCAAGCAACCCAGAGGCCCCCGTCCGCCTGGCTCCCGTAGACCACCGCAGCGGCGGCTTGCACTCGGCCCCCCACAACTTCTTGCCTTGCGCATGCGCTTTGAAGCCGCCCGCTTCCCACAACGAATGCACACCATGCACTTGCCCTTGTCCTCCACCTCGTGCTTGGTTAGCGCCACGGTTTGCTTCGCCAGCTCCTTCCTCGGCGCCCCTGGCGCTCGCTTGGGTGCGTCGGGCCACTCTCCTGCCATTTTGTTGTACAACCACCCAGTGTTCATCGCCGCCCAGCGCACCTTCGACGCCAAGTGGTCCAGGGCCTGCTGCTTGCCGAAATTGGCGTCCACTGCCGCTCCTGCATTGGCCAGCTCATCGACGGCCGTTGCCCTTCGCGACATTGATCTCGGCCCCCTGCAGCTGCGCAATCTTCGACTTCGCCCTGTGCGCCTTCACGTGGTGGATCCTGCTGGCCTCGAGGTCCAGGTCCCTGACCTTGTGCCAAATTCTTCCACAGATCGGCGTGGGGCCTCTTCCAGCTGGTACACCACATCTCGCCCTTCTGCAGGCCCTCGACGATGCCCTTGTGGTCCGCGTGGACGTCGAAAGGCGGGAGAGCATTCTGCAAGACCTTCAGGCAAGCCCACATCTCCGCCCGCTTGACCTTCCGCTGCATGGGTAAGGTGCACGGTAGCCGGCCCCACATCTGAATCTCGGGCTGGCCCTCAGACGTAAGAGACATGGCCGCCCAGCCCGCCTGCGCCCGCTCGCTGCAGCCCAGCTTGGACCCGTCGCACACATTGTCTTCCGCGAACAAGTCCTCGTCGCCCATGATCAGGCCATCGTCGCAGACAGTAGGGCCCATGCTCGCGCACTCGTACATGTCCTCGTCGATGCCGACGAACTTCCAGTCAGCCCTTGGGTTCCTGACGAGCCCCCGCGTCCACAGCAAGTTGTCTTCCTGCTACTCCGCCACGTGCTGCCGCCCAGGCTGCGACTGTAACCGCTGCTCCTTCAGCGCCTCGCACATGTAGAGCCTGCGGCGCGGCGTGCCCACCGCCAGCCCGCAGCCCAGACAAATATCGGTGGGCACGATGTTGCGCTCGCGTAGCTTGCTCATCGTCCAACTCCCCATGATGAATACCTTCTCGGCCGCGATCTTCGCATGCTTGGGGGTGCCCTTCGCCTGCATCTGCGCGATCGCTGGTGCCGCAAGCTGTGCCGGCCTGAGACTGACGCATTCCTCGTCCTGGGCCCTGTCCCCCCGCAGTTTGGCCTGCGCGTCCCGACGAAGCATGGCCGCCACGTGCATCGGGCAGATATCCCGCAAGTCTAGGTCGCACCCCGCCTTGGTGCGCATGGTGTGCCAAGCTGGCCAAGTCCAGTTCGCCCTCTTCATTGACATGATGACTGCTCCTGCTGGCCCTCGTACGCGTGCCCATGATGGCTGCGTACCAGGATGGGTTAGGCTGGGCTCCGCCATTCCTCCAAGAGACCTTAGGATAGCCACAGTGCGGCCTCAAATGCTCTCTGGCCCCCAGCAAGCTTCCAGAGAGGCCCGAATCCTTGGAAACCTGAACGCCCTTCGACGTGCGTCGCCCGCCCTTTCGCTCCAGATTGGCTTCCGGGGCCTCGAGGCGGACCCAAGATGGCCCGAGAGATCCCGAAGGGGGGCCCAAGACAGCCCCGAGAGCGCCCAAGGTTGCCCCCAGAGCGCCCAGGAGCGTGGCGCGCGCTGGGCCCCCCCCCGCTTGTGGTTCGACGGTCCACAAGGTGGCCCCGAGGTCCCCCGGGCCTCTCAGGAAGCGCAAGAAAGCCCAAGAGGGCCTCCAGATCCCCTGCGTAGGCCCCGAAGGGACCCCATGACAGCCCACAGGAGCCCCAAGGGTAGGAGGAGTCGGCTTGCGGGGGGGTCGGGCGCGCGGGAGGCGGGCGGAGGCGTCGCCGGCGCCCCGCGCCCCCGGGGGTCCCCATGTTGGATTTCCCAGGCTGCGCCAAGCGCGCAGGCATTGCTTGCCCCCGCGCGCTCACATTCGCGCAAGCGCATCCTAGGAAATTATGATTTGGATCGGAACCGGGCGACACCGGGCATGGGGCGCCTGTCAAGGCTGCTTCTGGGAGCGATTGCTGCTGGCTCGACGCGCGCGATATGGGGCGCTGCGCCGTCCAATCCAACGCGGCAATGGCCTGGTCCGGGGCGCGCGGCCGTCGCGGCACACGGCGGTCGACGTGGCCGCATGGGGCGCGCGATCGGTCGCGCTGTATTTGCGGGCCATTCGGCCGACGCTGCCGGGTCGCCCTCAAACAGCCCGCCAGGAATACGCAAATGCGCAATGCGCCAGCGCGCCGCCAGGATATCGCCCTGAGAACAACCTGTTCGCTCTGAACGCCGACTGCGCGCCTCGCTGAACCAGCGAAGTCGCGCAGCGCGCCCGCGCCGCGGACCCGCCGCAATGAACTCGCGGGAAAGAGGCCTCTCTCCATGGGTTCTGGCATCGATTCTGGCATACTTCCCCGTTCTGGCCGATTCTGGTTCCATCGCCGATTCCTCCTTTGATTCCGTATTGATTCCGTGCTGATTCTTTTGGTTCCGCTAGATTCAGGGGTCGCAATTGTGCCGATTCTGTTTTGATTCTGTACTGATTCCGTGCTGATTCCTTTGGTTCCCCTGTGCCCCGGGGACCATCAGGCCGCGGCCCGAGCTCCCGCCCGGGCGGCATGGTTTTCCCAAGAGCGCGGAAGAGTTTTGAGGGGGAGGGGGGCCGGGGGGGAGGCGGAACGATTTTTGGGGCGCATCGGGCGGCCGAGCCACAGATTTCCGGGCCCAGTGCGCACGCCCAACATGGCAGGCGCGGGCGCGCGCGCGAGTTCTCGACCGTCGGCGCATCTGTAAGTTCACACCCCGCCCCGCGCGCGGGAATGGAAACTAGCGTTGCGGTCTCCAATTGAACGCGCGGCCGTCGCAACTGCATCGCATTGCTCAGCGCGCAAAGCGCGCGAGCAGCATATGGGGGGCTTTGCGTTCTCGCATGAGAAGTGCGCGGAACCGAACCGAACGGTCGGCGGCGCCCGCTCCTGCGCCGCGCGCGAGGCCATCGCGTCAGCGCGGGAGGCTACAAGGGCCTGGGCCGTCGCCCTGGGGCGCGGGCACAGCGCGAGGCCCGCGCGGGTCTCTCGCGCCAAACATGCGCAACAAGGTCGGCCCGCCCGCCGGCTGGCGCTCGCGGGCGACGCGACGCCGGCGCCGACTGAGAGGCCGACTGGGCCCGGAAGATTCCTGAGAGCCCCGGGAAGGGGCAGCGGGCCGCGATGGAATCGGCGCGGTCGTTGGCGCCCCCCCCGAGCCCGCCCCCCCCTGCAAGCCGACTCCTCCTACCCAAGGGGACCCCGCGACGTTTTTTGAATTATTACCAGCAGCGGATGACCTGCAAACGTCTTGAAATCTAACGGTGGGAAGCCGGGAAGCGCCTCTGACGGAAACACAAACGATCAGCATTCACATCGCGCCGAACGCCGGAGCTAAGACGATGCACCGGAAACCCTGCAAAAGAATCCGATGGCAGGCTACAGTACCACGAGTAGATGCGAGTCTAAGCATACCGCGAACTTGCAGCACACTGAACTCAACATGAACTCAGAATCGGAAACCTCCTAAAGCGACTGCGTCGAACGGGTCGTCGTCGTCTTCCTCGACATCGAAAGGAAAGCCCAGCGCCCGAGCCCAGCAACGGGCCGACGGCAACGGGTAGGTCGTCGCTGACGAACGCAAGGCTGACGAGGCGCCCTTCGCCGGGGTCCACCAGCAGGCCGCAAGGCACCCACGGCGCAGCCGCAGGGTGCGACAGCGCCGAATCTTCATCCGCATCGGATTGATCACGCTCTGCTTTGTCCGCCTCGGAGACCTCCAGCCCGCCGTCGAAAGGGTTCCGAGACCTGCGACTGCTCCATCACGACCGGCTGCGACGCCTTCGGGCCGATGTCAATCTCCTCCTGGCTAGGCAACTTCGCGGCGAGCTGCGCGGCGCACGGCGCGGCCATCACCTCGGCCGAGAGCTCGGAATTTGGTTACAAAAAGGCTTGTTCGGCGAGGCCCCCCGCTCGCCTGGCACGAAACGGGGCGCGGGCACGAACGGGGCGGCGTCGGCACAGAGGGAAACGCCCTCCACCACCGAGCACGGCTCCACTTCCAGCTGTGCCTCCAGCCAAGGGTCCCTCTGAGCCCGTCGCAGGGACAGCCTCGTCGGCCGCCGCCACCTCGACGCCAGCGGCGGCCGAGTGCAGGGCGACAGTCCTGCGCAGCCCGGCAAGCCCACCAGAGAGAACGCCCCTCGAGCAGCGCCGTGCGTGCAAGCGGGGACTGCGCGCCCACGCCCCGCAGCCCCCCCTCTGGCGCCTCGCCGGCGGCGCCCAGCTCCGTCCAGCCTGACGCGGGCCAGCTCTCCAGAGAGCTTCCGCATGGCCCAATCCGCGGAGTGTCGGGCCCGGTCGCGGGCAGCGCTGCGCTCGCCAGGCGAGGCGCTCTGGACAGGCAGCGCCCCCGTCCTCCCGCGCCATGCCTCGCAGGCAGCAGCTCCCGGGCCCGCCACGAGAGAGGCGAGGGGCATCCCACGGGCCCGAGGCCTGCTTGAGCCACGATGGCAACGGAGGGGCCCCACGAAGGCGCCGAGCGAGCTCCTAAGAGGATCCCCAGGTCGTGCCCATTCTCCTGTTCTTCCTCCTCGTCCTCCCTCATTTCTCCTCCCCGTCCTCGTCCTCCTCTTCCTCGCCTGGCCTCACTGTCAGACTCGTCCTCCGCCTTATCCCCCTCGCTCTGCGGGGCCGCGACAGCATTTTGTGGTTCACTCATGTGGCTGCCCGGGCTAACCCACGACTTCGATTTGACTTCTCCCCCGCGCTGTTGCGCTTCATGCTGCTACGCTTCCCTGAGCATTGCAAATCGCGTGGGCATCGTGTCTGGGCGTGGAGGCTGGGACACGCGAAACGTCGGGAGCATGGAAGATGGAACCGACCGCGAAGGACACCCAGCGGAATGAGGAGCTAGAGACACACTTTGAATCCGCCCGTGAAGGACACCCAACAAACCAAAGACAAAAGCAAAACAACCTCGACAACAAAAAATGGGCACGACGAAACATTAGGCCGACGACATAAGAAAGGCCCGCGGCAAACTCAAAAAAAGGCCTACGACAAAAAAGAAAACCGACGACGAAATCCGCCCGCGGCACAGAAACGCGACAAAAACCGGAGAAGAGACACATTGTGCTGGCAACGCGTGCCAGGTAAATTGCGGAAGCGCCGCTCACATTGCAAACCTAGACCAGCGCGCGCGCTTCGCACGCGCGCCTAGGTTCTCGCAGGCGCCAACCCTTGACAAGGTCACGGCTGCACGCATTACCAAATCAACGGGTGCACGCATGCGCGTGCCCACGACTGGCCTCAGCTCTAGCGCAGGGCTTGACCAACACAGTGAGTGCATGCCGCGATGTGTGTTGGCGTCCATCCCGAAGCGCATTGTGAGGCTTTGATTCGCTCAGGGGGCCTCGGGCTTAGGGTCAGGCTGCGTGTTCAGTTTGGAAGTGCTGGAAGCCTGGGACCTCTTGGGGCTGGAGGGGCCATCGCGCGCTTCGCGCGCGCGCTTCGGTTCTGGCACGTTTCAGCGTTGTCCCACAAACGCACAGTCACACATCAATGCACCCGTCCGTTCTTCACCAATCCATTAATACATTCATCAATCTATCCCAACATCTGGAATTGGTACATGCCTTCATCCAGATACCACCATTCAGGCAGCCGAGAAAACACACATGACACACCTGTTAAATTATGTATCCAGGCATCCATCGATTCATTTCTCCTCAGAAGCATCCATGCACCACAGACCCATCTGGGCGTCCATACATGCAGGTATTGAATGATATATTTGTCAGGTGGAGGGCCACCCGTAGACCGCTCTACCCGTAGGCCCCCAATAGACACGAAGATCGTCCAATCTGCCCGTTGCGGCACACCCCTCACGCGGATCGCGCTCCACAGGGAGCGACACCCACAGCTCCAGAGACAAGGTTTCCACAACATGCTCCGCCCATTTCGGGACGCCCGTCACGCGAATCGTGCACCGGACAGAGCTCCACTTATGGCCCGAATGGGCAACTTCGCATGGTACCCCCCCGCCGATCTCGGCGCATGCCTTCTACGGGTCGTACCCACAGGGAGCTCCACGTGCGGCGTCAGCGTCCTTCGCCCGGCTTATGGTTTGCTTTTCCACTGGCCTTGGGCTCATACCGCCACCGTGCCTGGGCTGTGGGTCAGGGGCTTCTTGGAGACGTACCTGTTGGGGTCTATTTGCATGCTTCTCGGGCGCCTCTTGGAGCCAGTTTTGAAGCCTCTGGGGGCTCTGGGGGGCTGTTTGGGGGCTTCTTGGGGCCTCTTTTGGGCCTCTTGGGGGCCCCTTGGGGACCTGCTGGCGGTCTGGGGGGTCAACCTGGGGCGGAGGGCTGGAAATGTGAGTTGGAGTTCCCCCTCGTGGGCCGTCTGTGGGCTATCTAAAACCGTTTTGCGCGCCTCTTGGGCCGCCATGGGGCTTTCTTTTGGGGCGATATTGGGGGCCACTTGGGCCGTCTTGGACGTTGTTTAAGCTCAAAAGACGGAGATGCTGAACATCTACTTTTTCCAAACGAATGGCGCAATGTTGGCCATCCGGGGCCCTCTTGGAGAGGATCTTGGAGCCTTCTTCGACGCTTCTTGGGGGCTCTTCGGCCGTCTTAACGCCATCGTGAGGCGTCTTGGGGCCCTGTTCCAGCAAGCCCCAGGGAGGGTTCAGATTTCCAGTGCCAAACAAGAGGGTGGGTGTATCCGGGAGGGTGTGCCGGCCCAGGGCCAGGGCCCCTGGTACCCCGATATCGGATATATGATATATGCAATATAATACCATTAATACACATACGCAAATATATGTGTATGCATGCATGCATGCATGCATGCATGCATGCATGTTTCTACGTATGCATACATGCACGAGTGCATGCATTCATGTATGTATGTACGTATGTATGTACACACACATATATATATATGTATATATATATATACGCATGCGTGCCTGCATGTGTGTGAATGTGTGTATATGGGTGTTTGTGGGTCTGTATGTACATATGTACGTATGTATGTATGTATGCATGTATGTATGTATGTATGTATGTGTGTATGTGTGTATGTGTGTATGTGTGTATGTGTGTACGTACGTTTATATGTATATATGTATGAGTGTGTATGCCTGAGTGTCTGTCTGTCTGTATGTCTGTATGTATGTATGCATGTTTGTGTGCAGGTATGTGTATATGTATGTGTCTGTGTGCATGCCTATATCGATGTATATGCGTACGCATGTGTGTATGTTTGATTGTCACTCGTACCCTGAAGAGTCCAGACGGGGCCACCAGACAGACCTAGAAGGGCGCTCGGGAGTGCTCTACAAGGATCTGTGCAGCGCGCCGTAAATTGTAATGATGCCTCCCGAGAGCCTCCTCACTGTCGAGGGGGCCAGGATCAGGGGCGGTGCGTACAATATTATATATATATATATATGAAAGGCCCGCACAATTCTCTCGACGATCTCAGGCGTAGGTTGGCCATCGAGCCCGAGACGTGTGGCGGGGCAGGCAGGAGGCGAATCGGGATGGTATACAAGCCTCCACAAAACAGGGCAATGAATGTAGTGGAGCATGTCGTCTCGGCTCAGGGCGCACTGGAATCTACACGCGCCAATCTCAGATGAGTGCAGTCGCGCACTCGTGAGCCAACCTCCTACAATCGTCTTAATGACCGCGCTCTGCCAGGCTGGTCGACCTCCATTTCGGATGAGATCTCTGAGGGCACCCCAAGATGATTCCGAAAAAGGGAGCTCCCAGGAGGCCAAGCGTTTGGCAAGGGTGAGGTGGAGGACGTCAGGGTAGAGGGAGAGGCGTAAGGAAGAGGAAAGGGATCTCTGCACTCTCACACGCCCCTGGCTCGAGGCTTCGGCGAGGGCATCAAGGGCAGCGCGGGCGGCAGAGGCATGAGCCTTAAGCGGAAAGGCGGCCCTGCAGGCCTCAGAAAGGTGGACCACGATCGGCTTGGTCCTCCAGAGCGATGGCGACCACCAGCCAGTGGCCATCTCCGCCAAGCTGCCGAAGGCAAGTGTGGTCTCTCGCAGCGCGTCGAGTAGAGACGACCAGTTGGTCACAGCGCCCATGGCCGCGCGCATGCGCGCGGCCAGGCTGAGGACCTGCACGCTGGCAGGCCGCAAAGACGACCAGCTCCCGATGCCGAGAAGCCCGGCCAGCGATAGCGACTGAGGCGGAAGGTGCCAGAGCTTGTGCCGCGCCCAGGCTTCACGTCTGACCAGCGCACGGGGCAGCGGCATCAGCTGCATCAAGTAACTGAGGACAGTAAGCACACGCGAGTTGTAGATCAACGTCGTGAGGTGTACAGGCGCACCCTCATGGGCAAAGTCGCGGATACGGTGGATCCATTTGGCTCCCGCCTCCTGCCGCACGTCGTCGATCGTGGCGCCTGGGCCCAGGATGCAGCCAAGGTGCTTGGCGAAAGGTGCGACGTCCATCTTCTCCCAGCCAGGCAGCTCCAGCGCGAGCCACTCCTTGATGCTGCGCGCCAGCTCCACAGTGAATGGGGCATTCAGGGGCACCACCTTGCACTTGGCCAGCTTGAGGGCCAGACCTGCTAATGTCTGCGCCGCTGCGAAGACCCTGCGATAGCGGAGCAAAAGCCTGCGATCCTGCACGACAGTGCCAACGTCGTCGGCACAGACGCCCACGACGGAGGTCTCCCATTTCGCCAGGATCTCCTCCATGTGCGCCACGAAGGGGTTCATGGCGACAGCCCATAGGGACCCCGAGAGCGGGCAGCCTTGCGCGATGCCCGCCGTGACCATCATGAAGGAACGCAGCTCGCCCTGCAGGGACACGTAGGCCTGCGGCAGCCAGCGCATGCCCATGATGAGCTGGTAGAGGCCGCCCTGAAAGCCCGACGGCAGCAGCGCCGCGCGCAGGAAAGATACGGCCAGGGAGGGGAACGCATTCCCGAAGTCGAAGAGGACCATCATCGGCATGCGCTGGTCCCTGGTGGAGGAGAAGCCAACCCGACGTGCCGCGGTGTCGAGCAGGGTAACGTTGTCCAGGAAGTTGCGCCCAAGCAAGACCCCCCTCTGAGATGGGGGAGAGTGGCGCTCGATGTCGAGCTTGATGAGGTGGCTCACGCTAGCAGCCAGCAGCTTCACGTCCGTGTTCTTGAGGGCCAGAGGTCTCGTCGTGGAGGGCGTCCGAGTCGGGCCCGATGCAAGATCGTCAGCCTCGGCACCTTTGGGCAGGAATACCATCAAGTGGTCATTGAGGTCGGGAGGAGGCGGGAAGCCCTGAGCGATTTCGAGGCCCACCTGCGCTAGATCTTCCAGGGGCCGTGACGACCCGCAGCAGCTCCAAGCATCGTACGGCAGCCCGTCAGGTCCTGGAGCTGATGCACGAGCTCTGCGCGCCGCTCGCTGAAGATCACGAGAGTCAGGTAGATGCACGTCCTCAAGACCATCTGTCACCACAGGGTGCTCGTCCAAGTATCTTTTGACCAGAGGGTGTTCGGGGAGATCACGTGGGAATATCGGCGACCAGTGCCTGCGCAGCTCTTCAAACACATCCGCTTGGGCATTCACGGTCCTTTCTTCCTCCAACTCAAGACCATTCGCAACTCCCGGCTCAGGAAGACGCAAGCCCTGAAGTTTAAGAGTGCGCTTGAAGGGAGTCCAGAGTGCTGCCCTCCGTCTGGTGGCACGTCTCATGGCGTTTATGCACTTGAATGCGGTGCCGTCAGGAGGGGCAGCTTGAGCCCGCCGATCGAGATCTGCGAGACGACGTTCGCTGAAGAGGTTCTGCTCAGCCGCGAACGCCTCAGCGAAGCCCGAGGGGTTCGAGAGGGAGACCGAGGTGCTGGTGATGTTCAGGTGATCAGCTGCGAGCGGTGACGAAGCGGTAAGACGCTCTGCCAGGATGAAGTCATGTCTCCAGGCCGCCCTGGCGACCGAGCGGAATATGAGCAACTTCGAGTCGTTGTCATGTGCTCCGCGTTTGAAGATACTGTCACGAACTCGACGAGCTGCCTCCCGCATGAGCCTCCTATGCTCTTGCCTACGTTGATAAGGATGAAGAACGTGCCACGATACATGTTGGGCCAAGAGCTGATATTGCCTCGCATACTCGGGGGACCTGAAAATAGGCCGCGGGATAGGTTGCGACTCACTGTCCATCGGAGGTTGGCCAGAGAAGGTAACCACAATCGGTGCGTGATCACTACGGCCAGTCTCATGCAGCCTTTCTGGGAGGTCACGCGTCGTAAGCGTAGTGCGCCACTGTATCGCCAACCACGAGGGAGAAGCTAGAACTGCCCTGTCGATCTGCGACAGCTTCGGGGGCGACCCCTCCTCTTGCCAGAAGTGCGCGGGGAGCTCGTTGTCGAGCACGACGAAGTCATGGAAGATATCTCTCCGGCGGCGCTCAAGTGGCCGAGGCGCACCGTCATTCGTGCTCATGAGGCCCGTGTTGATGAGAGGAGTCTGGGTCAGCAGGGGCGGCGCGGCCGAGATGTTGAAGTCGCCGAGCAGCAGCAGCGTGACCATCGTCGGTGCCGACTTGGCCATAGTGATGTCAGCGTGAAGCCGTGCTTCGAGCTTTGTCATCTCCTCGTCGCTGATGCCGAAGTTGTGGACGTTGTGCATGATGAGCGAAGGAGAGGGGGAGTCCGACGCAGGGCCTGATACACGCAGGCGCTGGACCCGAGCAGAGACCATAATCTCATGAGAGTACCTTGGAGCTTCAGTAGCCGCGAACCGACCAGGGAGAAGGATAACAGTTCCGCCAGTGTCACGCCTGCTGCCAAAGTTCGTGAAGACCTGAGCAAAGATATGATGGCGGTGAAGTTCTTGCATGAATTCGATAGCATTACCATGGACCTCCTGTAGACACATCGCTGTGCCCTGGTTGAGGTACGTTTGTAGATGACGAAATTTCCGGTCACGAGTGGTAGCATCGCGATGCACAAGTGCTCTAGCACTCCATGACCCCAATTGCCGCACAGTCACGGAACTCACCAGGATCGCGCCAAGGCGCAAAGCGAGTGCTAAATAGCCCACTGGATCCTCTCAGCTGAGCCGAAGATCTCGTCGAAGGACTGCGTGAGAGCATCGCGAGGAAGATTGCGATCATGAACAACACGATAGTTAAGATGAAGCCGGGATCGGGGCAAAATTTGACCGGGATAAAAATCATGCTCGGTTTTTCAAATCACCGGGGGCGCCGCCGAACGGGCCTGCCACGCCTTGGGCGCCGTCGGCTTCACGAGGGAAGAAAAGCGCCCCGGCGCGGATGAAGCCACGGCGCGTATTTGGCAACGCGCACGACCGAGGGAATTCAGCGCCGAGCGCCTTTCACTCCAGAAGGGCCGACGTCAACAAAACAAACTTGAGGCCCAAAGGGGGCCCCAAGGAGGCGGACCGCCAAAACAATCGCGTAACCAACGCAACGAAAAAAAACGAAAATGACAAAAATCGCGTTACTCAGCGACCTCTTCGGCCAAGCAGCACCGCGATAATGCCCAAGACGGCATCGGAACAAAAAGTCACGCGCGCGGCCACGCGACTTCCCCGCGCCGCCCCAAGGTTCCCGAAACGCGCCGAAACAACCGTAGAGAACACCCCGGAAAGACTCTGGAAAATCCCCGCGCCATGCAAGATGCGCCACCGAACAATCTCGCGGACACCTAGCGCGTGCGCGCGGGCGTCCACCATGGATGCCCAACTCCGGCTTCCGAGACAATCGCGCGCAACAGCCTGGGGGCCTCGGCAACCTCGCAATTGGCCCAGGGGCCCGCGGGCCCCAGGGAATCGAAGACCGAGTTCGCAACTCCGGAAGCATCGGGCGCGGCGCCAGCCAGTCGCTCGTTTCTGGCTGACAGTAGGACGCATGGAGACCCGGTAAAACCTAAGGAACCGCTTCTCAGAGATTCACGGAACCAGAAACCGGGGCGCGCCAAATTCTCGCGTCCGAACTTCTCTGAGAATCTCTGAAAATCTCTGAACTAGCCACCCCGCGTGAAACATTCCCAGAAACCCAAAACCTCGGAGTTGGCCGAAACTCTCTGAGAGTTTTTCGGCCCGCGAAATTTGGCGCGCCCGGATTTCTGGTTCCGAGATCCTCTGAAATCGCGCTGCGGCGGCGCCCAGCAGGTCCCGGCGCGCCCAGGGTGGGGGCCGTGGACATCGCGGGCCGCGATGGTCCCGACCGCGAGGTCCTTCCTCCTGCCCCTCGACGAGTCCACGCTCATGGACACGCTCTCTGCTCTGAGCGTGGACCGCGCCATCCGCCGGTACTTCTGCGCGACGACAGCCAACTGGCCGCCGACGGACAAGGCGATTTTTCTCCGAGCTGCGCGTGCCACCGAAAACGTACAATAGCCCCGGGCTCGGGGAGAAACACTTTCGAAGCATTTTCAGGCCGCCAGCGTCGTGGCTGCCGACCCGCCGCGCGCCGACCGAGGGACTAGCTGGGTCCACTACGTCCACAGCGGCGGGCGGGCGCCCAAAAGAGCTGTCGCCGCGGTGCGCGCGGCGGGGCGCCCGCCCAACTGCAACCGCAAATGCGGCCTCCATGGCGCCACAGGCGTAATATGTGTGACGCATTCTCGGGCCCCCCATCATCGCAGTGGCCAGCGCCCAAGTCCCTGAAACGCAAACCTGTGCCCCCCGTGCAAGCCGCGCACCCGCTCACAGTGCTCGTGCACACCAGATTTTCTGCCCGCCCTCAACAGTTTAATTGAGCGCCCATGTGTTACTTGGGCCCCGCAAGCCCTCGAACACTCTTTGGGAACTTCTGCGAATGCGCGCGCTACGCTCCACAAATCGGCGTTCTATTTTTCTCTGGAACTCTCCCAGAATCTCTGGTTCCGATTTGTCCCGATCTTCCGCTCAACTGAATAGTTCCACTGGAGGACAGTCGGGTCCTCAGCCGTCTCGCCCACGACCAGCTTGACGATGGGCTGCGAGCCGTCGCTGACGACCCCTGCGTGTCGGTTGGCGCGCCAGCGCCCTTCCACTCCAGAGTTCCGTACAAGCTCGAGGAGGCGCTTCGTCTGGATCTCGCGTCGGATGGCTTGGGGGGACTTGTCCAGGCCGACGAAGATGGGGACCTGGGCAGCGCCCTCGATGGAGGCCGCAAAGAAGCGGCGCCAGGTGCCATCCTTCTTGAGCTTTTGGAAGGCCGAAACGACACGCCGTGCAGCCAAGCCCTCAGCGCAATGCATGCGGAGAGTAAAGCGGCGGCCAGGGGATGCACCTGCCAGAGACCAGCGCTGATCCTCGAGTTCGGTATCCGCCAGCCATGGGCGCACACTCGCAAGGATCGCCTCTGAGGTGACCGCCTCCTTGGCCGTGATGATGAAAACGGACTTGTCAGGCTCCCTGGTCCAGTCCGCCACGTCGCCGAGGTGCATGGTAGGGGCGGACGCCTCGCATGCCGAGACCACCTTTTCCAGCTTCGCCAGGGCCTCGCGCATCTCATGCTGGTCACGCTGGATGCGTGAGACACCACGGTCCAGATCCTGCAAGTGCTGGTCGATCTGCGCGTTCTTGGCGGCCTGGCGCTCGCCAGAGATGCGAAGGGCAGCAGTGGTGGATGCAGCGATGTTGGCAGACATCTTGTTGTTGGCGTCGGAGACGAAGTCGACGATGGAATCGCGCATAGCCCCCAGGATCCCCTCCAGCTCCGAGTGCAAGACAGGCCCATCTGCCGCCGCAGCAGGAGCCCCAGCAGGCCGAGGAGAGTCATGAGCGCGATGAGGATGAGCTCTGAGGCGGCCGCTGCTGCGCGGTGTCCGAGGGGTCGCTGGAGGAGTGGCTGCGATCGGCGTGGCCGTGCCCTGGCCATCGTCTCCGCGGGCACGCCAAGGGTCGGCGTTGGCGGACTGGAAGGGGTCGTCCGTGCCAGCACTGCGGCTGCGGTCATCGTCTTCACGAGGGCTGCTGCGCCGGCGCTGGCTAGCGCCAGAACCACCAGAAGCTTTGCCCGCTTTGCCAGGCCGCCGAGAGAGAGAAGCCGCTCCATCGGGCATCCCAGCTGCTGGGAGGAGGTGCGTGCAGAGCGAGAATGCGTGGGGTTGGGGCCCAACAGGGCAGCACGGGTCTCGATTGGTGAATGAATCTTGGGCCTCAAAGCGCGAACCCCCTCGCGCTCATCAGTCGCCGGCCGAAGCCGACTTGCGGTCGTCGGGCGGTTCATAGCCTTGAGCCAAAATGGCTACGGATGTGTATGTTTGATTGTATGCATGTATGTAGGTATGTGTTTGCACGTATGCATGTTTGATTGTATGTATGCATATGTATGTATGTATGTATGCATGCATGTATGTGAGGTTGCGAAGATGCATGTATGCATGCATGCATGCATGTATGAATGCATGTGAATATGTATGTGTATACATACACGTGTGTACATATGTATGTATGCCTGTGTGTACGCACATACATGCATATGTCGATGCATTATATCTGTAATGTGGTACATGTATGTACACACACGCGGAACATTGACTACGGGACAATTTTGCCACTCGCTTTTGTTGAGCGATTTGTCGTCGCGCGCTCCGTGCCATACTCGCCTCCCGTTCCGCGCTCCCCCATTCCTCTATTCGCGTTTCCTTCTCTCTTACTTGATTCCCGTCCTCGTCCCTGTTCCTGAGCTCCTGTCTGCCCCCTTTCCGTGCCCTTCTCCTCCTCCTGCTGCGGCCAAGTGGGAGGGGATATCGGCGTAGTGCAGAGGGGCGGAGAGGAACAGGAGGATTGCCGAGGACCTCGAAGGAGTGCGAAGCAATTCGAAGAGTTGAGAGACTTGCGGATGAGTGCGGAAGGTTCAGGAGGAGCGCGGAGTAGCGTGGATGCGTGGGAGCAGGACGAAGTAATTTAGAAAAATGGGGGAGTCACAAAGACTGGGGAGGAGCCGGGGGGATTCCGGCTGAGTGGGGAAAGATGGGAGGAACGCGGGGGACTGCAGAATAATGGGAGGAGCGTGGAAATGTTCTAAGGAGTTCTCGGAATTGGGACCGAATTGGGGGATGCGACGAGCAAGACGGAGTTGGGAGGACTCGGAAGGAATGGGGGAGCTGGGAGGAGCGCAGAAGACTAGGAGTGCAGAGGAGCAACGTGGAATGGGAGCACCGCGGGGGAGCTCTGATGCGCTAGCGGTGATGGGAGGAGGAAGAGTGCGGAGGAGCTCGGAGAAGTTGAATGAAGTTGAAAGGAGTTGACAGGATTCAGGAAGAGGGCGGTGAATGGGAGGAGCACAGAGGAATTCCGAGTGGTCGACAGCGTCTGCAGGACTCGGGAGGAGGGCGGAGGAGCGGGAAGGAGCTGCGACGAGCGAGCGGGCATGGCAAGACTCGGTAGGAGTGCAGAGGAGGGTGTGGGGCGCTGGGAGGAGCGCGGTTCATCTCAGAGGAGCTGCTTCTTGCGGACTCGAGTCCTTTGCCTGCCCGCTCTCCCCTCGTTCTTGCCCCTCCCTCCCGTTCTTCCCCCGCCGCCCCTCCTTGCCGTCCCACTCCGCCTCCCCCATCGCCCCCTCACCACCGCTGTCGCTCCACCTTCGCCCTCGCGCTCGTCCTGGCCCCCTTCCCTCCCCCCTCCCTTTCCCTGCCGTGCCGTCCTTTGGAGATCCCGGGCTTGAGTGGCGGCGTGCCCGGGAGCCCTGTGAGGTTCGCCACTTGGACTATCCACGCTCATCGTCGTGGACTCGCCCTGAGGGCACCGCAGACCGCGGCGCCTGTGTGCACCAGAGCGCCCTTCGAGCACCCAAAAGCAAGAGTGCGCTCGCGCCCACCAGCGGCTGTGAGCCTTGTGGCGACTGCGAGGACAAACCCATCGGACCAGGTCAACCAGGGTCCAAAATGGCAATGGTCAGTGTCAGTTCCCCGCTCTCTTTGAGACCATGGCGCCCAGTGAACTGCTGTGCCAGGCAATGGTCTGATTTGTGTTGTGTTGCCTCGTTTCTCGTTGCGTTGCACCTGCGCTCGTACGCCCCTGGCGAAGAGAGCGATTATGTGAAAGGGGAGGGAGGTTGGAGGAGGGAGGGGGGAGGAGTGGTGGGGAACGGGGGAGCAGCGAGAAGAGGGAAGGAGGGCGATAGGCCACGCCTGTCGCGCGGACGATGACGCACGTCGCGGACATGGGCGTTGCCCACAACACGAGCCCGACGTCCTACGTCTTGGCCGGTGGTGCGCAGTGAGACTAGCAGCAGAAATGCTAGCGGCAGTCGACCCGAGAGAAGACCGCAGTGTCAATACGTTGACTTTAGGACTAAAACCATGACGACGAAATGTAGTAGCCGAAGCGGTGCTGATACCGTTATGTGTATGCTGTGTACCGATGCGGCCACTATCGCTTGCCAATGGAAGCTCGATGCTTAGACCCTGCCCAACCATTCGAGAGACCCCACACAACCGCTCATGGGGCTTGGCGCTAACAGCGTTTGAAACGCGTGACGGGCCACGCGTCTTCACTCATAAACAACCGATGAATGTGATCACAATGAGCCCGGCGCGACCCCAATTATGGGAAAGCCTATTACATGGGCGCATCGCTGGGCGCATCGCTTGGCATTGGTCGGCATCGCTTGGCATCGCTTGGCAGCGCTTGGCATTGCTTGGCATGGTTTGGCATTGGGGACATTGCTTGGCATTGCCTGGCAGCCCGAGGATCCTCGGAGGAACCCGAGGAAGAACCCGAGGAACCGAGGAACCAGAGGAACCCGAGGAACCGGGGAACCCGAGGAAACCGAGGAACCCGAGGAACCTCTGAGGAACGGGCAAAGCGGCGTCCCGAGACACCAACCTTTGACCAAGTAGGAACCCCTTAGGCACGCGTCGTTGGGGAAGTGACAGCCCTTTTGACAAACCCACTTTGGGAATGACGAGGCACAGCGGGCGGGGAACCCGAGGAAGCCGGGAACACCGGGACACCTCCGGGCAACGCAGCAACAGGAGGCACATGGGGGCGGGGAACCCGGGGAATCTCCGGGGAAGGGGCACAGAGTCCCGAGACACTGGGGCGGGGAACCCTGGTAACCCGGAGAACTTGGGGAACCCGGGGGATCTCCGGGGAACTGGCAAAGCAGGGTCCCGAGACACCCCCATCTTCATCAAGCAAGAACCCACTATAGGCAACCCTGACTGGGGAATGTGTGTGTGTCTTTCGTGAGCCTGTGATCCTTCGAACACGGGCCTGTGATGTCTGTGCTCCGCTACTACCAGGGAGCGGCTCTTGGCCGGGCGGGCGCCAGCGGACGCACGGCCGGGGGCCGCGAGCGTGCGCCAGAGAGCGCCCGAGGCGGGCCTGCCTGCAGAGGGCTCGGACGTCCCCCCCCGCAGCCCTCGGAGCAGCTTCCCGGGCCTTCCCCGAAGAGGCAGACCAACCGTGCACGGAGGCTTGCGGGCAGGGCTCACTGCGCAGGGCCGGCGTGTGCCGAGGCAATTGGGCGTGGCTTAGTGGGGGGTCATAAAGAGGGGGGTCAGAAACGGTCCCCTTTCGTGCCCCTTTCGGGCCCCTCCAGAGCCCCAGGGGGCTCGTTTAGGTACCGTTTGGGTACCTTTTCGAACCACCCTCGCCACCCCCCCATTTATGACCCCCCCATTACGCGGCGCCCAAGGCAAGCGGCGAGAACCCCCCCCCGGCTCGGCAACGCTCCTGTGTGAGGGCTTCCTCCCGGGCACCAGCGGCACGCGCCCGCCCCGGGAGGCCGCTTCACAGCCCAGACCTCGGCGCGCTGCCCCAGTTCTGCCGCTTTTTGACAAGGGGCCGACCGTCCCGGCATTCCGATAGGCCTACCGCGTCATGTCCCGAGAACCCAAACAGGTTCGAATAACAAAAACAAGGTTCTTAGACCATAAGCCCGATGTGCTAGAACAAGGCCGTCCCGGCCAGAGGTGTTCCAAGAAGATTTCGTGCAAGCCACAACGTGTTCTTGGAAGATGCTTCGGTGGGCCCATAGGCAAGCCAGGACGCTTGGCCACTGGTTGAAACATTGGAGAGGGGGGAGGGGGGCGGGGCGTTTCTGGACCCCCTTGTTGTAAAAAAAACAGCTCGCGACGGATCAGTGGCCCCGGAGAGGGGGAGGCTCCTTGGGGTCTCGTGAGGGGGCCTCTCTGGGGCCTCGGGGGACCACGTCTGGAACAATCGAGCTGGCAGAAGTCTTCGAGCGGGGCAGCAGGTAAGGGCCAACGGGAGCCGAGAACAGCAAGCTCCGGAGGTGAGGGGTCGAAGGTTGTAACTGCGCGTGCACCAGGCGACGAAGAAATGCTCTGTCTGCAAGCGCTGCGCGTAACCAGAGGAGGGCCGAATCGCAGCGCGCAGCAGAGGAGCGCCTCGCCAGCAAGGAACGCGGGCCAGCGCAGCGATACCGTAGCAGCAGCTCGGTTGGAGCGGGTCGAAGTGAAAAGAACATCATACATAGAAGAAGAAGAAGCAACTGCATGAACATAAGCTTTTGCCGCTCCGCGCGGATTTCTTGGATCCGCGCTTGACCCCCTCGCTGCGCAGATCCAAGAAATCCGCGCGGAGCGCCAAAAGTTTATGTTTGTGCCGTTTCTTCTCGTTCGAAGTTAGTTGGAGCGGGTCGAAAGCAAGATAACAACATACACCCGCGGCCATCGCTTCGGATGGGCAGGGCTGGCGCCCGACGTGTTCACTTCGAATCCGCCACTCGTGCCGCAAGGCACTGAGTTTGGAGCGCCCCCAGGCCCCTCCGAATTCGCCGTACCGTCGGACCTGCAGCCCTCATGAGCATGAGACCCTCCGCCGGCCAACACACACACACACAGAACATCCAAGGGTACCCTCCCCAGGATGCAAAAGAAAAATCCAACAAATACGAAGAACATTATATGCCACCCTCCCCGAACCGACCTCGGTCTTATACCCCTGGCCGACTGTATTCGAAAATGCCCATGCTCTTGAAAGCTCTATTGCCGGCCCGTGTCATAAGGATACGCGAGAAGGATGCAAGGGCCTTGGACGCTCATTTCGAAGCTTTTTGAGCGGGGTGCGGCCAACGAAAGTGGCCAAGGATGCAGTGATGGGGGCAGGGATGCAAGGGTACCCTTGGTTAAGGTTGCCCTCCTCCTCCTCCTCCTCTTCCTCCTCCTCTTCCTCGCCATCCTCCTCCTCCTCCTCGTTTTTGCCGAGGACGTCTACCATCTCATTGTTTCAAGGACGTCTCGAGCGAGAGCCTCATTGTTAAGATTTCGACGAGTTCGCATAATCCCTGGAGATCTCTATAAAGGTCGACTGTAGGCTCTGGAATGCGCGGGCACGCGGTCGCTGCAGGGCCCCCCGCAGGGCGAGGCCAAAGGGGGCGCGGTCGGGAACGTCGCCGTCTCGGAGAGTCTCGGAGCCGGCCCCAAAGGCCAAAATGATGGAGACGCGTCTGAGTTTTGCACCTAGAGCGTCCAAGAATGCCCAGGAGGGCCTCCAGACTCTCCCACAAGAGGGCCCCGGAGGCCCTCGGGAGGGATCACAGAGGGGGGGCCCGAGCTGCCAGCCGGAGCACCCCACACCAAGAGAGCCCCCGAGACTGCCAGCAGGCGCCCAACGAGCCTCCAAAGGCCCCCAGAGGCCCCCGAGAGGCCCAGTGCATCCAAGAGGCCTCTTGTCCACGACGCAGGCACAGTGGCGGTTTGGGCCGCAAGCCACTCGATACTCGCAATTCCTAAACTAGCCGCTAATGTGCTCTACAAGTCTTATGTGCTCTACCAAGCGCGCCGGGCCGAATGTCCTCCCCAAATCGTGCGACCAACGGGGCGCCAGTGTGTTGGAGGCAACTGGAAACTGCGAGTGCGTGTCATACCAACTCAGATCATGGTCTGGTATCGGTAAGTCTTCTGGCTACCGATTATCTGGGCCTTCAGCGCCGCGTTCCACTTCTGCTTCCCAGTCACAAGGTCCTGCTGCTCCCGAGGGCTTACGGTGGTCGAGGAGTCGGACGGCTGCTTCGGCTGCGCCAGGGGGGCCTGCGGAGGCGAGAACCGACGGAGCAGCAGGGACGAGCAGACCACGAAGAGCGAGGAGCACGCCATGCCGATGCCCGCGACGAGGGGCGGTATGTGCAGCGTGGGGTAGAACAGGCCCGCGGCCACGGGCAGGCAGAGGAAGTTGAAGCAGAAGGCCCAGAAGAAGTTGAGCAGGATGGTCCTGAAGGTGGCCCTGCTGAGGGCCAGGAACGTCACGCAGTCCCCCAGCTCCGAGCGAACGAGCGCCACGTCTGCGGCTTCCACTGCTATGTGCGCACCCACGCCGAGGGCCACGCCGACGTCCGCCTGCGCCAGGGCTGGGGAGTCGTTCATGCCGTCGCCGATGAAGCACACCCTGCGAGGCCTCTCGCCTCGCCTCCTTGGCCTCTGCAGCTTCGCGACGCACTCGCTCTTGGTCGTCGGCAGCGCCTCGGCCATCACGTGCCTGATCCCCACCTGGGCCGCGATGCACTGGGCGGTGGCAGTGTTGTCGCCAGTGCACATCCAGACCTCCGCTCCGAGCGTCCTCTCCATGTAGCTGACCACCCAAGAGGCCTCCTCGCGGACCGGGTCCTGCAGGGCCACTGCGCCCAGCGGCACGCCGTCGACGTGCAACAGGACGACTATGTTGCCTTGCTGCTGCATGCCTTCCATCCACTGCAGGAGCTCCTGATTGGTTTGCGACGCCTGCTCTGGCATGGACTCCATGAAGTACGTCAGATTCCCGACCCTGGCGGTGACGCCGCCCAGCTGACTCAGCGTGCACCGCACGCCCCTGCCAGCGGTCACCTCGAAGTCCTGCGGTGCTGCGAGGGGCGGCAGGCCGGGGACCTCCTGCGCGGCGGTCAGCACGCACCTGGCGATGGGATGGTCGCTGGCACTTTCGAGGCTGCCCAGGATCCACCAGAAGCAGTCTTCCAGGCCATTCGAACTGCACACGTCCTCCGCGCCGATCAGCTGTACGGTCGGCCCGGAGCTGCTGGTCGCTGGAGCGCTCCGCCGTTTGGGCGCTCCCTCCGCCGAGCCGAGCAGCGCCTCCCAGGCCTGCTCCAGCGTCGCGAAGGCCTCGGCGCAGCAAGCGGCGGCCCTGACACTCGGCTGGCCCTTGGTGATGGTTCCCGTCTTGTCCAGGACCACGACGTCCAGTCGAGCGGACACCTCCAGGGCCTCCGCGCTCTTCACCAGGCAGCCGCGCTTCGCTGCGAGACCCGTCGCGACCATCACCGCCATTGGGGTTGCCAAGCCCATCGCACACGGGCAGGCAATCATCAGAACGGCGATCCCGAATTTCATAGCGAACAGCAGCTGAAGTGAGCGTACCGCCCGGGAGTCCGCTTCCATGCCTCCATGGCCCATGGTGTCGAGCATCGGGGGGCTCACTCTCCCCGAGAACACGAGCGCGCTCCACACTGCGAACGTCAGAATAGCAAGACTGATCACGAACGGTACGAACACCCGCGCAATGGAGTCTGCAACGCGCTGCACGTTTGCCTTGCTGGCCTGAGCGTCCTGGACAAGCTTCACCATTTGGCCTATGGTGGTGTCGCCTCCCACATTCGTGACGCGCATGAGGCAGCCACCAGACAAGCAGAGCGTCCCTCCGAAGAGCATGTCTCCGTCTTGCTTCGAGACAGGCCTACTCTCCCCAGTCAACATCGCCTCGTCCACATGCACACCTGACTGTGAACACATGGTGCCGTCAACCGGGATGCGGCCGCCTGCATAGATGCGAAGCACGTCGCCAAGCTCCACGAGCTCAACTGGCTGGACAGACTCACCGCTGTCCTCGCAGAGGAGCGCAGTGGCCGGCAGGTTCGAGGGAATCCGCAACCAGTGCCCTCGGCACGGTGGGTCGTGTCATGATGACCGTGAGCTGTGTCTCTGTACTTTTTCCAAGGGGGGTGAGCCCACATTCGGCGCATGCGATTGTCAGAGCCCGCCGCCCCCCCTCCCATACAAACGTTCCGCGCCCTGGCGCTCCCCTGGCGCCGAGGCATTGCCAAGATTGCCCGAACACCGCCGCAGTATTGCCCTGAACCAGCCGGCGCAAGACGGCGGCCCCGTGGGCTTCAGCATGTCCCCAAGGTGTCCCCAGACGCCTCATGAAGCGGCACGAGATGCGCCCAAGGAACCCCCCAGCAAGGCCCCGGGAGGCCGAACGCGTGAAAGGATCCTGCAAGAGCCTGCTCTGGACTACCCTGCGCCGCCGACACACCCATGACGTAGTTCGTAATGGGGGAAGACTGGCACAGCAATGCATGCCGAGAGTGACTGGGCGTGCTCGGAGAACGTTTCCTGGTGACAGCGCGTGATGTGTACCAGGAGTGTGCGGTTAGGTTCGGAGTGAGCTCCTTGGCAACCACATGCTGGTAATGCGATGTGCGCCGGGGGCAATCTGGCGCGCTCTGGGTGAGCCTCCTGGCAACCACGCTGGCAACGCAACATGCGCCAGGAACGAGCAGGTGCGCTTGCAGCGCGCTTCCCGGCAGACACGCTGGCAGCGCGATGTGCGGAGCCAGCGGGTGCAGTCAGAGAGCGCTTCCTGGATTGGTGACCTCGAGGTTGTCTTGTCGTTTGCTGCCTCTGAGGCTTGTCGGCCTAAGATCGCCTCAGTCAGGACGCCCCCGAGGGCGCACACGCATGGGCCTCCAAGGCGGCCCACAGAGAGCAAGCACCTCGTCAAAGCCCGACCAGACGGTCCCAGAGCCACCGCGCCGAAGACAGCCCAGGACACCCAACATGCCCAACAGGGATCAACAAGTCTGGCAGAAGCCCTCAGTATCAGGTCGGGCATGTCCCCCCACAGGCGGATTTGGGACGAAACAGCAAACAGACCCCCGAAAATACGCCCCAACTGCTCAAACACAGTAAAGAGAAATCGTCCCGCGACTATTTTTTGACTATCTTCGAATGCTCCTCCTGTAGAGGCACAGGCACGACTTGACCCCAGCACCCCCCTGACGTGGGGCCCCGAAAACGCCCCCAGGTGAAAAATGCTTGAGGCCCCCAAGCCACCCGCACCAGAGGACAAAACAAGCCAGCAAGCATGCGGCACCACGGGCACGCCAGGCCACAACATCATGACGACGCTCCCCAAACCACCCCAAGATGGCTCTGCCGAGCCGGTTCGGGAGACCTCGGCAACCAGAACGATCCTGCGTGCATGTCGGTGATTCGATGGCACAGCGGCGGGAATTGCCGCATGCACCTGTATATCGGTCAGCGCCTCCATCGCCGTGAGCTTCGCGCGGGACTCGATGCTCTTGCCGAGGAGCACCACGGCTATCAGCACGGGGCCCATCGCGAGAAAGTGGCCCGTGGCGTGCCCGAGCAGGTGGACGCTGGGAAGGTCGGGCATGGTGACGCAGAAAAGGACGAGGCCGATGGAATAGAAGTACGCGGTGCCGCTCGCGACACTCACAAGCACGTCCATGTTGGGAGACCCCCGCTTCACCGCCGCGAAGGCGGCAGCGTGAAAGCGGCGCCCAGGGATGAACTGCACTGGGGTGGCGAGCGTGAGGACAACGAGCGTCAGCACCGTAAGCCCTGGGTGCAGCTGGGTCGCGAGCAGGGCCTCGAGGGCGTGGCCGCTCCCCAGGCTGGGGAGCAGGATGACCAGGAAGAAGATCACAGCCGCGGGGGGCGCCGCCCGGAGCAGATCCCGCTGGAGGTCGCGGATGTGCTGCACATGGCTCTGGCGCTGCTCGTCAGAGCTGCTCGCGCTCGTCCACTCCACCTCTGGGTTAACCGAAAGGTACCTCTACAACTGCTCCCTGGACCTCCCCCCAGGGTGCGCTCTGGCCGGCATCTCGAGGTGAATCCGGCGGGGCCGCCCCCAAGGCCTCGAAAAGGCAAAAATGATGTAAGGGTCACGGCATCGGTGGAGGAGGAGGAGCGGGAGGAGGAGGAGGAGGAGGAGGAGGAGGAGGAGGAGGAGGAGGAGGAGCAGGAGGGGAGGAGGAGGAGGAGGAGGAGGAGGAGGAGGAGGAGGAGGGAGGAGGAGGAGGAGGAGGAGGAGAGGAGAGAGAGAAGGGAGGAGGAGGAGGAGCAGGAGGAGGAAGAGGAGGAGGAGGAAAGCAGGAGGAGGAGGAGAGAGGAGGAGGAGGAGGGGAGGAGGGGAGGAGGAGGAGGAGGAGGAGGGAAGGAGGAGGAGGAGGAGGAGGAGGAGGAGAGGAGGAGGAGGAGGGGAGGAGGAGCGGGAGGAGGAGGAGAGGAGCCAGGAGGAGGAGGAGGAGGAGGGAGGAGGAGGAGGAGGAGGAGGAGGGGGAGGAGGAGGTGGGGGAGGAGGAGAAGAAGAAGTAGGAGGCGGAGGAGGAGGAGGAGGAGGAGGAGGAGGAGGAGGAGGAGGAGGAGGAGGCCAGGAGGAGGAGGAGCCCAGGAGGAGGAGAAGAAGCAGGAGGAGGAGGAGGAGGAGGCGAAGGTGTCGGTACCTTTTCCTTCGCTGGACCTCGGCCTCGGGGGCCACCGCCCGCCTCAGCTGTGCCAGCAGCTGCCGGGCGCCCGCGGCGTGCGGGTCGTAGGTGATGCGCTGCTGGCCCTCGGAGAGCGTCCTGCAGCCGAGCACGCCCGGGAGCTGCCGGGCTGCCGCCTCCACCTGGGGGGGAGCGATCCAACACGGGTCTTGCGCGAGATGGCGTGGCGACCTTCCGCAGCGGCTTACGCGGGCCGCCGGCGCGGCACGCCACGTTGGAGACGAGGGCGCTGACACGCGACCTGACGCGGGCAGCCTACGCGCCAAGGTCAGCGAAGCCGATCCCGTTGATTTGCGTCGCTCGTCTGAGGGGCAAAGCTCGGGGGAGGGGACGGCTAGGGGGGGAAGCATTGACCTGGCATCGGCGATACATCGCCAACAGATCGGCGATGGCCCCCCCGATAGCGACGCCGCACCTTGCTGCGCGGTTGGGGAAACAGACCCCTATGGGCGATGAGTGGGCGATCGGGGCTCGCTGCGTCCCCCACTGGGCCGATCACCCCCTGATGTCGCCCCTGTCCACCGTCCCGCTGGGGCAGGTTGCCTTGACGTGAAGGGTCGCCTGCCCGCTCAGCATTTCGGCTGTGCCTGTGCAGACGACCTCCGCGTCGAAGCCGACGCACTCGATCTCCTCGCATAGGACCTCCGGCGACTGCCTCGACGGGCAGCAGACCTGGAATAACAGCAACAAGCTACATAAGCATACGCGCTCGGAGGTCCGCGCTGATTTCTTTGCTCGGAGCTGGTAGCCGCGCCGAAGGCGCCGCCAGAGGGGTAGGGAACTCACGTATATGAATACGTTCCCCCAATCCGCGAGACAAACCGCGTGATACGAAGTTTCGCGCAATGCGCACTCTCGAAACCAACGTGGATTCATGTGCGTGGACGTCGTTCCTCAAGGGAGGGGGTCCAGCGCCGATCCGACAAATCCGCGCGGACCTCCCACATACCACGTTTGCCTGGTATTGAGTTGGGACCGACCGTCCCGATATTCCCATTGGCCTACCACGACATGGTCGTAGAACCCAAACATGTTCTAATAACGAAAGCAGTTCTCTTAGAACATGCACCGGCGTGTTCAACAGGACAATCCCAGCCAGAACTGTTCTGAGAACATTTCGTGGAAACCACAACAAAAAGGTTCGTAGAACAGTGTGAGGTAGGCCTACAGGCGAGCCAGGACCTTAGTGGGACCTGGAAACGACAAAGCCGATTTTTTACCGGTTCCGTTCTGCCGTTTTTTCGGTGGTTCCGACGCTGTTTTTTTACCGGTTCCGTCGCCGTTTTTTGACCGGTTCCGGCTCCGGTTCCAATCCTGGAGCCGTTTTTTTGCCGTTTCCGGTCGCCATTTTTTTTTCAAGGGACACTTTTTGGGGAAACGGTAAAAAGACGGCCCTGCCGTTTCCAGGGCCCACAAAGGCCAGGACGCTTCGCCACTGCTTGAGTACGTTTCTTCCTCCGAAAGACCACGTAGGCGCGGCTCAGCACGAGGCTCACCGTCGCCCGGCTCACGCCCGGCAGGCCCCGCAGGAGCCTCTCCACCGTGCCGGAGCAGGCGCTGCAGGTCATGCCGGAGACCTTGAGCTCGACGGAGATGGCAGAAGGAGAACACAACTCCGTAAGCATAAACTTTTCGCGCTCCGCGCGGAGCTCTGGGATCTGCGCTGGACCCTTCTCCCTGGCGCGCTCCGCGCGCCCGGGGCGGCGCCGGAGGCGCCGCCGGGGGGGGCCAAGCGCGGATCCAGGAAATCCGCGCGGAGCGCGAAAAGTTTATGTTTATGGCGTGTTTTCGTCTTCGGGATGGTGGCGTCCGGGGGCGCCGCGCCAGTCGGTGCAGGGGCGGGGACGTCCTCCTCGCCTTCCAGGACGGCGTCGAAGCCTACGCACTCGACAGTGTCCAGGAGCTGGCCTGCCTGCACCACGCTGGCGTCGAACTTCACGCGCGCCATGCCGGTGACGCACGACACTGTCGCCTCGCGCACGCCGGCCGCGCCCGCCAGGGACCGCTCCACAGTGGAGGAGCAGGCGCCGCAGGTCATCCCCCCGACCCGTATCGTCGCTGTGCGCAGGCGCTCTGGGGGCCCCGTGCCGGCGGCCATCGCGGGTGACTGGCAGGCGGCTTTTTGCCGAGTGCGCCTGCCGCGCGAGGAGGCCCAGGAGTCCGAAGGTCTGCTGCTGCTCAGTCCACAACGTTCTTCCCCCGACACCGAAGCACAGCGTCGGCTGCCTGGGGAGCCGCCCGCGCCTAGTTGGGGCGGCGGGCCTGGGCCGGGCTGGCTGCGGAGGAGGAGGAGGAGGAGTAAGAGGAGTAAGAAGAGTAAAAGGAGGAGGAGGAGGAGGAGAAGGAGGAGGAAGAGGAGGAGGAGAAGGAAAAGGAAAAGAGGGAGGAGGAGGTGGAGGAGGAGGTGGAGGAGGAGGAGGAGGAAAAGAGGGAGGAGGAGGAGGTTCAGGGTTCCCCGAGAAGGGGGAGAGAAGGTCCCGAGAGGCCACCGTGCCAGCCGCACACCCACGCCTTCGCGCGGCTACCCTAGCTCGGACTAGGAGGAAGAGGAGGCGGAGGAGGAGGAGGAGGAGGAGGAGGAGGAGGAGGAGGAGGAAGAGGAGGCGGAAGAGGAGGAGGAGGAGGAGGAGGAGGAGGAAGAGGAGGACACCGCGCCTCGCAGCGCGCGCGGCCCTGAGAGCTCACGGCGCCTGGCCAACGTGCCGCTCTTGCAGCCGGAGGGCCAACCGCACTGGCTCCACGAGAAGCGCGGCCTCGCCTCCAGAGAGAACGCCCACCTCCCAACGGCGCAGTTCTTGTAGAATATGCCGGCAGCGTGCGAAGAGGGCGACCGCGAATGCTAGCTGCCGAGGTTGCTCGGCGTCCCCGCTCAGCATCCCCAGCCGCCGCCGCACGGAGCTGGGCAGCGGTGCTTGCAGAACTCGCTCGGCCATCCGCCGCAGGCGTATGCGTTCCCTCATGCAGTGCGTGATGTTGTCACTCGCTTTGCCTGGGCAGCCAAGCGCGCAAGTCGTGCACCGCTGCGTGCGTGCGCCTGTCGGCCATGCCCCAACCCACGTTCGCAGCGCTGTGGTCGCCCACGACGGCGGCTGGGAGCGCATCCGCGCGCCCAATCGTGCCCAGTGGATATCCTCCTTCCGGAAGCTCGGGAGGAAGCACTTTCGCACGTGCGTCACTATGATGAGTGTGACCGACGACGTGAGCAGCTGCTCCTGGATGGCCCTGCACAGCGCACCTTTCGTCCGCTGGCGACGCCGGCACGGACAAGCGTTGCCCCGAGTCACCGCGGACTCGCGCCAGCTCCTGGAGCCCGGCGGCGGCACCCGCGGCGAGGAGCGGGTCGCTTCGGTGCCCTCCTGCAGCGCGCTCGAGGGACAATTCCATGGGCATGCTCTGCCAGAAGGGCGGCGCCAGCTTGTTTTTGTCTAGTGCCGCATTAACTCAGTGCTCGAAGACCTGGTCTCGCAAGTTCTTCAGCACCTCCTGGCATTGCGGGATCGTCTCCAGCGCCGTCCGCATCATGGCGCTGCCCGCGATCGCTCCGAGCGAGGTCACCTGGGAGCCGCCGACGGAGTGGAGCTCGAACCAACTGGCATCGCGGAAAGCGGAACTCGCACACCTCGCCAGCGCTGCGTACCAGCGCCGCTCCTGTCCTACAGTGGCCCACTCGAGCGGGAGAAGCTACGCCATGCAACCCACTACTGGCAATGCGCGCTCCTGGTCGAGCGGAACGCCGCATAGACATCCGATCTGGTGTTCTCGATGCCCCGCACGACTAGCGCAACCCTCGGCACCGTGCCCTGCCAATCGCGCCGCGGGAACGCAGCGGGCCCGAGCGCGAAGCCGAGGTACGCGGCCATGTCGCATACGTCGAAGGTTTCCCAAGCAGGGCTGGCCAGAACAAGCTCGCCCCGCACTGCCACGACGACCTCCTCCGTCAGCGGCCCGCTGAGTGCCGCTGCGTTGCCCTTCGCAGGTTTCGGGCGAAGGTTCGCCATCCTCGCGGCCAGACCGAACGCCCCCGCAGTCTGCTTGAGGGCGCGGGCATCACGACCGTGCCCGCGTCGTCCGCGCACGCCCAGGTGGTCCCCTCGCTGCTGGAATCGGCCGTGTCGTGGAAATCGTAATCGAAAGGGTTGCTGACGATGACGTGCAAGCTCTCGCTCATGGGGCATCCCTGCAGCGCGGCACTCACCGCGTCGCGCAGGCGCTCCAATTTGCCCGTTCCGCACCCATTGCGCGGGCTGCCCCGTCGCGCCGTTGCGCAAGCCTTGCGGAATGTCAAGAAAAGCCGGGCATCGGTGGAGCCAGGGCTGCGACACCGACGGGAACGCCTGCTTGAAGCCGAACGCGAGCAGCGCAGCGCCCTTGCGCGGAGGCGGCGTTCGCAACCCGGCTTGCAGCGCCCAGCTCGATCGCGCCCTGCAGAACCAACAAGTGCGCTTCGGAATGGAGCCGTTCTGGATGACGGAGCCGACGCGCGCGGTGATGGCGCGCAGCTGGAGGTCAATGACGCCCCCCACCGCTTTGTTGGCCGCCGTCCTGAGGCACGGGGGGCGCGCGCCCCCTGCCGAGCGCGCCACCCCCCCCTCTGCAGGGTCGTCTTCCGAGTCGCCCCTGGGGGGGGGGGCAGATGGTAAGTGAAGTGAAGAAGCCTGGCGCCTACACGGCGCGTCGGCACAGGGGGGGGCTGGCGCCCCGCGCAGCTCGCGCCTTCCTCGAGGCAGCGCTGCGTAGACGCAGGGAGCCCATTGCTGCTTGGGCCCCCCGCGCGAAACGCCCCGGCGCAGGCCTCCGGCTGGAAATCCACGGAAGCACTGCAATCAACATGGCGGCCACTGCCCGTGCTGCCACGCCAAATGTGGAAGCGAGACCAGGGGCTGACCTGCCGCCCTTGCCCAGCAGACTCTTCGTCGCAAATGTGCCTGGCAAAGCGAAATCGAAGTTCACCTTGCTCAAAAAAGCTCGCGCGGCATCTGTCGGCGCTGTCGGGTAGCCCAGCCAAGTGGCCAAAGACAGGCCCCCAATGCCTGCTGAGAGCCTCGGCCTACGCGCCGGGAGCCTTGACCGGAACGGCGCCTCCCTCCACGCGGGTGCCAGCGGTGGAACGTCGACGGCGATGTCCAAATCATGGCGCGCGCTTCGTGGTACCACCCCCAACGCCGCGAGCCGGGCCTGAGCCTCCTGCCGGCCGATGTCCACGAACAGGTTCTGGGAAGCTGGCGGGCCCGCGAACCTGGCGACACCTGCTGCGACCGAAATTCCTTCGGCCATCCAGGGCTCGGGCGCCAGCGCCGTCCATGGGGCGCGGCGCCCTGGCAATGGCATGCCCTCGCCGCGCTTCGCACCGCCAGCGCGCGCTACGATTGGTGCCAGGGCTGCCAGGCCAGACGTAAATCACGGGCGATCCGAGCAGCGGCGAGTCGGCAGCGCGTCGCCACCTCGGGCGCCTCTGGAGCCTCCAGGCAGTCGAAATCGATGGAGGTCTCCGGCTCGATCAGCGCCTCCCGGTAGTGCCTGTCACGCACGACGTCCTTGGCGAGGGGGCGCGCTCGGTGGCTGTCCGCGCGGGAGCGCGGGCCCAATGCGACCGGCAGCGGCAAGTGGCCGGAGAGGTCTTGCGTGGCCAAGTCCACGGGCCCCCCGACGCACTGGCCAGTCTGCCGCGACTCCTGCAGCTGCCGCGCCGGAGCTGCCGCGAAGCATCTGTCAATGCGCGCTGATGTCTTCGTCGACGCGCGCCAATGGCTAACTCCGGGAGCTGCGAGCTCGGTCATCGAGCGCCACAGCCGCCGCCAGCAAGCATCGCCAGCACGGTTTGCACAGACGTGCCGAAACCGGCCAAGCTCCCGAAGATCCTCGGCAGCCTCGTCGGTGTCATCAAAATCGAGAACCAAGATCATGCAGCATGCCACGGGGGCCGCTT
The DNA here is from genome assembly GCA_963575745.1 of Prorocentrum cordatum. NCBI lineage: Eukaryota > Dinophyceae > Prorocentrales > Prorocentraceae > Prorocentrum > Prorocentrum cordatum. The sequence goes on from CAUYUJ010017093.1 coordinate 577,581, forward strand.
CCACATGCCGCGCCTGGTTCCGAATTGCCGCGCAGGCGCGGCTAGTCTCGTGCACCGTCATGCCAAAATTGTGCACGTTCCACTGGTCTAGCTTGAAGCTTGCGCTGGCGTCCCGACTCGTGAGGCAGGCCACCTGGCCCTTGATGACGTTCATCGGCTTGATGTCCAACGTCTCTGCCGCAGGCTGCGGCGCGAACGCGGCGACCCCGTCCTCCTTGGGGGTCGCGCCCGGTTGTCGCAGACCTCGTAGTGGATGTTGTCGCGAGCAATCAACTCGTCGATCACAACGAGGGCGCCATGCGTCTCCGGCGAGACGAGAGAGCACGGAGGTGCTGCGCACGTCGTCTAAGCGTCGCTGGGTCGCTGTGCGCGAGCGCCAGGGTGTTTGCGGGAGAGCAACCGGAGCTCCGCGCCTCCCGGGAGGCTGCTACCCCGCCCACTCCAAAGGCCGCCTGCGGAATATCCGCGCTGCAACATTTTCGAGCTCCTCGATCGCGGTTGTTCTGCAGGTCAGCGATCGCTGCCGCGCATCATGCCACCTTCGTCTCCGCGTTGGCCGAGACCTGCACCTTGGCGAGGGCCTCGTAGCCGACCGCCGCGTGGCCCTCCTCCCTGTTGCCATAGTCGCGGCGGCCAAGGTGGCCCCCGGGCGCCCTCGCGAGCCTCTTATGGGGCATATTCCGGGCCAGCGCCCCCCGGATCTCGTCGCCGCTGACGAGCGGCCAGGCCTCTTTGCCCAGCGGCGGGCCAACAGAGGAACCCCTTCCAGGTTCCATGCCCACTCGGGAGCCCGCTGAATGCCCGCCGAGCCCGCGACGCTGCAGTTTCGCCCGCGCCCGCGAAGCGCAGGGTGCAACGGCGCCCCGCCTCGCCCCCCTCGAGCTTCACCTGGGAATCGAGAGCGCACGCCACGCCGTGGATCCACTGCTCGAGCGCCTTCTGGACCATGGCCTTCGGCGCGTCCTCCGCCGCGTTCACCGCGAGGGCGCGGTCGTCCGTCTTCCGTGCCCATGCCGACGAGGTGGCGACGGGGGGCTTCGGGCTGGCGCGGGCGAGGCCCGACTCGCGCTCGAAGTGAGATAGCCGCAAGTTTAAATGATCAGTGAGTTCCTTCCCTGCCATGGCGCCCTGGCCACGCCCCTCTCGCCCGCGTGCCCGAGCCTCCGCTCGATCGCCTCGGGGCGCGGACGCTGGCTTCCGTGCGCGAGAGCGCTGGGCTCGTCGCGGTCTGCGCTGGTTCCAGCGCAGCTGCCGCCGATGCTTCCGGGAGAGCCTTCGCCAGCGCAGCCTGCAAGGCTGCTCCGACCGCCTCCCGCGAAACCTTCCCGATCTCCGCCGCCCACTCCCACCGCAGATGCCCGACCTCAGCAGGCAACATTTTGGCGGCCGCGGCGTTGGCCAATGGGTGGCGCGGCGCCGCCCCTGGCCCGCTGGGGCAGACCAGACGCCGCAAGAGGGATGATAACGAGCGCGGGCTTTGGCTCGAGCCGACATGGCTACGGAGGAGGCGGCCGCGGCGGCGCGCCCGCCCACCGGGGGCCAGCCGCGATAGCAACTCCCTCACCACGTTCACATCGCATAAGCCATGCAAGGTTTGGCATTCCATGTTCTTCACCTCTGACGCCATGACTCCAATGCTCTCATCCTTGCGCTGCGCAGCACGGCACTACGCGGCCACTTTGGCTCTGCACTACCGCGGCTCCGCCAGCACCAATTGCACTGCCATTTTGGCCAAGCGCCTCCACCCATGCTGCGCCACTCTGCAAGCGGTAGCACAGAGACTCCGTCGACTTCTTCTAGCCCTGACTGGCGCCGCCAGGAGAAGAAAAAAGCGCGACGCGTCACGTGCATGTTGAAGGGTGGCCATAGCGCGCGCCCTACTAGACCACCAGACTCAGCAAGGGCTTCAAACAGCGACGCATCTTCTAGAGCAGCACCATAGCGCGCAGAAGCCACCTCGACAAACGAGCCAAAATGTCCAGCTTCGCACAGGCACCCCAAGCCATGGGCACATGCAAGGGGAAACACCAGCACCAACCAAACCACGCCAAGGGAAATGGTCACACCTGGCAACCGATAGGCCACAAAGGACACCACCACCCGACCACAAAACAACCACGCCAACAACAATACAACAGCTCCTACCACCAACCAGCCAGCGCACCGCCATACTGGGACCAACCAACATCCACTAGCACCGCGACTACCGAGATCCACCACACCAGGATGCAAACCACAGCAGCCGACTGCAACTCCAGCAATACGCAGCGACTACGTACCACAATAAGCCTTATTGGTACCACCTCCGACCACTTAGCTTACACCACAATGGGAAACCAGGCATTCATAGATTGCATACCTGAAGCGTACCACAATGAAGTGCTGCGCACTGACTCGCCAGGAGCTACACCAATTGAAGTTGGAACATGGCATGCGGCCAAAGCGGCAGATATCCACAAGCTGGCATCACAGGTGCTGGCAATAGAAAGCGGTGGTCGAGATGCAAGTTCACTCCGACAACACATTGCAATCATCCTGAGGCAACTGCCTGACCAGAAAGCCCCAGCAAGAAGGCTACAAAACATGAGACGGCTAGAGGACTACCTCGCAGCATGCACCAAGATTTCCAAGGTCACTCAAGAAGGAACAGATGGGGCACGACGACAACGGTCAGATTACAACCACCTACACCATCCTGGGACAAACGCTGCTCACTGATAGGCAGCACACACCGAGTCCAGGCCAACGCGCACAGGACGTGCAGCTCAGCAGCTATGGAATCGAACGACCACCAATTGACCCACCCACGACGACCAAGCAACACGCAACGAATGATCCAGAGACGCACCGACTCAAGCGGTTACTACAGTCAACATGCGACGAGCTCAAGGCCAACGACTGGAACATAGAAGAACCCGGTGCAGCCCGACAAGACAAACTAACGACACAAGAACGCAACACCCGCCCACTACTACAGACCGCAGAAGACATCATGCAACAACTGCAAGACGCCAACGAAACTCTCTCCACCGATGACCGTGAAGCGAAAGAAATCACTCAGCCCCTACGGCAAACATAACTACACTGTCAAGCAGGACAAGAAGACGCAGTATGACGCGCAGAAACAACACAATACGAACGAGGCACAGCCACCGGACAAAACGAGCTACGACTGCATCAACTAGGGCGCGCCACAGGGCAAGTCAAGCAACACCAAGCAAAACTCAACACGCATCCAAGCAAACGCAGCATACCGCATGACGACCCACCAGGCGCATCGCGACCCCCACCAAAAAACTGAGACCACCATCTCAACATTACGGCAAGAGCTGCACTACCAACAAGACCAACGACTCGAGGAACAACGGCACTTATCAACCGACCGACACGCCTCTGTCATCCGACAAGCGGAACGCATCGCAGAAGAGCGCATGCAGCACAACCTGCAGCAACACTGCCACTACTACGAATTGCAGCAGGGAGGGCACGCACAACAAGCTAGACCATGCCACCCCGTAGCAGAAAACAAACTTCAACCCCTCGAGCAAGGACTGGCTCACGAAACACTGCAAACCATGTGATACGCACCCCGTCATGGGGCTCACGATGAGAACTGCGCCTCATACGTGGCACAGCGTGATCAAGCACGGGAAGCGTTCGACGGAGCGACCATGACAGCACAAGACGCAGTACACACTGCACAGCGACTACAACAAGCAAAACGTAGCCTACTTACACAATGTCAAGACTAAGAACCAGCACGCCTAATCATGGCAAGCGCAACTGAGCAACTCCACAGAACCAACCAGCACTAACAACTACGAATCAACACGCACAACAGTACCAGAAAGGTACAGCCGCACACATACAGCACCAATTCTAGGCACTACGACGATACGAGGCAGCACACATGTAATCTGAACAATGGAATGCCGATCGCGAAGAGGAACTCACGGCTCTACTTCGGCCAGCGACATCAGACCAGATATAGCAAACTACAGAAGAGGTGCTTGCACCAATGGGCCAACCAATACCTGTATCGGATCATGGCATCGAAGACGCGATCTGCACACAAGAAGAATAGCAACGCGACCACACATGCCAACATCGATGATCTCAAGAACATAAAGGTCAGATGCGTGACGAAGTCCAACGTATACCAGATGAGCCCGAGCACATCATTGACGACGACGACGACGATGTGGCTGACCATGCGACAGCACCGTCTACCTGCATACCTGCACAGCACTTCACAGGCACCGCACCAACACAACACCAACAGCATTGCTGCGAATCGGCAGCTCGAGTCGACTCTTCGCTTGAACCAACACTCACGCCAAGGGAGATGTACTCAGGCAGACCTCCCTCATCACCAAGCCCACAACACCACACTCCCAGAGGAAATCTCCCCATGGACGCGCACCAACAACCAACGGGCGATACGCCACAATAAGCCAGCACACCACAGGAATAAGATACAGCTGACCAATACTGGGCACCACAGCATCTCGCTGGGATGCAGCCCCTCGCACTACAACGCGAATCCCAGTCAGGCGGAGCCCCAGTGCACGATGAATTTCCCACTCGCCACCTAGGCATGCATCACGACATGCACCGACAGCGGTCGAGGCCACGGAGGCCCCAACTGCAACGGCATACCCACACCACCTGTACACCGCCATCCACCACTGTAGCCGGCGTCTACGGCTGCAGCACGGCACGACTTTACCAACGCCCCTCTACACCAAGCTACCACAGCAGCACTCAACGTCTACAACCAGGAACGACCGACTTGTTCCTCAATGCTTATTTACCCTGACGGCTCACTACAGCGCATCAGATCCAAATCGGCTTGGGCATTCGCAGTCTGCAAGTGCGACGAGCACGTACCCACCACGCGAAGCTACTACACTTGCAGCCCAACGCTCAGCGTCTACAGCGACACAGGGTACGACAGATTGGACAGCACGGAAGCAGAGCTACAGCCATGATGTAAGCTGTACTTCACGCCACTCAACAGCCTCCACACTTCCACGGGCAGACAAACTCGGACTCAGCCAGCGCTGTGCACATCCGGACACATTTCGCACACTGCGGCCCAATTGCCAGGATAGCACAACAACCCGTTGACCAAGCCGAGAGAGCACACAGCATTACACTCCACCACATACATGGACACGGCGGACACCCATAAGACAAGCTAGCAAACACCGTAGCAAAACCAAGCGCATCCGTACATGTTGATTCGGATGCACCGCTCGTAGCAAGACAGCAGATTCCGACAACCAGACAGTCACCGAACAACGCTACTATCAAACCATCCACTACTATACTGGACCACCCACCGTAAGACCCCACGACAAACGACTGTGCTTACCCCATGATACTAAGCGGCGGGTTCCGCTATCAAACGTCCACCATAGCTGAGCAGCCACCACTCACAACCACAACGACGACTCACAGCGAATCAGCAAGACCTGATCAATCCGAACAGCCCACAGACGACACTGACCGACCACAGTACATCTTACGAGTATGGAATGCAATGCGCAAAGAGCAAACGTAGAAGCTACAGCCGAAGATGCACACACTCACGCCTTATATGCTCTCTATCACATGACGAAAGGACAAGACATGCGAGCACAAGGACTGCTGCACATGTCCACATCATGGGGAGTCGAGAAAGAACTTCAGGGAACGGCTACGGCACAGCAGACACATTCATGAACACCGCACCATCCATCCATCCAGACTGGGATGCAACTTACCAGCAAGCACCGCGAAAACCATACGCAACCACTCCAAAACGAAGCCGTTATGTCAAAACAGGTGATTCAGGGTCCGGCGCTCCCACACCGACTTCTCATCGTCAAACTTGCAGCCCCACCTATCTCGGAAACCATCTACGCGGCCCACATGCCACGCATGCAACACGACACGCGCCACACAACGCAGTGGTGGCAAGCATCTCACGACTTGATAAACAAATGACCACCTACCATTCTACTAGCTGACTTCAACGCACGCATCAGCACGACCTCATCACCAGGCATCGGGATTGTCACACCACGGGCACACCAACAACCAGGCTACGATGAAATCAACATAAGCATCACCAATGTCCTCATCATTTGCATCTCACTATCCATCATCATCAACACCAGCAGCACCACCACCATCATGACCACCACCGTCATAAGCATCAGCATCAGCATTAACATCAGCATCAGCAAAATCATCATCATTGACGTCATCATCGTCATCATTATCATCATCATCATCATCATCATCATCTCAATCTTCATCACCGCTCTCCCACCCTCGAACAGTCGCCACCCACAATGCTGGGCTGGCACGGTGGTGGGACTTGCCGCAGGCAGCTGGAAATCAGAACATCGTGAAAATCCACAACGTGGGCACTAGACCCCATGTTTCTGTTGCACCTTTTCTGAATCTCGATCTGAGAAGGACCTGGGCCCCGAAACGAGGCGAACGCACCCAATGTAAGAAGAACCTGCGGAGTCCAGACCGCAGGGTCCTCCGACACGACCGCCGGCTTAGCAGCCGTCGGGGCGTTGCCAGAGTTGGCCCGCTTTTCCAAGGAGGCCCAAACGGCCATCAAAGCACCCCTCACGAGGCCCCGAGGGCCCCATGGGGCTCCCAAGTGGCGCGAAAAACCGGGGGCACCTTTCCCATGACGTCCGGAGATGTGGATATTGCAATCCGCAGCCCCACCGTTCCCGATCCCCTTCCCGGGTCTGTTTTCCATCTGGGATCCATGTGTGGGCCAAGAGCCCGAAAATGGCCCTGGAAGGCCGAGCTCGAAGAGCATCACCGCGATTGAAACCATCGATCAAGCTGGCCGATGTCGTTCTGAAGCATTTCTCGAGCCAGATCTACCCGTGAGGGCCCCAGGTCCCAAAAACAAGCCGGCAGCGTCCAGTGTGAGGAAACCTCGCGACGCCCAGAACACAAGGTTGAAGGGGCCCAGGGACACAAACAAATACACAAATCCAAGGATCCCCTATATCCTTCCATACTTTTTGGATTTTCGTTCTCCCCTCACTTCCCATATTTTCCCGCATTTTCGAGGGAAGCGGCGGTGAATTGTGTCTGTGTCAGAGTGAGGGGGCCGAACGGTCATTCACTGTCCCTGGGTGCGTGGCTGAATTGGAATTCCGCGATGCGGATTCTCGTTGTTGTTGTTGTTGTTGTTGTTGTTGTTGTTGTTGTTGTTGTTGTTGTTTGTTGTTGTTTGTTGTTGTTTGTTGTTTGTTGTTTGTTGTTTGTTGTTTGTTGGTTGTTGTTGGTTGTTGTGTGTGTGTTGTTGTTGTTGTTGAACATTATTAATTCTAAAGAATAATTATTGTTGGGGCCCCTGGTGCACGGCCCCCCTGCGCCGCCTAGGCCGCAGCTACATTTTCATCATTTTCGTGAGGAAGCCTCAGGTAATTCGATGTGATCAAGATCCGGTTGTTTTGTTCCCCCCCGCTTTCCCTTGCAAAAAACACTATAAAATGACATTTCTTGTTCTAATATAATCAAATTTCAAGAATCCCTTGCAAAAAATAAGGTAAAGTGGACATTCGCGCGCGCAAGACGAAATCCTTCCAAAACCTTAGTTTCGTAGCGATTTTAACATAAAAACATCAAAAAACCAATGGTTTTTCAAAAAAAAATGTCGAAATTTCATCCCGCGCGCTCTTGCGGATTCGTAGGAAACCCAACACTTTTTAAACATTTCTGTCAAACGGGCTTTTGCGAGCAACTTTTTCGAACTTCTGCAACAACGGTTGCGCACCTGCCAGGGCCATCATCCCTGTCAAATAATACCATGCGGGACACATTCGTTTTTTCTTCGCGCGCGCACGCCGTCGTCGTCGGCCGCGGGGCCCTGAATAGTAGCCACGGTCGTCCGCATGCCACGAAGTGAAGTGTCCGAACGTCATAGGGCGGGAAGCTGGGTGTGGGTGGTGGCGAAGAGTCGTTTGGAAATTTGGTAGAGCTTGAACCGGCCCCCCCACAAAGTGGGGGTATTGCCCGCCTCCTATGAAAACCCTGGCACTGGTGAGAACGGAGTGTCCCCACGTGCTAGTAATTGTTGTTGTTGTTGTTGTTGTTGTTGTTGTTGAACATTATTACTTCTAAAGAAATATTATTGTTGAGACCCCTGGTGCGCGACCCCCCTCCAAAACCTAGGCCGCAGCCTCATTTCCTTCATTTTCTAGCGAAAGCTTCAGAAAAGTGGATTGTCACCGGATCCGGTTGTTTTGTTGTAATCCGTTTTCCCTTGCAAAAAACACTATAAAATGAAAATTCTTGTTCTTACTTGATCAAATTGCAAGAATCCCTTGCAAAAAATAAGGTAAAGTGGACATTCGTGCGCGCAAGACGAAATCCTTCCAAAACCTTAGGTTTCGTAGCGATTTTAACATAAAAACATCAAAAACCCAATGGTTTTTTAAGAAAAAATTGTCAAAATGTCCTTCCGCGCGCGCTGTCCGAATCCCACAAAACCAATGGTTTTTCAACATTTATGTTACATGAGCTCGCGCGAGCTACTTTTTCTTGTTCTAACATAATCAAATTTCAATAATCCCTTGCAAAAAATAAGGTAAAGTGGACATTCGCGCGCGCAAGACGAAATCCTTCCAGAACCTTAGGTTTCGTAACGATTTCAACATAAAAACATCAAAAACCCAATGGTTTTTCAAAAAAAAATGTCCAAATTTCATCCCGCGCGCGCTGTCCGACTCCCACAAAACCAATGGTTTTTCAACATTTATGTTACATGAGCTCGCGCGAGCTACTTTTTCTTGTTCTAACATAATCAAATTTCAATACTCCCTTGCAAAAAAAAAGTAAAGTGGACATTCGCGCGCGCAAGACCAACAAAAAACACGACGATCTCAGGAACTTGCCCCAAAAATGTGACCAACTCCGCTCTCTCTGTCTCTCTCTCTGTCTGCTCTCTGTCTCTCTCTCTGTCTGTCTGTGTCATGTATTGTATGTCACAATTGCAGGATGCTGGGCACACGCGCGCCCCGAATAAGTGACCAAGTTCTGTGGGTGTGTACCCCACGCCAGTGTAGTAGCCACGGTCGTCCGCACGCCACGAAGTGAAGTGTCCCAACGTCATAGGGCGGGAAGCTGGGTTTGGGTGGTCGCGAAGAGTCGTTTGGATATTTGGTAGAGCTTGAACTGCCCCCCCACGAAGTGGGGGTATTGTCTCGCGTCGCATGAAAACCCTGGCACTGGTGAGAACACTGAGCGTTCGGGTAAAATGATTGTTGTTGTTGTTGTTGTTGTTGTTGTTGTTTGTTGTCGTCGTCCCGCCCGCCACCCGCCCCGCGACCCACCGCGGCGACCCACCCCGCGACCCACCCGCGACCCACCCGCGACCCACCCGCGACCCACCCCGCGACCCACCCCGCGACCCACCCGCGACCCACCCCGCCACCCGCGACCCACCCCGCGACCCACCCCGCGACCCGCCCGCGACCCACCCCGCGACCCACCCGCGCGACCCGCCCACCCGCGACCGCGACCCACCCGCGACCCACCCGCGACCCACCGCGACCCCCCGCGACCGCGACCCCGCCCACCCGCGACCCACCCGCGACCCACCCCGCGACCCGCCCACGGCCCCACCCGGCGACCCACCCCGCGACCGACCCCCCCGCGACCCGCCCGCGGCCCACCCCGCGACCCACCCGCGACCCACCCGCGACCCAAACCACGTTCAAGATACAAACCACCATTTTCGGCGCCTGCGGCGGGCTTTTTTCCATTCCTTCCAGGTGGAGAGCCCGCGACCCACCCCGCGACCAGCTCGCGACCCGAACCACGTTCAGGGTACAAACCACATTTTTCGGCCCCTGCGGCGGGCATCCGTCGCATTCAATTCAAGTGGAGAGCCCGCGGCCCACCCGCGATCACGTTCAGGGTACAAACCACATGTTTCGGCGCCTGCGGCGGGCATCTTTTGCACTATTTGTTCCCAGTGGAGAACCCGCGGCCCACCCGCGACCCAAACCACGTTCAGTGTACAAACCAATGTTTTTGGCGCCTGCGGCGGGCTGCTTTTGCATTCCTTCCAGGTGGAGGTGGAGAACCCGCGGCCCACCCGCGACCTAAACCGCGTTCACTGAACAAACCAATGCCGCACAAGCGCGGCGGCGGATTTTTGCATGCCGTCTGAGCCCGCAAGGACCTCTTCAAGCCCCGCGCATCCACACCAGCCCGTCCAGCAACTCTGCCCTGGCGAGTTGCCTTGATCAGAGAAGGCGGGGAGCATAAAGTGGAAAAAAGGATTGCGTTGCAGTTATCTTGGGAAAGGAGGGGGAGGCAGGAGGAGTAAACAGGGGACGAGGAGAACGCGGAAGAAGAGAGGATGTAAGGATAATGTGGAGAAAAAAGGAGGAGGAGCAGGAGGACGAGGAGGGGGAGGAGGGGGAGGAGGGGGAGGAGGAGGAGGAGGACGAGGAGGGGGAGGAGGGGGAGGATGATGATGATGATGGACGACAATGGGAGGACGATGATGGAGGCCGATGAGGGGGAGGACGACAATGGGAGGACGATGATGAAAGGACGAGGGGGGGAGAGGGAGGACGAGGAAGAAGAGGAGGAGGAGGAGGTGGAGGAGGAGGATGACGATGACGATGAAGACGAGGACGAGGAAGAGGAGGAGGAGGAGGAGGAGGAGGAGGAGGAGGAGGAGGAGGAGGAGAGCGCCATCGACAAGGAACGTGGGGGCCACGAGGTCCGCCGGCTCGACGACGCCCGCGTCGCCCGCGCCCGCCCCCTCACTCTTATCCGCAATTGCGGGGTGCTACGTATTTTTGTTCCCTCGTGAAGAACCCAAGGCCCCTGGTCCGACTGCAGGCTCAGCAGCTCCGCCCCCTGGGACCAGCAGGGTTCCTTCAAAGTGGGGCGACAGGGCTGGGATTTCCTCTCGCCAGCGCTCGGACGTCCATCCCCCGTGCACTGGTCGGTTTCGCGCGTGCTTCTCTGGCGAGACGGTCGCGGGATGCTCCTCGAGGAGGACGGTGCCAAGCCCGTGGCGTCCCCCCCCGAAGCTCTGCTCGGGGCAGGGCCGCGCCTCCGTCCGTCAGGCGCCGGCAGCGCGGCGGCAGCGGCCGCGGGCCATGTGGTGGGCGCGGCGGGGAGGGGAGGACGCCGGGCCGCCGCGCACGCGCCTCGAGCCCCCTTCTGGACTTGCGCCGGCCGCGCGCATACTCTGGCGTCGTCGCCGTCGCCGTCGCCGATGCCGCCGCCGCCGCCGCCGCCGTCGTCGTCGTCGTTGCCACCGTCGTCGTCGTCGCCGTCGTCGTCGTCGTCGTTGCTGTCGCCGCCGTCGTCGAGGATGGAATCGTCGTTGTCGCCGCCGCCGTCGTCATGATCGTCGTCGTCGTCGTGATCGTCGTCGTCGTCGTCGTGATCGTCGTCGTCGTCGTCGTCGTCGTGATCGTCGTCGTCGTCGTCGTGGCAGTCGTCGTCGCCCGCCAATCTCGATGCTCAAAGCCTCGGGGCGTCTTCCCGCCTCTTCGCGCCTCCACCGGGGACCCCCCGCTGCCCCGGGTCGGCCGGCGGCCCCGGGCAAGCCCTGGGGGGCTCTCGGGCGCCCCACCCCCCCTCTTTCTCCCTCTCTCTCTCTTTCTCTCTCTCTCTCTCTCTCTCTCTCTCTTTCTCTCTCTCTCTCTCTCTCTCTCTCTCTCTCTCCTCCTCTCCCTCCCTCCCTCCCTCTCCCTCTCCCTCTCCCTCTCTCTCCCTCTCTCTCTCTCTCTCTCTTTCTCCCTTCCGCCGACCGTGCTGCTCTCTCTCTCTCTCTCCCTCTCTTCACGGGCGTCCGCTCTCGGCGGCCAGCCCGGCGGGGAAGTGGTCTGCGGCAACTCGTGGGGGCCTCCCATTACCATCTTGCTGGCCCTTGCGGCTCGACGCTCGTCGGCCTCAAGCGGCGCGAAATCGACGCCAATCGATGCTAACCGACGCTGGATCGGCACTAGCTCATCGATTATACCAGACGCCAGTCGACGCGAATGCACTCTAGAGTAGAGACAGAGTCACGAGGGTACGCAGGGCCCCCATGATTTGCTACCCAAGAAGTGGGAGGGGGCGGGCCTTCTCAGAATGCCCGGAAGTCCTCTGGCCTTCTGAGAAGGCTTCTAAGCCTTCCCCAGAGACACAGGAGCCTTCTCAGAAGGCCTAAGGGCCGCCTTCTGAGAAGGCATCCTCCTTCTCACTTCCCCATTCCCGCCCTCACTCGCCGCCGGCCGACGCCCAAAATGACTCGCGACGTCCTCGGGGACCTTGAACGTTGGGGGCGGCTGGGGGTCTGAACCGGTTGGGAGGCAGGGACATGGAGGAAAAAGGGAGGGAGAGAGAGAGGGAGGGAGAGAGAGGGAGGGAGAGGGAGGGAGGAGGGAGAGGGAGGGAGGAGGGAGGGGGGGGAGGGAAGGAGAGGGAGGGAGGGAGGGAGGGAGGGAGGAGGGAGGTGGGAGGAGGGAGGAGGGGAGGAGGGAGGGAGGGAGGGGGGACCCCAGAGAATCGGCCAGGAGGGGGCGATGGAACCAACTCCGCTCAGGATCGGCCCCAAGACCCCTCCTTTGGGGGTGTAGGGTCCATCCGCTGCGCCGCACGGACGGCGCGGACACGCCGTCGGGGCAGTGGCGCTGCGGAGGTGGCGCCGAGGGCGGCTGGGCCAGGGGGCCCCAGGCTGCGAGCTGGACGCGCTGTCGGGAGCGAGACCTCCGCAGGCTCTCGCGCGCAGGCCAGCAGCCGCGCTGAAGGCGCGGCAAGTTGTTCCAGTCCCCGGGGCCGTGCTCGACGGCCCCAGGGCCCGGATATTCACGGCCCCCGCAGGCCGAGACGCGCGACAGAAAAAAACGTTTCCGAACCCAGCGCCTCGAACAGGGTGGGCTTGTCTTACACCACCACCACCACCACCATAAGTAGGAGGGGGAGCGGGTCCTCCTCCTCCTCCTCCTCCTCCTCCTCCTCCTCCTCCTCCACCTCCTTCCCCCATCCGACTTATGGTGGTGGTGGTGGTGCAAAACAGGCCATGAGAACATGCCCGCCTGTCTTGCTGGCCGGAACCCGTGCTGGGCCACCTCAGACCTCCAGCCGACTTCATCGGGGGCGTCCAAGAGAGGGGCGTCCAAGAGGGAGGGGGACGCACATCACGGTCGGCGGCATGTGCGAGGCCAAGCGGGGGGGGTGACCGGGGACGTATCGAGACAAGAAGAGGCGCCATGAAAACTGGGGAGATCTCCTGGCCTCCGCCATGATTGAAGGGGCCCTGGGACACACAAATAAATACACACAAATAAACATATCCACCATATTTTCGTATATTTTCTGGGTTTTTGTCTTCCCCACCACCTCCCATATTTTCCCATATTTTCTGGGAATCGACGATTAACTGTGTCTGTGTGTTTTTTCCCCTCCTGAATGATCTTCCTCCCCCCCAATCCTTACCCCCCTCTTGGCCGCCCCCGAGTGCCCCCCTGGGCCACTCCTCCAGCTGCCGCGCCTCGCCCAGGGCCTCCCCGGGATCCCAGCTCGCGGCTCGGAGGCCAGCCAAGAGGAGCAGGGCTCTCCGATCCCGAGAAGAAGCCAATCAGCGGAGGCGAGCGAGGGGGGAAATGAGAAGAAGAAGAGGAAGGCCTTCTCAGAAGGCGGCGGGACTTCTCAGAAGCCCTCGGGCCTTCTGAGAAGTGTTGTTTTTCTTCGGGGAAAGCCTCAGAAAACTTCTCAGAAGGCCGGGGGGCTTCCGAACCTTTTGAGAAGGCCTTCTCCTTCTCACTTCTCCTCCTCGCTCGCCGCCGATGAAAACGTTCAAGACACATCTGCGCGACGTGAGGGCCAGAGTCCCATTATGCGAAGGAACCGCTTCCATTCTTGATGCTGCGGCAAACTTGTTTAAGATGAAGGTGAGTGGCACTAAGGCAAGAGCCACGTTTCGAAAAGGATCCGCACATCCGTTCCTCCCCTCGCTCGCCGCCGAAATCATCGCTCGTGGCTCTGCAAGAACCTCGACCGTCTCCTCCTTCGTCATCGTCCTACTAATATTTTGACGTCGTCGTCCCCCCCCTCCGCGAATAGACAAGCTCGTTTCACTAGTCGCAAAGTAGCTACTCTCAAATGGCCTGGATCCGCCGCAGGGGACTTACGATATCTGACACAAAGGCAGACGCATGGCTTTGGGAGTAGTGGAGCGCGGTCGGCGAGCGAACGTGCGCCACCTCCTCCTTCTCCACCTCTGCGGACCAAGCCCAACCTCATGCGGGGGCCTGGCAGTTTTCACCCCCGGTCCTTCCTTGGTCGTCCGACGGCCCAAGCGGCGCAGAACGAGGATCAGAGGCAGACATCACGATCTTATCGTCCCGAAACGCCTAATGGATATCCTCACTCCTCCTCCTCCTCCTCCTCCTCCTCCTCCTCCTCCTCCTCCTCCTCCTCCTCCTCCTCCCCCCTCGTCCTTCCCCTGCTCCTGTTCCTGCTCCTGCTCCTCCTCCTCCTCCCCCTCCTGCGACGACGACGGCCTCGACGACCACGACGACGGCGGCAGCCTCGCCCACGACGACCCCGACGACAGTGGCGACCTCGGCAGCGACGGCGGCCTCGTGGCCGCCCTGCCGGCGCGGCGCGGCGCGCGCGCGAAGAGCACGCACGACGCGCGAAGAGAGAAAGAGAGAGACTGGAGGCCTGGGAATGGGCACCAACACCAACACAAGGGGCTGCCTCCACAGGGGAAGACGATCCTAGATTCTGGTGCTGGTGGTAATGTTTCGGTCACCTCGGGAGCCAGAATCTCACCACCATCGTCGAGATCGGGATCTTCTTCCCTCGGTGGCTGCACACACCGCCGATACTGGTGTTGGTGTCAGTCTCTAGGCCTGCGAAGAGAGAAAGAGAGAGAGAGAGAGAAAGAGAGAGAGAGAGAGAGGCGGGCGGTTGTGGCGAGGTCCTCAGCGACTCCTGCTGCCGCAGCGCCGCGCTGCACGCCTGCTGGCCCGGCGCGCGCACGGAGGGCTGGCGGCGGGCGCCGTCGACGTCGGCCACGACGCCGACGCCGGCGCCGACGCCAACGCCGGCGTCGACGACGCCGACGGCGTCATCGTCGTGGGCGGCGTCATCGTCGCGGACGACGACGACGACGTCGTCGACATCGGCGGCCTTGGCTTCTCTCTCTACCTGCGGACCCCATCCAGGAGGAGGAGGGGGGACAAGGAGGGATCGACGTGTGTGGACGTTTTCGAAGAAGTGTTGCAAGTTGTTAGCCCTCTGTGGGCCTCGGAGTGGCCTCTCGGGACCTTCTCTTTTTCCTGCCCCTCCCCCTCCGCCTCCTCCCCTTCCCCGTCCTCCTCCCACTCCTCCTCAACTTCTTACTACTTTACTTGCTGTTGCTTCTCCTCGTCCACCTGCTCCTCATCCTTCCCCTCCTCTTCCTCCTGCTCCTCGTCTGCCTTTTCTATCTCTTCCTCCCCCCCTCCAGTAACATTACTGATGCGTCTCGTCTTCCTCTTCCTGCTGCTCATCCCGTCTTCTTCCTCCTCCTCCTCCTCCTCCTCCTCCACCTCCCTTTGCTGATTCTGCAGTCCCTGCTCCCCCTCATCCCGTAGGATCCCGCCGTCGTCCTCGACGACGACGGCGATGCCCCAGGCCGCCGCGGCGGCCGTCGCCTGGGGAAGGCCCGCAGGCGGGCACGCGTGGGGCCGCCGGCCCGCGCTCTGCTGTACACCGCAGGGCGGCATTCGCCGAGGCCCTCGCGCTCCCCGGAAGCGAGCTCAGCCCTCGGCCGGGGAGTTCGGGCGGGCGGCAAGGGGGGCCCGGGGTGACCCGAGTGGGGGGTGAAGATTATGATGGGCCTGTTTTCCACCGCCACCACCGTAAGTTGGAGGGGTGAAGGAGGTGGAGGATGAGGAGGAGTAAGAAGAAGAAGAAGAGGGGGAGGGAGGCCCCCTCCCCCTCCTCCAATTTATGGTGGTGGTGGTGGAAAAAAGGCCCATCAGATTACACCAGAGAGAAGCCCCAATCAATGGATGGTTTTCGCTGAGGAGATCGGCCGGGAACCCGGGAGCCCGGGAACTCAGAGCCCACCGAACTCGGCCCAGAACCACTGACCGGGAGCCCGGGAACCTGGAACCGGGAATCCGGGAGCCCAGCCTGCCACCAAACTCGGCGGGAAACTTCGCCAAATCTTTCAGCTTCCGCTTGGGGCCCCTTCAGAGTCCAGGAGGGCTAAAAAATAGCACCAGGACCTCGATACCTTAATTCCAGTCGAGGTTGTAGGTAGCCCAGAGAGGTCCATAGGTCTGGAGGGCCATTTTTGACACTCTGGGAGGTCAGGGTGCAAGCACTGATTGGGGAAAAGGGGCCCCAAAGGGGCCCTCTGGGGCCCCTTTTGGGCACCCGCTGGCTCCAAGGGCCTGTGCTTCCCCTCCCCCCATTTGGGCCGCCCCCCGTTGCCGCACGCCCGAGGAGTGTTGCGGATGCCATGACACTGGACGCCCTCACGATCCTATCATTGAAAGGGGCCCTGGGGCCCTGGGGCACACAAAGAAATACACACAAATAAACATATTCCCCATATTTTCCCATATTTTCTAGGTTTGCGTCTTCCCCCCACTTCCCATATTTTCCCATAGTTCTGATAATCGACGATTAATTGTGTCTGTGTGTGTTTCCCCTCCTGATCATTAAGCTAAGAATGTGTTTAGACTGTTGGGGGCATGTTCTAGACATGGGTGAAGCCTGTTATCCACATGCTTACGACATGGTTTAAACATTTATAATGCATCTGGAAAGTATTTGGCAGCCTGCTTCCGCTCCATTGATCGTCGTGCGCAACTGGGAAGGGGCTCCCCGGGGGCCTCCGGATGTCCTGGAACGGGCGGGGTCTTCACGCAAGAGGGGTCTTCACGCGGGACGGGGAGGGTCCGACCCGAAGGGAGGGCGACCCCCACGTCGTCCGCCGCCACACCGCATTCTGGCTCAAGCCGTGGGTGCCAACGCGCGGGTTCAAGGCAAAGGGCCACTGCTTCGGCCGAGGGCAGCTGGGAGTGCAGGTGGCGGGCGAAAGGGTCCATGCAGAGGGCCCAGGCCGCGCCCATGAGGGGGCGCCCCTGGGCCAAACCCGCGAGAAACCATGAGGAGCGGGCGGCGGTCTGCTCCGCAGCGCGAGTGGGCGAGAGCCCCCGTATATAATGCACGGACTACATTTAGGAAGCCCGTCGGGACGCGATGGCGCTCGAGCGCGCGCTCACGGAAAGGGTTGGGGGAGGGAGGGGGGGGGTGGGGGGGGGAGGCAGCTCGGCGGTTCAAGGACACGAGGAACGGGGGGGGGGAAAGCGGGATGGTGGCTGGCTGCGCGGGCGATCGCATCCTGGCGGACGACGTGCGACAACAACTGGCGACCGCGCGCAAAGCCTCGCTGGCTCGAGCGCGCCCGCGCGGCAGCGAGCGGCGCGAGGGCGCGGTTCGCTGCAGCGGCAACGGCTTAGGCATCGCAGCTATTGAAGCTCAGTGGTCGGAGCTAGGACGCGTTCCTGGTCGCGCCCATGGCGCCCGGCGGCCCGCCGCCCCTGGGGACAAAGACCATATCGGCGAGTTCGCAGCTGAGCGCGGCACCCTTGCCCCGGCATATTGGTAGCGGAAAATTCACACTATTACTTTAAAACAGCGAGTGGCTAAAGGAAACAAGCCTTCTAGTAAAGTGGTGTTGGTCTGTTGCGCGACAACCGCGGCGGCGCGTCCGAATTGCCGAACCACGTCCTGTGCTTGCGTCATGAATCCCCGGTCAAGGAGCATCTACAACTCGCTGAAAACATGTCCAAGGGTCGCCGCGACCCGATGCAACGCGACCCTGATTACTCGAGCAAATGCATCGCGGGGTGAACTGGCAAGAAAGACAAGGGGCTCCCGTCCCCCGACTTGGCCCTGGCCACACATCACCACCCCGCCCCAAGGGTTTTACTGAGGCAGACCGCGGACATCACGAAGGCGACGAAGCGGTTATACTAAAGCGGGGGCGCAAGTTCGCCTGTGGGCCAGGGCCCCGTCGCTGCCGTCGTCGCGACGTTCGTCGTCGCCGCCGTCGTCGCTGCCGCCGTCGTCGTCGCCGTCGTCGCCGCGGCGCCCGCGCGTTCACGTTATTACCAGCGGCGAGTCGCGCGCGACCGCGCGCGCCACTGCGGTCGCATTTCCGCTCGTCCGACGGGGGCCAGGGCGGATATCATGTTTTTTGCTCAACCCGCAATTTTTCCAAAGTGATAATGGGGAAAGTACGCCTCCGAGCACAATCCAACCATCATGTCATAGAGGAAACCCGCGGGGCGGCTGCCAGCTACAACAACAACATCGGGAAGCCCATCCGGCCCAGGGGCTGCGGGCTTGGCCTAGCGCAGGACCAACCGCGATACTGCAGGAGAGGAAACTTCAAGGACAGATTGCTCGAATTCAGGAAGATGAGTGTTCCGGCGGGCATCGCCCGCAGCGGCGTCGGCGGCGCGGCCCGCGAAGATGGGCTGCACATGCTGCCGCAAGCCGTCGATGATCATGGTTGGGTTTCCCTCCGCACCAGACTGGCGCCCCATCGCCATCCGCTCGAATGCCAGCCAGCGCCGGTCTGCGTCGATGCGGGGTCCAAAGAAAAGCGCGTCGTTGGGAGGCACGCTGCGTCTTCCTCGACAGCAGCGCGGCGGGGCCCTCCCTGCCAGCCTGCGAGCGCGTGTCCTCGCGGAAGCGAGCCGCCGCGGCCGCCTGCCGGCGCTCGCGCCAGGAGAAGTCGAGGTCCCTGCGCTCCTGCTCGAGAGCGCCGGGGTTGGAGAGCGAGATGCGTTCGTCGCTGTCGATGGCCAGGTGCTGGCGGCCCATGTCGGTGGAGGTGATCAGCTTGGACGCGAGGTGGAAGTCCTGTCTCCAGATGGCTCTCGCAATTGCGCGAGCCGTCATGCGGCGTCCATCGCGAGCCGCTTCAGAGCCATCTCCGATGGGCAAGCCTGAAGCTCGTTGCGCATGAGACTCGCGGCCTCGATCATCTGCAACTGGACCTCCGCCCAGCGGTTCTCCGCCGCGATGTCGAGAAGTCGGGGTGGCCGGGCAGGTTGGTGACGCGCTTGGAGAAGCGCGGGGAGGTGACTGCGTTCTGCGGGATAGCCCGATCATCAGGAGCAGCAGCGACGCGCGGCTGAATCTCCAGCCAGATGATGGCGCGGTCGCCGAGGCCCCAGTCCGCCACGGAGGCCGCCTCCTGCCAGATCTCGAAGGTGGCGGACGCGCCGAAGAGGAAATGGGACTTCAGCGAGACGAAGGCCCGGTCGATGAAGGAGCACGTCTGCCGGCGCTTGGAGCAGCACGCTACCTCCACCAAGTCCCGCTGGAAGAGATTGCGCCGGAAGCCCTGGGCCCGGCCCCCGTGCCAGACCGATCGGCCGTCGCCGCCAGCCCGTCGGTGATCCGCGAGGGTCGGCGCCAAAATGCTCTGGCGGAGCGTCCCCAAAATGTTCCCACGACAAGCAGCCGAAACAGAGGACGTCGAGGAAGCGGATGAAGACGCGGTCGACGCCGACTGCCTTCGAGCGGCAGCCGGTCGCGCAACCGATGAGGAAGCCGCAGACGGCAAACGTCAGTGCACCGGCTCAGCCTCTGCGACATCGAGGCCACCAGTGGCGATGAGACGCGGCGGCGCGCCAGAGGGAGCTCGTGGGCGGGTAGTTCGCGATTGTGAATGTCCATGGTGCTGCATCTCGCCATGGCGCTTGTGGGCACGCTGGGAGAGCAGTCCAATGGCGCCCCAAGGCGCAATGCGTAGTCCCTGCTCTGCTTCTGTGCCGAGGCCTTGGGGCGCAGCCGTATCCCAAGGCAGCCAGCGAGGGCTGGGGGCAAGACCAGGTGAAAGTATCCATCACGTTGTTGAAGGGAGTGGCCTCGCGGAGCTGGTCGATGATCTGCTGGCGCTCGGTGTCATCGATGTGCCGTGCCTTTTCTGGCTGCCAGAACATATTCGAAGGATCACGGCAGTCCTCGGGGGCCACTTCGATGATGTGCACCGCGCTGACGCTGATAATGCCCTCAGGGCGGACTGCGGTCCAGTCGCGATTCTCGGTGGCGTGGGACTGCTGCATGAGGAGTAGTAAAATTTGGGCGTGCATCTCTCGGCGAATCTGTCGAGGTGCTTTGTCCGCGCCCACATCGAGCGGCACACGGCGCCCGTCGGGCGCCTGAGTCTGGAAGGATCTCACGCCACCTCCGTGGGGGCGAAGGGAGCGGGCCAGGGCCATGGCACGCGTGTCGCCCACTGCTGCACCGCCTCGAGCCCGAAAGAAGAATCGTGTCGAGGGGCCTCTCCGCCGACCAGCTCCCGGCTCCCAGCGGGCACCTTCGAGGCATCCAACCACTCGGCGGTGCTGGCCGTGACCCGGTCGTATTCTGCGAGTTTGGCCACGTCAGCAGCAGGGAGACAACGTTCGGCAAGGGCCAACGCAGTGCGGATCTCGCCAATCTGCTCGCGGAGACGTGCGTTGTCCTGCTCCATGTCAGCCCTTCATCGGTGAATCTGGTGCATCTAGTTCTAGTCACGTTGTTGACCACAGGGTCGATGCAGCCCGCCTCAGCCGTGGCCAAGTCCGTGGGGGCTGCTGCCAAAGAGCGCTTATACAAGGAGTTGAGCTGCGTGGCGGTGGAATCCATGCGGGACTTGACCAAGGCCAAGATATTGGTCTGTATAGAATTTCCCTGCCCGCTACCACTGGGACCAGATCCAGCAGTAGTGGACACTCCTCCAGTCGACGTCGCAGGGAGCGGCTGTCCAGGGGCCTCCTGCGACTCCATGGCCTCCAGGTCGCGCTCAATGGCGGCGAACTCTTCCCTGGAGAGGTTCGGGGCCGCTGCAGCAGCTGCTCGCCATGGGTCGCACACCTGGAGGGCGTCGGCTGGCGCAACAGCAGCATCTGCAAGCCGCTCGGGGGCATGTGGGGCCTCCGCGGCAGCGGGCGCCCCAGGCGCGGGGCTGCCACTGCCAGCTACGCCAGCCTACTGTGGAGGGGCCGCCATGCCGCCTTGCCCTTCGCGCTTACGGGGGCGGTCGCCCTCACGACGAGCAGGCTGGACGGCACGGCTAGCGACGCCTCGGGCGCCGTCATCAACCCAGCCGTGGCGATCGCTGCGCCGCTAGCGGCGACGCTGGCGCTCCTCGCCCCCACTGCGGCTGTGCTGATCGCGAGGCCCTCGGCCACCGCGCTCGTCGGGAGGGCTGCCAGAAGAATCGGAAACCATGCTGTAGAAGAGAATCGTACTTGCGAGAAGGTCGTCGGTCTGTCTGTGGCGCGGGGCAGCAAGCCCAGGAAGCATGCACCAGCAGCCAGCAGCCAGCGGCAAGCCCAGAAGCAGGCACCGGCAGTGCCCCCGTAGCTGCCCTGGCCAACCGCCCCGGGACATGGATCACTTGAGCCAAGATGGCTGGAGCCAGAGTGGCTACGGAGGAGGAGGGAGGAGGAGGAGGAGGAGGAGGAGGAGGAGGAGGAGGGAAGAGTGAGGAGTCAGGAGGAGGGAGGAGGGAGGAGGGAGGGAGGAGGGAGGAGGGAGGGAGGGGGGAGGAGGGAGGACCCCGAGGCACGGCAAGGCTGGCCCGGTCTCGAGCCGCGCGCGGAGCGCCCGCCGGGAGAGCCCGCGAGCGGCGCCGCCCCGCGCCGGCGGCGCGGGCAGGGGCCCGCCGCAGCAGAAGCCGTCTCCGCGGGCGGTGGGAGCCGCACGGGGCCGCGCGAGGATGCCGTGGCGAACCGGATGGGCCACCTTTCCACCACCACTGCCAGAGGCAGGACGGGGAGAAGGGAGGATGGGGAGCTCCTCCGCCTCCTCCTCCTCCTCCTCCTCCTCCTCCGCCTGCTCCTCCTCCTCCTTCTCCTCTCTCTCCTACCTGTGGTAGTGGTGGTGGAACAGCGGCCCATCAGAACAGCCGTGCAAATCTCCCAGAGATGCGACGCTCCAGCGAAAAACATAGGGCGGGCGGCTCGGGGCCGTCTTCGGCCTACGGGGGTCCTCGCCGGGCCTCGGGGCCGTCAAGAACACGTCTCGGGACGAAGAGCCGATCCACGGGGAAGCTGTCCAGAGCTCTGGGGCCGACGCATCGACACAGTTGGAGCGGCCGGATGTCTGGGTCGAGCAAGGGCGCAAGCGCAAACAACCTGAGACCACTGCAGGTATGCAGAGATGTACGGAATAACCGGGGGATGACTGTTGGGAGGCTGGCCTAGAAAGAGAGAGAGAGAGAGAGAGATAGAGAAACGGACAAAGAGAGAGGGAGAGTGAAACGATGGCGAACACAAGCCAGTGTCGGCTGCGCAACGGTAGCGTGTCGACTGCAGTGTCAGTTGCCGTAGGAGACTCGGCTGACTTGTCGACCTCCGTTTCGTCTGCAGTGTCGCATCAATCGGCAGTATCCTCATCTATCCCTTCCTCCCCACACCTCAATTGTTGCTGAGGGCGATGAGCACATCGTAACCCAGTATCTCCCCATGCCGGTGAGGACGTGAGGTCAGGGAATCGCGACACGATAGCACGGTCCGAATCTGGGCGATCCCCAAGGCTGGAGCTCGAACTAGACCGAGACGGTCTTGCCACCGCGCTCGACGACCAAGTCAAGTTCCAAAGACCCCCTGAACTCGCGCATCATCTGCGAGCTGTCCGAGTGGGCGCCGTTGACGCTCACGGTGCGATCCCCGACAGTTATGCTCTGCGGCTCCCCCGCCGTCCTGCGATTCCTCTCCTCGAGGGTCCCCTCGCCCTTCGACGCCGTCACCTCCAGCACCTTGCCGTCGACATCCTTGAGAACCGTACCGCTGGCTTCCCCGACCGTCTACTCTGGCTACACGCAAAGGAGTGACTCTGGGCAAGAGTGACCTTTGGTGCGCGGCCTTTCGAGGGCCGCGGGGGGGCCAAACCCGAGCACGCGATACGCTGCTATCGCATCGCGTTCGGCGAACGGGGAACTTCATAGGGCCCGTACCACAAGTCACATGTCCCGCCCGCCCGATCCGCCGCCCGCCCGCCGCCCGACCCGCCCGCCCGTGAGGGTCCGCCCGCCCGACCTGACCCGTCCGTTCGACTGTGCGTGTGATACCTCGATCACGCGTCATGCTTTCATGTCCCGCCCGCCCGACACGCCGCCCGCCCGACCCGCCCGACGAAAGGTCAATCTAGAGGACGGAAAAATTCATAAACATAAGCTGCTGGAGGTGTGAAAGATTATGTGTGAGGGCGCGCCGCTGGGTGGCCCCAAGGGGGGGGGGGGAAGGGACCCCCCACCCTTTCCCCGATCCGTCGTCGGGGACCCCCCCCCTCTCCCCCTTTCCCGGTCCGTCGTCGGACAACCCCCCTTCCCCCCTCCCCCCCCTTTCCCGGTCCGTCGTCGGGGACCCCCCCCCCTCCACGTCTTTCGAAAGGGGGGGGGGCCCCCCCTCCCCCCCTCCCCCCCCCCCCCCCCCCCTTTCGTC
This sequence comes from Prorocentrum cordatum, assembly GCA_963575745.1. Taxonomy (NCBI): domain Eukaryota; class Dinophyceae; order Prorocentrales; family Prorocentraceae; genus Prorocentrum; species Prorocentrum cordatum. Next base: position 601,073 of record CAUYUJ010017093.1, read on the forward strand.
ACGGCGCCCCTGGCCACTGGAACCCGACCCATGCCACCCCGAACACACGAATCCTCACACTTACCAT